>OX453272.1:28183629-28541129 GCA_949710005.1 Ricordea florida
TTTCTGCCCAAATCTGATCTTAGCTAGGCGCGAGAGAATCTGATAGACCTGATGCCAAGTGAGTTGTACAACGAAGTATTTACATTACATCACTATTACCAAATTATTATTAAGCACAAAAGAATTACTATGAAATTGAAACTTTAATTTTAAGTTCGAAACATTCAGATTATAATTATAATTCTTAAGGTTCCTGTCGGTTGTCACTCATTTGTACCATTGTTTGCACTCAGCAGTCTGCCCTTCTGTTCCAGTGCTCTTTGTTTATCATTGCTCATTAATCAACCAAGAGATCAGAAGGGACAGAGAGGGACAATCCCTGTTCAGCCTTGTAATGGGAAACAGTTTTTCCTTTTGGAAAGATAACATGTTCTCAGTCAACCCAACGTGAGAAAATGAGGTTGTGCTTTTAACATGAAGTGGTACTTGCTGAAATACTGCAGGCTCGGTTGTAATTTAACAATAGTTTTTGGCGCGAAAGGAAAAACAACTGCCTCCTTTACTGTTATATGTCAGCGACCCGTCAGAATTAACAGTGCTTATTATAAAGTCGTCATTTACGCTCTGACAATCATAGTAAAAACATTACGCGATATTTAGTCTGGGAATCTACCACGTAATTGAATCTTTGTATTCTTGGGGGCTGGCAACTCCGGGAGCAACTCCAACAAACGCTGCTTCGGGACAAAGCCAAAATTATTCCGGAAATCTGGAGATTTTTACGGGAATCGGGACACTTGGAAATTTTACTGGAAAACACACGATAATTCCGGGAAATAATAAAATTGAACTGTTCTACTGTAAAGACGCTATTCATGGTTAAAAAAGTGTAATATTTGAGGTTACACAAGAAGTAACAAACGGCAAATCTTAGAATATATACGCTGTGTCGAATTTTGTCAGAATGCCGGGAATTCCAAACATTTCCGGGAATATATCCCAAAAATTCGGGAGGATGATCCAAATTTCTGGCACGACTTAGGGTGCGTTCCTTTGGTATGATCCAGATTTGGATTTGTGATCCGAGATCACACGGATCACAGCGCATCAAAGAGACAAATGAATCCTTCTCCAGAGTGGATTCATCGGTTCCTTTGATGTGCCATGGTTCGTGTGATCTCAGACCTCAAATCCACATCCGGATCATACCAAAGAAACGCACCCTTAAGTTAAGACTTAGTATTGCTCAAAGAGCGTTTGTTAGAGTTATCACCCCCCGTTAATCTCACTCGACAATCTTGTAAAACAATCTCATCAATAATGTTAAAAATCGCGATGATGACGATGATGATGATAATGATGATGATGATGATGATGATGATAATAATGATGATGATGATAATGATGATGATGATGATAATGATGATGATGATAATGATGATGATAATGATGATGATGATGATGATATTTGATGATGATGATGATAATGATGATGATATAGCAAAACCAAAACCATCGGGGACTACTTTTGGCAGTGAACTGTAAGCCACTCTATGACCCACATTGTTTGTGTATTGTTTTTCTATTAGGTTGCAGCTCTTAGAAAGTCTGCCCGGAATAAACATTACCTCCGTAGAACCTGCACGGCGAGTTCCCTTGAGCATCATGGATCTATTTACGATTTGAAAAAAACTTGTTCCTGTTACCAAAACAACACGTTCGACAAGGAAGAGGAACTACGGCGACTACAAGAAATGCTAAATAAGGTAACGCCACTTCATGGCGGACTCAGTATGCAGCATCCTAGATTAAGGAGTTACTAATTACAGTATCTTTCGTAAGTAGAACTCGGCTGGGATTGCACGGCCGGTGTTTATAATGGTAATTCATAGTCCCTCCAACAAGGTAATTGAACTGAGTTCAGTGAGTGCAATTCTAGTGGTCTGAAATCATACGCGTGATTTCAAAATTGGACGACCAGAAGTTCAATTACCACTTTATTACATCTAGTTTTGAAATCGCACAACTTAATAGTCCTAATACAGGATTTTTGTTAGTCAAGTGCCAATATTTTATTGTAAATTTGTGTTTATTCTTATTGGCTAAAAAAAGATGCTATTTAGAGCCTAAGATAGTGCGATTCGTGAATAAATCACACTGCCATGGGCCAATCAAATTGCAGGGATCACCTGTGATTCAAAATGGATGGGATTCTTAAGAAAAATAAATCGTGTCCGCAAAGGAGTTTTGTAAAACTTTGCAGTTTTGCAAACTAGGTTTCTTTGTTACAGCCCACCGATAGATTTAACAACTACATCATTTATATAAAACAATTAGGGTGCTGTTTTTCCGTTCAGTTTTATAACACAAATGACTAAAATGACAAAAAACTATGATAAGACCAAGAAAGTGGCGCACAGGCTGCATGCGAATCTACCTCTCATGTTTTTATTCTATGCCGTCTACCCTTGCGTGATCGGTACCTGGCGTCTGATAGATCAGTGCTCAGCGACCAATCACAGTGCGATCTACAGCATTGCTCATAGCCTCTCAGGGCCAACAGGAGCTTTTTCATCCGCGACATTTTTCTGTATCACCCAGGCAAACCTGCCTGGTGAAATTACTGAAGAGAGAAATCGCTCTGGCCCAACGGAATTGCGTCTGGTGGTTTTTGCAATACACTTATGAAAAAATTCGCAAATTTAATCTATTTATCCTCGTCACCCACATCCCCCCTGAACAGCTATAGTTCAGTCGTCGGACAATTCTGTATTATTACTTTGGGTTTTCAATAATGGAAATGGTAATTTTGGTGTTTAAATGATTCATTATTGAACGCGGCATGGCTCCATCGATAGTTCTTCGTTTGTTTTGCATCTTCAGCTTGAGAAACAAAAGATGGTAAAGGCTGATACGGAGCTGTAAAGACTGTGAAAGAATAAAAAACACAAAAGGCTTCGAGGATGGCGTGTGAGCAGCATGCTGTGATGTTAACCATGCATGGTCACGAGTATCCGATGGACCTAATGAAGGAAGATACTCCATTACCGCGATAGCGTATTGAATAATACATATATGTTATTTACCGGGCGGGAGGTCCGTATGGGAAAAAACTGTGCCCGAGGCCTTGAGTACGGCCCGAGGCCGAAGGCCGAGGTCCGTACTCAAGACCAAGGGCAGAGTTTTTTCCTATACGGACCGACCTAGACCGGTAAATAACTTATTTATTTTTCTGTTTGTTTGCTTTTTTTTTCGCAACAATTTCAATTTGCCACGAATAGCGCGGATAAAAATCCGGACCGTGGTCCGTATCGTAAAAAGCTGGACCGGTTACGAGCGCGCGATTAGCCAATCAGATTCGAGGATTTGGGATTCCGGCCCGCTGAGATGCTTGAGAAAAAAATAAACAGGTTTATTGCAACAAAAGAGTTTTTTAATATTAATCGTGCGCGTTTAAAACACCATTGCTATTCGATTTTCCCTTAAAAAATGTTCAATGTCAATTGTTTTTAAACGAACTTTCAGCGGGATAACATCTGGTTAAGTATAACAAAACGAATCTTGTTTCACTTCATTCAATCTGCACAAAGATACATTATAGCCATTTTTTATTACAGATAGTAGATTTTGATGTCTTACTCATTAAAAGATATAAATAAATATATAATTTATGTTAAACAAAAAAAAATAATAATAATAATATCAATACCAGCAATAATAGTAATAATAATAATGGAAATAATACAGTAATAATCATGATAATAATTACAAGAACTGAGAAAGTAAAAAAAGTGATAATGATATAATAAGTAAATAGTTGCATAAATTGGGGTTCTATCGCTTATGGGAAAAACCATCATGAGTTCTTTAAAAACTAGCTTCGCGAGGTTTTGCGGGAGTCGTATTTCTAGTATATATGAGAAATTATTATTGGCAGTTGGAAAACCCTAACTGCGTTGTGATAGATATGATATTACCTAATGCTACTTACGAAACCGAACATAAACACTGCCAAGAGCGCAAGCTAGTGATGAGCTCCCGACAAAGCTAAGTAATTTTTGTTTAGCTAAGTATTCTTTAGCCAAGTAATCCTTATCGAAGTAATCTTTGTTTAGTAAGTCTTCGTTCAGACTTCGTTCAGAGCGGTTTTTACTTCGCTCTGCTTGACCAAAACTAAAATAATGCAAATCTAAAGCTAATGAAATCTGTCCAGTTTAGGGCCATTTGACACGTCAGAACTCTAGACAAATTTCCTCAGCATGGAGTAAGCGCAGGAAAGTGCGCGCGAACTACTTTCGATTGGTTTTGAAGTTGTTTTACTTTTGATTGGTTGGAAAAATTGGCGCGAGAGTCTTCTAATGCTCCACTTATTCGTCACCAGCCTACAAAACCAAAGTAGTCGCGAAATTACTCACTGAGTGTAAAACCGCTCTGGTACTAGCTTTGAATAATTTTGAACTGGCAGTTCAGTAACATTTTTGTTGTCTTTAGGAGCATTCGCTCCGATGAGAATCAATAACAGCTCGATCCCATCGCTATAAAGCAAAAGAAATTGGGTAAATCAAACGAGTTGATTAAGTAAGTTATACCACCGTAAGGTAAAAGGGAGGTGGTGACGTTTCGAGCGTTAGCCCTTCGTCGGAGCGAATGAGAGGATTGTGGGTTACGTTCAATTTATATAGAGAAGTTTGGAGCCATGCTATTGGTGGAACCATAGCATTGTGTGAATGGAAGTGAATAAATTAGATGAATGATTAAATGAATGAGAAACGTTCGTTGATACCGTGGGGATTAAGAGAACCGAGTTGGAAGATAAACTTCTGTTCTAGGTTTTTAGGTTTTTAAGGTTTGTACTTCTACATTGTTCGGTAAATGCAATAAAGTTGTTTTCTTGAGTAAGCCCAAGTTAAAATTCCAGTTGCGCATATCAAGGGTTATCTGTATCTGTTCTCCCGTGCCTAACCGTAGTCTTCTTTGAACCCGACATAAAGGATCCTCCCCAAGCTGGAATCTAACACTTGACTGGCCGAAACTATGTGTTCTTTCAGCTTAGTATCCAGGCCTCTTGCTTACGCCCCGTCAGAACATTCGTCGACGTTCAGGCGTCGCACTTTCCCCCGCCTGAATAGGCGCTTCCTTTTCTAAAACAGTCTTACTCTCACAATCTTTGATTACGGTGGTACTGTAGAACAATGTTATCCTAATGGACAATTTACAGGTCCTGCAAAGCAAGGCTGCCTCAATAATTCCCGGATAGACCATTAAACCCATCCGCTATTGAGGTGCTTTTAAATTTGTGCGGCTTACAGTTGAGTAACATTGGCTCTGTCCCTGTTGTCTGTGCGCTTATATAATGATGCACCGATAAAACCACGTCTCATGGTATAAATAATAATAATAATAATAATAATAATAATAATAATAATAATGCGAAAGCTGGATATACATTAGGAGATGTCAAAATAAATCATTTGTTCTTTATGGATGACTTGAAGGATTATGGCAAGGATAAAGCAGAGATTGAAAGCCTTGTTTCGACGGTACAGTTGATTAGCCAAGATATAGGAATGGAATTTGGGGTAAAGAAATGTGGTGTTGTGGTACTGAAGCGGGGGAAGCTGTGCAAAAGTGAGGGTATTAACTTGATAAATGGACAGACGATAAAGGAAGTTGATGAAGAAGGTTACAAGTATCTGGGTATTCTAGAGCTGGACAAGTTTAAGGAAAGGGAAATGAAAGAAATATTTCGAACAGAGTACTTAAGGCGGTTTAAACTTGTCATGAAATCTCAGCTCAATGGCAAGAACAAAATCAAAGCAGTAAATACTTGGGCTGCCGGTGTCGCTCATGAGGTATGGAGCAGGAACAATTAATTGGAATAAGGAGGAACTTCAGGAAATAGATAGGAAGTCTAGAAAAATCATGACAATGAACAAGGAACTACACCCTAGAAGTGATGTTGCTAGAATATACGTACCCAGAAAGAAAGGAGGAAGAGGCTTGATCAGTTGCGAGTGTTGCGTTAGGAGGGAAGAGAACAACTTGAGTTGGTATGTAAGGAATAGTGAAGAGGTATTACTCAGGAAAGTTGGAGATAGTAATGTAGTCAACATCTCAGAAGCTGTGGACCCAAAGAAGTTCAAAGTGAATGAAGTAAAGGAGATGGAGAATGAATGGAAGCGGAAAAGAATGCATGGGCAGTATGTGAGAGAAAAGGAAGGTATTGATTGGGATAGAACTTGGCAGTGGATTGCTAAAGGAGATTTGAAAGGATGTACTGAGGCCCTGATATGCAGCACTCAGGAACAATCTTTGAGAACAAATTATACGAGATTTCATATTGATCACACAGCAGAATCCCCTTTGTGTAGAATGTGCGGTAGTAAGAGAGAAACGGTGGCCAATGTGGTGAGTGAATGCAGTAAGTTGGCGCAGACAGAATATAAAGGCAGGCATGATAACGTGGCACGGTATATTCACTGGCAACTTTGTGGTAAATGTGGATTGGAAAGAGCTAATTGCTGGTATGAACAGAAACCGGAGGGAGTGGTGGAGAGTGAAAATTTTCAAAATACTGTGGGACTTCACAATCCAGTGTGATCGGAAAATCGAGGCTAGAAGACCAGACATTGTCTTTATTGATAAGAAGGAGAGAGAGGCTGTTGTGATTGATGTTGCCATCCCAGGTGATGACAGGGTGAAAGAGAAGGAACTCGAGAAGGTAGAGAAATACCAACTATTGAAAGATGAAATTGCAAAAGTCTGGTGCATGCGAAAAGTCATCGTAGTGCCTGTTGTCATTGGGGCTCTTGGAGCCGTATCAGTCAACTTTAAGGAGTACATGAAGCGAATCGGCGTGAACGTGAAGCTGGAAGTTATCCAGAAAACAGCATTGTTGGGGACAGCAAAGATACTAAGGAAAGTGCTGACTCTGTAAAAAAGAAGGAAAAGAGAGTCCTGGGACCTGTGGTGACTTGTTGTAACCCGCTCCAAAGGACTATATACCAGGCTGAACATCCTAGTTTAGCCTGAGTCTACAAGGAATGGACATAATAATAATAATAATAATAGTATCCATTTGGCACAAAATAATGGCTCGGGTATTTGTCCGCGGATAGTATCTGTTCTGACGGAAGCAAACAGATAATGCCCAAGGGCAAATATCCAGGCATATTTTTGATTCTGTTTATTATCCTTCAAATATTTTTTGCAACATTTACGAACATCATACTATCAAGACCATTGATGCGCATGAAGTAAATTTTTCAGTCGTGTTTTCTGTTACCGCTTTATCGACCAGCAAGATTATCTCTTCTGTCAAAAAGTCAAATACCGAGTCCCTTCTTTCTTCAAGTTTTGGATAATGTCTATACGCTGAGGGAATATCCTCGAATACTGCCGCAGCTCAAACAGCTGGGGCTTGTGACACACTTTTTGGAATAATCGCGTGCGAGCGAAAATGTTTGATAGTTGTACGTCTGATTTCAAGCAAACAGACGTGTTCAAAACTTCAATACACGACACAGCGCGCGAGGTTTGGAGCTGATTGCCTTCTTGAAATAGCTATAGGCATCTGAAATTGTTTAAGGGCCAGAATCCTGTTCTGAATATTTTGATTCAGTGCAAAAGAACAAAATTGCATTCAAATTGGGAGACGAGTTAAAAACGCAAACAATAAACCCACTTGGGAAAATGTACCGTTCATATTTAGCAGTAAAAACATGTTTACAAAATTGGCAGACTTAGGTATTTGTATATTTCTTTCACTCATTTGGTAAACAGAGTAAAGGAGTTGTGGCTGGACTATATCAAAGAGAAAAACAACTAAATGGCAAACATCAAACAGTTTGTCTCATTTCCCAATCACCCCTGAAGAAAATATCAGACAGGAGTGTCGAAACGTCGAGATGGGGAATAGTAACTTTTTAAGTTCCATTCATTGTTTCAAACCAGCGTAGCATCAAACTATGTCTGATACTCCACCTGGCTGCAATGTGCACTTTTCCTTATTTGTCTCATTGTTGAACAGCTGCAGTCTCAAGATCAGACTACACCAGACGTTATATTTTTAGTTTTGAGGGAGTATATTTGTGCCTCTGAATAATAATAAAAAAGGCCCCTTTTAATTTTGACTGAACAATTTTTTTTGATAACTTGCAACTTAGGGTGGTTTTATATTCACGCTATTGCTTTGGTTTTTTTTTTTTTTTTGCATTACTATGATAAGTGATTACTGAAAGAATCCCGCCCACTAAGTAACAAGACAGAAGTAAAACTAAAGCAAATTAGCGAAATTGTCGCACGTGTACAAAAGCGCTTGGTGCAAACAATATGAGTTCTGATTGGCTCCGTGGACTGCGGGTATCTGTTGTGATTGGCGCCCTCGATTTTGGCTTTACGATCATAAGTTGATAACCGCTCTAATACAAAGTGCACGATCGCGGAACAATACAATTCCCCATTCTATATGTATATCTAAAAAAACGAAAAATACTTTTTTTATCAGTTTGTCGGCAAAACCGAAAAATATGGAATGCTTGTGAGTTAGATTTCCATTGCGAGACCATACTGAATCGAAAGTGCTAAAACGGAACGACGTGGAGATGGCACGATAGAAGCAACACCTCAAGGGAACTCTGTAAGCACGAAACTTAAAATTCATACCATTAACCAAACGTTTATTTCCAATCAGTCTAAAATTAATGCTACTTCCTTTTCTCAGAACTCAAAAGAGCATTTTATGTAAAAAAAAAAAATCGCAAGAGTCCGGTTTACCCAGATCATTTGGTGTAGAAGCTACGAACGAAGTTTTTCGTGTTTGCTTTTCACCAATCAATCATGAGCTCCTCTTCTGTCTACCCTATGAATGTATCAATGTAGTTGTCGATCAAAAGCAAACATAGGCCCGTCATATTTGCTATCTAGAGGAGAACGTTTAACGAATCCAGCCTTGGTTTCTACTGATTCTTTTAACTGGCAAGGTGCGGTCAGGTGTAAATAGAACCGGAAGAACTAAGTTTTTTACTTCAGTGTCAGTATCTCACCTTTAATTTCTACACAATGAAAGGCGTTCAAATGGGCGACGTTCAGAGGCGTGGTGTAGAAACTCACGGAATTGATCATTTCGAATATTTTCCCAGCACCCAACCCTAAAACCGCAGAATTCCTAAAACGAAACAAAAGTAGAAAAAAAAATATAACTGTGGTTGTATTGTTAGCTTTGTGTTACATATTCCGTCTAGCGCCACCAGTTATTTTTGCTGCTCCGTTAAGGCTCGGTAGCTAAGCAGACTTTGCTGGAGTGCTGTGCGCACGGAACCGTCTTTTCTGTTATTTTCGGAAAGCCGAGCTCATCAAATACACACTTTTCCGTCTTGATGCAGGTTTTAGTCCGTTGAGCTAGAGAATTTGAAGTTTTAAGGCAAATTCAACCCCAAATAGAGTTTGAGGGAAGGTATTGGTATCATGCGATGTGTTTGTACTTGTGAAGCTCTTAACAGAAACACGTAACCGGAGATGGTTTCAAGCGTGAAGGGTTTTTGCCGACAATCCTGAAATCTAGAGGAAAGGAAGACGAATATATGAAAAAAAAAATGGAGGCAAGAAACATTATCACACTGATAAGAAATCGAGAAGTGAAGGTAAAGTGGCGTTGGTGCAATGTGAATAATCAAGATACGGGCAGAATTTACATTCCTCTTGTTGTTGTCTTTGTAGACTTCGATCACGCGAGGATTTCAAAGGAGTCTGCAAGCGCATCCGTCGTTTGTGGAAAGACTAGGACTGGAAGTGGAGCTAGAGGTAACAAAAATTAGTAAGAACTTAAGTCTGAGAGCGAGAGTTTTAAAACGTTTGTTTGGCGATGGAACCTGCCCCGAAAACGTTTGATTCAAAGGTGATAGCATGATATTAGCTTTGCGGCCTACAGTACATGCATTTATTGAACACAAACTACAGTATTTTCAGCGCTTGCCACTGTAGCGATTTTACATCCGATTGTATCATTGCGGCACTGGTATCCATTCAGAGTCTTCGATCAAGATACTGTTGTTAAGCAGCAACTGTCAGTAAACATACGTTGAGTTTTGTTGTTGCCGTAATTAGCTATGTTTTTATTATTTTGCAGTTTACGTTGATATGCGTTTTGTCGAATTCTCAAGACTTTATTAAGCTACATGTATGCGCGACAAGTATTTGTCTGCGAGGGGACTCGCCCGTTTATTGTGGATATTGCCCGCGAGTTCTCACTGGAAGACAACCATATATAGATTTGAATAAAGTAAAATTCAGTTGTATTCCCTGAACAAAACAAATGGGAAACTAGAACAGAAAATCGCCCATTTGGTTATTCAAACATGTTTTTTTTAAACGTGTTCTCATTTCTGACTTGTACATGTATTAGAAACGTCGTTTAAATCTGCCAACAAGTTAAGGAAAGCGAAAGAAGCTTCGCGGACTGCTCCATGTATTTTGCTTGTTTTGACTGAAAGAGTTACGGTCGGGTTATTGCTGCAACAGCTGCTATATTTTGGTACCGACAATACATTTGTTTTTGGTCTAATATTACAGGGTGTGAAAGAACAACCGCCTTGGGCTGGCGGTGTAACCAAATAACATTCAGAATTAATTATTTATAGAAAAACGTATTGACTTATTATGCAAATGTTAAATATAATCACAGTATTTTTATACATGTAAGTCCCGATCATTTGATTTATCATAATGAGCTTTTTCTTTATTTTTCATAATAGCAAGTGGTTTTTGATATAAATAACTTAACTTTTCAACCGAGTTTATACTCTATAAGAATGGTAGAGTGTGGCTCCCAGAATGTTTCTTTGTGTTAAAAATTGAAAAGATGTATATACATGTGTCTATTCAAGTTCCATTTCCTCGTTCAAGCTATTTATTTTGGTATCGTTTATGAAATTGATACAATTGTTTTAATTTACTAATAATGATAATTAATTTTTTAATGTTATTGTCAAAAGGCAGTTAATTCTACAAGCAGTCACATTTCCACCAATTATACATATCACAATATCCAGTTAATAATCGTGAATTATTAACTAGACATATTTAGAAATAGGCTACTTATCTTCACTAGCCAACAAATCACAAAATTGTCAAATTGTCTCTAAATTTGCAATAAGAATTTGGAGACTTTGCGAACTGCTCTCAGCATTGGTAGCCATTTCTGGTACTGTACTTTATGGCCTGCTATATCCATCAAAGGTGCAAATAGGGTTGATAAATAACTACTTTGTAGTATTAGTACTCCTGGTTGTTATCTAATGTAATGCGCATCTGATCATATTTATGTTAAGATGCAAATTAGAAATGAATAAATTATTATTTTTATTATTATTGTAATACTATTGTGTTATAACCACTGTGTTATAATTTGGATCTGTAACTACTCAAAGATTGAATCCAGTCTTTCCAATCTTTCCAAGTGAGGTGATCTGCTGGTCTTCTTGCCTTGCTCATAATGGAAGCCAGCTGTGTTTGTATAAAGATTTTTTATATTGCCTGGATTACAGTAGATAGATATTCTGTTTATTTCACCCACTTGCAGCCTTTAACTAAATTGTTGGGGAAGTTCAGGGTCACATACAGTTAAACATTACATACATTCACTGAAATTTATAAGTTACAAAGTCATAAATTCTTGTGGTATGTCCTTGTTGATGTCTTAGAAATTGGACCCTTAGACTGTAATGAGACTCTGCATTAGAGGCAGGGGAGGGGATGATGTTCTTAAGGGGGGACATCTGGCGTGCAGTAGCCATAAACTGCTCACAAGTTCCTAGTGTCCTATCACTACGAGACTCCAGGCTGGTTTCTGACTTTAGGTGATGCATTTATAGCAATGTCTAAAAATGCACTTCTTTAAAGTTAGAATGATCTTTGTGTGACAAATGATTCACAAGATAAAGTTTTTTTCTTATTCAGGTTGTGTCAACTTTTTACCAATGGCAATAATTGTTGTCAGTGTGTTTGTAAAAGTCCTTGTGTCTGGTGTTCCTCCTGTGGTTTTTCAGATTGTGCAGAGTATTGCATAGATTGTTGAATGTTTTTTTTATTTTTTTCTGTAGGGACACTCTGGGTGTGTCAATTGTCTGGAATGGAATGAAAGTGGGAAGTGAGTGTACATTTAGTCTTTCATCTTTTGAAAAACTCAAGAGTGCAAGAAGGTTGCAACTTGAACAAGAAAACTGTATTGGTGTTACACTTTTTCAACTCGTGACCAGTACACTTTTACAATGGTGTTACACTTGAACTGCACTACTTTTAGCCAATCAAATTGAATATTATTTAACAATTATTTGCCGAAGGCGAAGTGATTCTCGGTGAATGTTCACTAAGACAAAGTTGAGGTGAATATTCACCGAGAATCACTGAGCCTGAGGCAAATAATTGTTTTAGTATAAATACACAGGTGATTATTTCAAAAAAGAAAAGAAAAAGCATTATACAACTCGAAAAATTTATATTTCATCAAAAGCGCATGAATGACTGGCAGCCATTTTGTTCGTCGAGGTGATTACCGGCTGATAATCCGAGATAGCGAACCAATCAGATCGTGTGCTTTTGTATAATCACCTGAGTATTTATACTAATGTATATTATTAATAATATGCAAGGTGTTGGAGAGGCCAGCTTTCTATTGTAACATATTCTGACTGAAAGATATTTGAGAGACTGAATGTAATATTTTTCTCTGAGCTACATGTACCCAAGGCATCAGATTAGATTAACAACTTGTCAATCATTATGATTGGTGGTATTGTACTGTACATGAATACAGTACATATAGGATGGATTCAATTGGGAAATGAGGATTTAGATTTGCAAAATCCAAACCTAGATTTTGCAATTGA
Organism: Ricordea florida; assembly: GCA_949710005.1. NCBI lineage: Eukaryota > Metazoa > Cnidaria > Anthozoa > Corallimorpharia > Ricordeidae > Ricordea > Ricordea florida. The sequence continues at coordinate 28,196,454 of OX453272.1, forward strand.
ACACAAAATCCAAAAACAGATTAGGTAAGTCATTTTATACATTTGACACCCTTGCTTTCGTTTGCGAAAATTTTGAAAACAGATTCGTGAAATACCAGTAGTTTTTGCGAGCATCAGTCTCGTATCTTCCGAAAGTGCTTGCAGATGGGACTGCTGCTAACCACAGCCATTACGCATATCCATTTTCAGATTTTCCCAAAGAAAAGCAAAAGTGCAAATTTATGAAATCCAATTTAGGATTTCTTAATCCAAATCAGGGATGGAAATAAGGGAAAACAGATTGATAGGTAATTTGCTTGGGCGTAAAATTGTGGAGGTGGGGGGCTCGTGGGGGGGCGGGGGGGGGGGGGGGCGGTAAAATCGAGGGAGGTCTCAGCGTTGGTTCTCGCCCAGTCTCCCTAATCCACCAACACCGAGCATCTGCAGTACAAGTTGCACAGCGGTTCAAAGACACCGTCATTATCGGTACCATTATGGATATTTTCAAGGATTTTATCAACAAAGAACATCTCGATTTACCAGAAAACCTGAAGGAAATGGGAACTTAACTCCTAGAAACTTGAGAGAGTTTGCCGGTCGATGGCTTCCAAGATCTCTCGTCTGTTTTCAACTGCTATCTTTCATTGGAGGCAAATACCATGAATATGCTGGTGAAACTGGACCAATTTGAGGAGAAACTGAATTTGAGACTGTCACTTTGACTTTGCATTTTTTTCCATTAACAACGGCTCTTTCAAGAGCCACAACACCGATAAAGGCTATGTCCAATGTGTTGTTATGTCCAGATAATATTTGATTTGATTCTTGTGAAATTTTATTATTTCATTTCATTTTTGGCTGGCAAATTTGATCGGTAATTACCGATCACCGGCTGTTATTTCCATCTCTGCAAATCCATATCTAGAATGGATTTCAGTGAGGCTAATTCCATGTTCAAATTTTGTATTTGATTGCAAAATCTGAAGAGGGATTTTGAGAATTTAAATATAGGTTTCCCAATCAAAATAATGCATCTGTAGTCACATGTAATGGTTGCAGTTTATTAACTATACATGCAACTTAAAGTATTTACTTTCATTTATTATCAGTCTGAAAATGGTAATGTGATCATTCATTGTTTAATTTCTTTATTATTGCAGCCTTCTTGTGTCAGGATCAGATGATTTGAATGCCATAGTGTGGGAACCTCTCAGAGGTCGCATGAAGTGCTGTATCAACACTGGACACACTGGTAACATATTTTCAGTCAAGGTAACTGAAGTCAGATTTAACTCATTATACTTCATGTTTGCAAGTGATGGCATGAAATTGCAACCAATACAGATGCATTTTTGACTAAGCTTTTCCCTTTTATGACTAAAATTTCTCTGTTCAGCAGAAATTTTTCATTACTTTTTGGCTAGGAATTTGGTAGCACATTAGCAATGAACAACGTTTTTACGTTTGAGTTGGTACAGGAATATCATGCAGTGTTGCATCCAGAGCGCGTCATTGCGTCCTGGAACGCAATATTTTGCTTTTGGACCCCCTAAAATACTAACAAGGGGTCCCTGTGGATGCACAAATATCATGCTTGAAATATATGCACATTCCTTCCACTTGTATTGATGCAAAGAAAAACAATCCGCTTGCCATGTGTGGAACAACGAACTTCCCAAGATGAACACTGGAGCATCATGCCTTCTGATGAACAATTGCAACCAATGACGGATTTTCACATTCATTCGCTCCGCGTTTTTTGAGTTCTGACTTCTCATAACAGAAGCTTTTAGTTCGAGAGACCCGTAGCGTTACGCAGAGGTGAATGATGAAACATTTACTCGGCCCAGTAATCGCAGTTTTCAAAATGGCAGACACCGACAATGTGATTTTTCACTCGTCTTCATCATCAAATTAAGAGGTGATTGAAATCAATATTTATGATAGGACCCCCAAGATTCGGGTCTGGACCCCCAAATATTTGTCCAAGGGGTCCAGAGGACCCCTACCCAGTAAAACCTGGATGCAACACTGATCATGATTAACTTGTTCAACAGTGTTGTGTGTGTGTATTTTGCTTGTGAAAATTTGATCTGTTTGTATTTGGTTGAATATACCTTTTTGACTTGACTGTCTATTCCATGATACACGCTGTACACTACATGTATATACAGTACAGTTATTTTGTCAATTACCTATGCTTGTTAGTCTACTGGTACTGTTACACAATTCACTTTTCTTGTTATGGTGATAATTTCTAGTATAGGTGTTGTGGTTCAGTTTTATCCCTGGTTTAAATTTTATTTAGTAGTAACAAAAGTAACAAAAGAAAATAAGATTTAAACCAAGGAAAAAATTGAACCACAAAATAGACAACATAGGAACTGGGTTTAGTCTTCTTGCAGTGTATGCTTGAGCTCAGTTTGTACTTATGTTGTAGGCTCTTTCTGGTCGCATTTGCCAATATTTAACTATTATTCTCAGAAATCGAGGTGAATAGTAGTACTATAACGCCACTATTCACCGAGATTGGAGACAATAATAATTATTGGTATATACTAAAAACAATAAACCAATGAAGCAACCTCAATATGGAGCTTAAACAAACATGACAACGATGCCGAGGATAACACAATCGGTGAAAAAATAAATTGTTGAAGTGCAATTCATATGACAAAGAGACTTACTGGACTTGTTTTTTGCATGTGCAGTTTTATTGTGTCATTCATCCGCGTTATTGTTTGGTCCTGCCCAGGTCAACGTCTCATTTTGGTAGTGTTTTGCTTAATTCCCCTATTAAAACCTCTTCAAAAAAAACTGAAAAGTGTGAATCAACGACAGCCATGTTTCGCTAGCTTGGAAGCCATTTTGTGCTTTCCCCAAACAAAAACTCACTGGCACAAGGATTACCCAGAAGCCCCTACATCATTCACTTCCAAGGAGGTGGATAGTTGTAATAATTAGATCATGAACTCAAGATTTCTATTTAAACAATGAAGTGCTTCTGCCGAGAAACTATCAGACCTATAGTTCTGAGACTTAAACACTGTATTGTCTTTATTGTTCACCACTAAATTTTCTTCCGCTTGCCAGTTCAAAAACAGTCAAAACCCAGTAAATGCAGATCAAATCAAATAGTTATTCATATGTACCTTGTTTTTTGAGGGGTGCTACCTCATTAACAAGGATAGATACGTCTTCTTTGCTGACCTCAGCAAAGCGAGTAGGGATACTTCTTAGAATTTTCATGGAAAGAACTATCTATCTGGGTAGTTTCCTTGGAAGGGCACTATGAGCTGATAGTGTCTCCCAGTGGACGAACACTATCGCATCGCATGATCAATTTAAACCAATAAGAATCAGAGAAAATTTGGAGGTGAACTATAATGGCTGATAGTATGTGGTAACTCAGCCAATCAGATTGCAGCATTTGCATTAGTATACTAGTACATTTTTACTAATGTTGAATATCCCGAGGTAGAGAGCCAATCAGATTGGCCAAAATGCCAAGGTTGCTGAGTTGGTATATACTAATTGTTATTATTGTGCTACTCAGGTGAGAAACAAATTATCAGTAAACTATTATCTCTAGTACCATAAATGTTCATTTTCAGGTTCATTATTTCTTATCTTTACTTGATAAGTAATTATGATTTTATAGTTTTTACCATGCACGGAAGACAGAATCATAGCTTCAGCGGCTGCTGATGCCAAAGTGCGAATTCATACTGTTGAGACTTGCGAGACATCACAAGTGTATAGCTGTCACATTGGACGTGTGAAAAGACTGGCAACAGCTCAGAACATGCCCCATATTTTGTGGAGTGCTTCAGAAGATGGAACAATAAGGTACAGTCTATTACATGTATATGGCTGGCTCCATGAATAGGCAAGAATTGAGACAAATCCTGGGTTCTGATTTGCTACCCAAGCTGGCAAGATAGGTTCACCTTGCGTGCTAAGGATTTCTGGCTTCCTCCTGTGAAACAAAATGGGCATATGATAAATCCTTTATTGACCAAGCTTTTTTGGTTAAGGTGGCTACATACTTTTTTTCTTCTTTTTGGCCAAGATGTAGATATTTGAGTTAATGCTTGATCAATATAAGGCATGTACATGTATATTTGTACATGATATGTCATCATGTTGTTTACAGTACATGTAGATAAGCCGACAGATTTTTTAAGAACAGGATATTGTAAATCAGTAATTGTCTTAGGGAAGCCAATTATATGATATTTAAACAAATGCAGAAGTAAAAAATGTGTCAAGGTCTTTTTTTTATCATTTGATTAAATGACTTATTCTCAATTGAGTGTGTCACAACAAACAATGTGATTGTTTACCTGACTGGACAATTTAGTCAATATCTGATGTCATTCCACTATTTCAATGTGACATTCATGTTTTAGTATAGGTAATAGTATGGTTTGTAGTGATATTTGGTATAAATACCACGAGGGATATTTCAAAATTTTTGTACATAATTTCAAGAGCCGTTAGGCGAGTGAAATTTGAGATAATTTTGAAATATCTCAAGTGGTATTTATGCCAAATATCACGTACAAATCATGCTATTATTTGTTTATACTACTACTCGCAAAAGGTTTGTAATTTTCACATGTAGGTATTTCAAATTAAGCAGAAATACCACTACTCTTAGCCAATCAAATTACAGAAATTTCTCATGTAGTAGTATAAATACTGTAATACTGTAAGTCATAAAAGACCATTCAAAACACATGAGTTTGGTTTCAGTAATGTCTATAACATCTTTGTTTCTTCGCTGTATGAGAGGGTTGCTTTTTACTTTGACAGGCAATTTGACCTGCGACAGCCTCATTCCTGTAACTCCAGTGGCAAAAACTGTAAGAATGTTCTAATAAACCTCAACATTTATGTAGGAGCCATGGCAGAAGCAAAGTGCCTCACAATAAATCCTTTGCAGCCAGAATTGCTTGCTGTTGGTTGTAATGATCCGTTTGTGCGGCTCTATGATCATAGGATGTTAGCATCACACAGTTTGTGTGATGCCAAAAGACAGTCAGGTACCAGTAGCCCTGAGGATGCAAGGCTCCCTCCTGGTTGTGTACAGTACTTTGCTCCTGGTCATTTACCAGCCCAGCTCAACAAGGGTTTCCCAAGACGACTGCGAGCTTATGTTGCAACCTATGTGGATTTTTCACCCAGTGGACGTGAACTTGTTGCAAACTTGGGCGGCGAACAAATATACTTGTTTGACATCAAGCGGCATCGCAAAGTGATAAAGTACTATTCTGTGAATGGAGCCACTACACCTCTTACTTCAAATGGTGTAGTAAAAGATGTTACGGATAGTTTAAATGTTGCTGCGAATTCGGCGTTTGAGAGTAAGAATGGATTGTCATCCTCTGTTAATGGTACAACAAACGGCTACAAAATTGCAACGTTAAATGGAAAGAGACCTTCAGTAAGTGAGAGCAGACCGTCTAAGTGCGTCACATTGTTGAATAGGTTTCATATTTCGCAGGAGTTACCACCCAAAGCCAAGGAACTTAAAGCTCGGGGAAATGATGCATTTTGTCAGCAGAAGTTTTGGATAGCTGTGAATTTGTATAACGAGGCAATCACGATTGCCCCAAATTCTGCCGTTCTTCATGCTAATAGAGCTGCAGCATTTATCAAGAGGGCATGGTAAGTTGGTCTAACCAGTCTCTCAGTGCACATGTAGCTTCACTGTATATCATACCTTTCAATCTGGTTACAAGAGATCCACTGTAATATGACTGAGTGAAGTCTGTAATCACGAGTGGCAACAAAATCTCATTAGTACATGATTGCTTTCAGAAATGCTTGCCGTTTACAAAAATATGCTGATAAATTAGCCAAGAATTATATCCCAGATCGCTCCCAGTTGTATCTTGCAAAATACAGTCGAACCTCGATGATCCGGACTCGTTGCGCCTTGAGCAAAATGTCCAGATAATCGAAAATATGAATATTATTATTATTATATGAATATTATTATTGGAACAACGGAGATAAAGGGAACGGACTATTATAGTGATTGTAATATCTCTCAGTTGGTGCGCGCGCCGTGATTGGTCAATTTAGCGGGCTGTACTTCACTGTACCAATCCAATGGTCAATGATTAGATTATCATATTGGTCAATTACTGACCAATCAACTGTCCAGTCTAGTCAAGTTTATAGTGTAGAAACGCTTAGTTTTAGGGAAGCAGCTTACCAGCTTGTTCTCGGGTATTATACAGGAAAAAAATGACAGTAACTTAAGAGATATGATACTTCTTTTTTAAAGGGATGGAGATATATATGCTGCGTTACGAGATTGCCACAAAGCGCTCACTCTAGATCCGAATCACACCAAAGCACATTTTCGACAGGCCCGCTGTTTGTATGAGCTACGTTGGTGTCAGGAAGCTCTGTCCTGTCTCAATCACTTCAAGTTAAAGTTCCCAGAGCAAGCAGAAGGAACTGCAGCTAAGACCTTAGAGAGAGAAATTAGAGCTGCGGCATTTGCCGAAACTGACGGTGAGACAAGCTCTTAAATTGCTTGACGAGCTGCAATGGCTCTGTTGTTTACGTTAACCGAGAAGGGACTTCCGACTTCTGAGTTTTGCTTGGAAGGGTTATCACCCGGAAACTGCTGTATTTGTTTACATGTTTTTCGTAAATTCGCATTGCAGTATGTTAAAGTAGCATTCCGACTTCCCAGTTCCGACTTCTGAGTTCGACTTCTGAATTCCAGCTTTTGCGTTCCGACTTCTGAGTTCCGACCTCTGAGTCCTGACTTCTGAGTTCCGACTTCTGAGTTCTGACTTCTGAGTTCTGACTTCTGAGTTCTGACTTCTGAGTTCTGACTTCTGAGTTCTGACTTCTGAATTCCTACTTCTGAGTTCTGACTTCTGAGTTCCTACTTCTGAGTTCTGACTTCTGAGTTCCTACTTCTGAGTTCTGACTTCTGAGTTTTGATTTGTGAGTTCCTACTTCTGAGTTCCTACTTCTGAGTTCTGACTTCTGATTTCCAACTCCTCATACCCAGGAAAATATAACAAGATTGCGGGTTGGTTTTTAAGTTATTGTTATTTCTGTTATCTGTATTTGTGCAGTTACAGCTGTGTGGTTGTGTTTCACCACAGTACAATCCCGCTTAATGTTGGAACGGATAATGTATTAAAAACACACTTCGTACAGGGCTTTAATAACTTAAAATCTGGTGTTTCTGGCAGCTCTTTTAGTTTACCTGTGAGTTTGTAAACTCATAAACGATGATTGAATCCTGCGTTTGGGGCTTAAGCTTGTGAATCGAAATGCAGAATCGTCTTTATTTGGTTTCGACCAGGGTGACTATCCAGTAAACCTGGGGTGCTTACCATTTACAGAAACCATCCGGTTGGAAATTTCAGGCAAAAACATTAAACAGTTGAATGCCACATTGCGAGAGAAGGAATCGCTATAAAGTATATCCACATCAGTTAGAGAGACTTAAAAGAGCAGAAAAATAGCATCACCACAAATCACAGCCCATATTTTCAGAAGCTTCCCAAACGGAATGGCACGAACCATTTGATTTTCCAACTGGAATTTCTGGTTTTCCCATGTAAATGGTAAGTACCCCTGAAGCCTACTTATGCATAAGACAACGCGGAAAATTGTGGAATTTTTGTCACTATGATCGCAGGAGAGTGGTTTCTATATGATCGCTAAAGCTTTTTACAGCGATCGTAGCAATCGTATGAAAACAAGCCTTTAGGCCGCTACTGAAACAGGTACCAGTGTCTACTTCGATAAGAACAGCAATTAGAAACTATGGAAGATACCTAAAGGCTGAAAACGGGTAGCTTATATTTATAGTATACTGAAATTACAAGGAGGAACAGACGAAAATGTAGGACAATCTTTATTTGGGTTCTGTCTAAGATTATTTTGACAGGTTTGACAGCTAATGATATTGGCAACAGCAAAATCTTTTCTCTAATCTCCCTCCCCTCTCTATCTCCCTTCACCGTATAAGCGCAATAACTCGAAAGTCGGGACTCACAAGTCGGAAGTGGCCCTTCTCGTCCGTCCTAGTCCGCACTGAAGCGGATTCCGTCCTTTTACTGTGCTTTCCTCTCGATTTCGCTCTCTTGGAATTAACTAAGGACTGAATCCTTTCGGAACTCGGAAGTCAGAGATCCGAAGTTGGAAGTTAGAACCGGAAGTCAGAACTCGGAAGTCAGAAGTCCCTTCTCGGCCACCGTAGTTGCTGGGGTTGACCGGCCTTTCAACACCTTGAGTAGAAGTTATCTTTGTAATCCCATAAAGGGCGTGTCACAAGATGGCGGCATTCGTCTATGTTATGCGTTGTGATTGGTTGTTTGAGTGTTGATGTTCTCGTCACGCAATGCTTGGAGAAGGAGCGTTGCGTGACGAGCCAGACAACGGCTGCCAAAGAAACTAAAAATTAGCTGGTTTCCACATTTCTGTAGCATTGTTGCGTTAAAACAGCGGAAGAAGTGCTTAAAAAGTAGAATTGAAAGTGCTGTTGTAGTATTTGTGCTACTCTGTTAAGATTAAACTTTAAATATTTTTCTCTCAGAAAATGAGGTGGAGGAGGCAAGCATTCAATCTGAAAATAGTTCAGGCCGCCGGAGAAGAAGGCTTAGCATTGTCTCCGACGAAGAAAGGAGTTTGCGCTCTGAAGCATTTGATTACGAACAGCGATACTGTGGACACTGCAACACTACGACAGACATTAAGGAAGCTAATTTCTTCGGTAGTAATGGGCAGTACATTGTAGCTGGTAGTGATGATGGTTCATTTTTTATCTGGGATAAAACAACTACAAATCTAGTTCGTGTACTGAAAGGGGACGAATCTATTGTTAACTGCTTGCAGCCACACCCAAGCACGTGTCTTTTAGCTACAAGTGGAATTGATCCAGTAATTCGGCTTTGGAGTCCTTGCCACAAAGGGGAGAATGGCCAGGACAGGCACATTGATGAGGTTGAAGCTGCTGCACGAGCAAATCAGAAACGAATGAATGCAGATCCTTTGGAGGTGATGTTGATGAATATGGGTTACACGAGAAGATTTTCAATGGCGGAAGGCAGTGATGACGAGGACGTTGAAGTCCCTGTTCAGTGTCGCACAAGCTAGACTTCTTGGAACTTTCCAAGGATTCTACTTGCCAAGAGCATACACTCAGGACTGTTTTTGTCAATAACTTGCATAAAAAGGGAAAAAAATAGCCGGCTTTGGTATTGAAGGGAATTTCCTGCATTGAAAGTGGAGCGTTAGATGTAAAAAGCGTATTCATTTGAGCACAGCTTACTGCTCTCTTTGCCACGGTCACCAGGAAAACATATCTGTGGAGGAAAGTCACTTGCCACCAAAAATGATTCTGTTTATGTTTGAGCCAACGTTAAATTCTGTAAGAACTCTTTGAGTTTCAGTAAACAAAGGCTTCTTGAATGTCTGCTAAAAGCGATATGGGAAGCCCTGTTAGGATTAGAATTTTTTTGTTTGTTTTTTTTTTGGGGGGGGGGGGAGGGAGGGGAGGGGTTGGTTTAGAGAGAGGTCTATGTCTTCCCCTTTGGATCTTAAACAAGTCGCAATATTGGAAGGTAAAAATGTTGATATCGCAATGTTGTTCAGTGGCATTGAGTTGGTGTCGCAATATCTGAAGTCTCACATATTTCTAATTTTTTTTTTTTTGTTAATGGTTAGTTCTCTTGGTCTTATTACTTCATTTCGTTATCACAAAACTGAAATTGCGTTTGGTACACTTAGTGGGTAATAGTTGGTATTACTAGAAATTTACATGGACGTTTGAGTTGCGTAAAACATAATGTCTCTTTTTGGATGAAACGACACGTCGCTTTCCATTTTGCTTGTATTTTCTGGTGTCGTTATTTCAATTTTTGTAATTTTTTTTGCCCTGTCAGAACCTTGTTTACTGTAGCAATTTCTCTGAACAGGAACTCATAGTATGCTCTTGTATATGTGCTCCGTTCAGCTTCCCTTCCCGCCTTTACTTTTAGACAAACGTCGATGCCTTATGTAATGAATTCCAATTGCTAGTATTTTACTAATTTATACCGTGCCTTAATTTAAGACAAATTGCCAATCGTTTTGGACAGCAGGCAATCCTCAAGTTGGTTTCTCAAACATAAGTTGTGTAAATTATAAGAAAAATTAAAAAGATTGATGCTAACTTTTGTTTTGTTTGAATCCATGCAAAACTCCAAGCGGGATCAATAAGGGTAATTATTTCCTTCCCTTCCTACCCCACCCCCTCTCCCTACGTGCAAGTTTCCTTGCAACCTGGGCCTTTTAAGACCTCTTATACGTTGGTTAGTTTTTGCAGGCTAATTCAAGTGGACACTTCTGCAGTCTGCTCTCTGATCATAGTTAATCAGTTAATATGCTCTGATGTGGTGTTTTTAGGCAGTTGATATTCGTTGCAGATGCTGGACCAGTGTTTTTCAGTGCCTTATCTTGTTTCTTGTGAATGGAAGGTTCCAGTTGAAAAATACAGCCGGCTCGAAAGATTCTGAGGCTAACGAGTGGAATGTGGCAACGCAGGTAATGATTTTTGCATCTACGGGCTTCCTCTTCCTCTGGAACCCGGAAATGTATCTACGCGCTTCCTGTGGAACCTGTGGATACAATGCTATCAAGTTTGTAAGTCCATCCGAAAGTAACAATAGAACCTTTCGGCAAATAATCGCATGTCCGGATGCCCTTCGTTTTCTCCGATTCAATTCGCCGGGCTTTTTCTCTTTTTTTTTTTTGTCCTTTGCTCGTCTCTGCATAGCACAGTTTGAAACGTCTACATTGTTAGGCCGGGCCATCCCGTAGATACATGCAGTCCTGGACTGCATGCGTGTTTTTTGCTCATCAGTTTATTTTTCTAGTGGCTGGTTCCGCGAGCAGGCAAGATGAGGTGAATCCTGTGTTCGGATTGGCCACCCGAGGACCACCCGAGTGGGCAAGATTATCTTGCCTGTCCGGGATTTCTTGCGTTATCCCCCGAAACAAAACAGAACAAAATGGCCACATAATAAATCATTTATTGACCAAGCAGCCTGTTCGGTCAAGATGGCTGGATATTGGTCCATTTGTATAAACTACTGGGCCGCCTGTGGTTCTCACCTGTTTCATGAATTCTGTTTTGGTGCTCTATTCATACCGACCTCAACTTGAACTTACAAGAACATTTGCTGCCATTGAAGTCTGATTGCTGTGTAATGTGGATAGTTTCTTAACCCTAACATTGCCACACTTCTGGGTGGGTGACACTCACTTCCAAAATGAGCAAAATGATTGGGCTCACAAAAATGGCTTTAAATATGGAAGTAAAAGTCAGATTTCAATGAAACAACTACCAATTTTTATTCCTGATAAAATGTGCTTTCATATTTCAGTTGCCGCAGCTTAAATACCTGGTTACCATGGTAACTCTGGTATCAGATTTGTTAAATTTTAACAGGGTAATGGGCTCCTGATTTTAATTAATGATTTTTAAACATACTCTTTTGCTAAGCTTTTCCTTTAACAAAACAACCATCTATAATTAAGAATTTACTATCAGCATTAAGAAATAAGCAGAAGCGAGATTGACTAATAGGCCTTATTCGTATTCCCGGACTAGCCTGGGACGAGTATTTTTTTCGCACGAAAGTGCACGAAAGCGAGGCTCATGCGGGGGAAAATTAATGGATAAACATAATTGCTGCGCTTATGCGTGCTCCAACAGCACTGAAAAACAAAAAAAAAACCGTCTGAAATATCCAGAACTCAAGGAAATAACATTTCACGCTTTTCCTATGGACGACCGAAAGAAGACTTACGCACCCGAAATGAATGAAAGCGAGAGAAGAAAAAGGTGGAGAGCTGCTTGTCGTTTGAGCAGTTTTAATGTCACAAGACATACACGAATTTGTTCAGCACACTTCGAAGGTGGATTAGGACCCAGAAAGCTTAATCCGGTCCCAACAATTTTCAGTTTTCCGACTCATTTGCAGCCCAAAACCCAACGGAAGCGAACAGATCCAGAGGAAAGAAGACGAGGAGCTTTGAATTGTTTACAAAACAAAACCAAGACTGCACCAAGGGAAAAAGTAGGTAAAGCTAACAAGAACAAGGAAAACCAAGAACCAGAGGGCCTGTCATCACAACCCCAGGAAACTGCGTGTTCGAGCGACATGGATTTTATTTTATCTGAGGAGAGTGAGATGAAAACTGAACAGGCACCTGATCCAAGGTCCCTTGTAGACAAGTGTATCCAAACCGACCTTACTTGTGAAGATATCGGCTGCATGGAAGCAGCCAAGGCTAAACTGGAAAATAAACCAGAAGTGAAGAGAGAAATGTTTATAGATGACGTGCTGAAAAGCAACAAGTCTGTATGTTTCTACACTGGACTTCCCTCCTATGCCTGTCTTATGATGTTGTTCTCCTTTCTTAAACCTCTTGCAAATACAATGAAATATTGGGACAACAAGAAAAAGGGACAGAGGGAAACATATCAGGTATCTTAATTTCATTTATTTTAACATTAATAACGTTCTTGTACAGCAGTCTTGTTATTAATATTTCCTTTCAGTTGGTCTCAAACATTGAAAATTATGGCATAAAATGTTTCAGTTTTGATATTAATTGTAATACAACATTCTAATTCTAAAAATTATAAGATTATTGCATAGGAATGTTTGCCTCATCAACTCAACTCTGCACATTTTTACTTCACAGGAAGATGAACATGTTGGCAAGCCTGGACGAAAGAGGCAGATGTCATTATTTGCTGAATTTGTAATGGTACTTGTGAGACTCAGGCTTGGACTGCTACAGAGTCACCTGGCTGACATTTTTGCAATTTCTCAAAGTTCAGTTTCCAAGATTTTCACCACTTGGATTAATCTTCTGTATCATGTATTTAAGGAAGTTCTTATAATATGGCCTGCAAAGGTTCAAATTCAAAAGCACATGCCCAAGAGGTTTAGTAAGTATCCTCGGACCCGTGTAATTATTGACTGTACAGAGTTCTTCATAGAGAAGTCCACTCTTTGTGGGTTTAGTAAAATCCGTGTCTAATGCTTGTGTCAAGCCCTCATGAGTCCTCTTCCTTTGTTTCCAAGTACATTTCCTCCCAGTGCAGGTTATTACAACATTTTCTCTTAGTGTTGCTTCAAGGTCAATAAGCGAGGCGCCAATGTGCCGGCAAGCACCATCAGCCCTGATCAAGAAATCAGGAATTAGGAAAAGTTTCAACAGAAATATTTTGATTAGCAAAGTCAAAGTTTTAAATATTAAATAAAATTAAATTATTCTGAAAGCCATAGACTTCACATAATTCAGATGTACTCAACAATTTGGAAATGAAGTACAAAATCTCACAAAGCTGCAAATTATTATTTTGTATATTGCCAAATATTACCTTACTGTCAAAAATCCATGAACTCACTCTCCTGTACAAGGACAATGCGCTGTGTAAACTAATCCATCTGACTGAATTATTATCCATCCATCATAAGTTGGTTTCTGTCCAATTTGCGTTTTCTCTCGTTCCGTTGGCTTTACTCCAAATTTCACGTAGTGGTATCCACTAAACAAGTTCTTGTTGTTCATCAATTTTAAGACATGGCCATCCCAAAACAGGCGGAAGCCTTCGAACGACTTGTATGCCTTGAGGGACTCATGATCATAGCCCTCCTTGTTGATTAAGTAAGCATACATGTCACCGTATGTGAAGTTCGGAAAATCAGAAAAGTCAGAAGTCCAGTCAGAGTGTAACGTGTTGGGGCAGGGGAGCGAACCTTGCGTAGTCTGCAACTTGTTGACTATCACATCCTCCGGTTTCTCCCCATCGTCGATCGGTTCTAGTGAAAGATCGCGAGCTTTCTCCACCAATTCTACCAGTTCCTCTTTTCTCTTTTGCGAAGCGGTTATTCCACGGCTCTGTAAATACGATTTCAACTCGGGAACTTTCCATTTTTGAACTTCATTCTCTGCAGCTTCTATGGCAGCCATATTAGAAAACCCAAATCCCCCGCATGAGCCTCGACATCGTGCACTCGCCCAAGGCCGTCCGGGAATACGAATAAGAACTATTGGCGTGGGTGGGTGGGTCGTGCGTCGTGCGTCCGGCGTCGTGGGTCGTGGGTCGTGGGTCGCGCGCGAGTCCTGCGTCTTACGTGTTGAGTCCACACGCAATTTTTGAATAAAGCGAGACCGGTCCGTCTCTTCTTAGTGAAATCAACCCGAGTATCAAAACGGTCTGATGTCTGTGAAAAGTAAGTCCGACGCTATCCGGAAGATATCCATAAAGAGTTTTGATATGTTTTTGTTGCAACCTCTTGATGCATCATGCAAAGATTGTCTTATTAGTAGCGTGGGAACACTCTCATATGATTGGCCAATAACTAATGTTGCCAACTAGAGTGCAAGCAGAAACCGACGAAGTTCAGAAGCAGTGTTGTACTCACCATGGTGGAGGCAACTGCCGATACGCTGGTAAGTAGAACATTTTTTAGCCATGATTACTTTTGTGTTAAAAGTAAGACCTTCTGTTACTGTATACAAAATCGTAATTTGTTTCATGAAATAGTCTTCCCTAAACTAAATACCTAGTTTAATAATAAAAAAAACATTCTGGAAGGTTTTCGTCCAACGACGTAGAAAATGAACGTGAAAAGCCGCGATTATCTTAGATTTTTTTTTAACCGGAAGTGGTTTCCTTAGACGCATGTGTATTTCAGTAAAAACGCAAAGTGCACAAGGAGCATGCGGGAAAATGGGAGATGGCCGGGGAAGGCATATTTCGCTGATACGTTATCTTTACTGAATTTTATCGGAGAAACTTTTTCATAAATGTGAAGGGTCGTGTGAAGGAAGACGGTGCCTTTAAATTCGACGAGCAAGAGTCTTCTCCAAGGGCTACTATCCACACAGCGTGACCTACTATCACGCACTACGCACGATCCACGACCCACCTACCCACGCGATTTAGCCATCCTCAGCAGAAGCAGCAGGATTTCACTTTTGTAAAGAAACAATGCTAGAAAGGAACCAAAGCCAAACAATTTTCGTCTACAAGCATAACACTCTTATAAAAACAAGCATAAAAGTTCTTTGCTCAGTGTTCTGGTTCATTAGAGCTCCTTTTTCGGAGGAGATGTAGAACAAGTAGAAAGGAGTAGAACAAGAA
This sequence comes from Ricordea florida, assembly GCA_949710005.1. Classification (NCBI taxonomy): domain Eukaryota; kingdom Metazoa; phylum Cnidaria; class Anthozoa; order Corallimorpharia; family Ricordeidae; genus Ricordea; species Ricordea florida. The sequence continues at coordinate 28,211,626 of OX453272.1, forward strand.
GAAAAAAAAAATGAAAGCTATATACACTCCAGTCTCCATTCTTGGCTGTTTTCACATGAAACAGTGTTTATAGTTTTCTCTTTTTGGTCTTGTGGATCAAAACAATCCAAAGACTCAAAACAGTGCAAACGAGCTCCCACCTGGCAACCAACACAAAAATCTCCAGGACACGAAACCTCCGGCGGATAAACACGAATCCAAAGACTTTGGTTTCCTGGTTGTTCAGAATCACTGGCATCTTCGCTTTCGCTGAGAACAGAGGTATATCTATGACAAAATGCAATCCTCTATAACTTAAATAGTTATTGCCAAATCGTGAATGCATCGAGCCGAAGTTGAATGGCAAACACTCGTTTCAGGTAGCAAAATTCAATGTCACTATATTCATTTTATTTAATCCTTATATTCATTTAGAATTTTGATATTCATTCAATCCAATTTTTTAAACTTATTCAATTTTATGCGTCCCTATTTATTTAATTTATTGACCAAAATTCTTTCAATTCAATCGGTTCATGTTCATTCAATTTAATCCGTAGCCTGCACAATAGACGTGTTGTTTTTTGCCTTTTTCAGGCGAACAGAGGCGAATCCTCTCCTCGCGCGCGACTCGCCTTCGCGCTCGCCTCGTTTTCGCTTCTGTTCGCCTGAAATACGCAAAAAAAATAATAATCCGTTGAATACTCATTCATTTAATTCTGGCGACTGGGACGAGAGATAAAATTCGCGGGGTACTGGAATTTCCTGCGTAGTTTAAGAAGTTGTCATCTTGGAAAAGCGATGTGGAGTTCAACCTCGTTTCCAGGGTCCTTTCTCTACCTCGAGAAAGTACTTTCTCGAGGTAGAGAGAGGACCCTGGGAACGAGGTTGTGTGGAGTTCATACGCTCCTGTTTCTTCGAAAAATTATGGATGCATATGAGGAGGAATAGAAAGAAGTAGACAGTTATAGCAGTAATTTTCTTAATGCTATATTAAAGTAGTGGTAGCATGTGAATTTAGCTTACACTGCCGGCTTTAAACATTCTAATGACCTACATACCTTCATAACAACCTATAATGAGATTTTTTGCGTATCATGCATGTTGTAACCGCCACCAAAGGCGCTCTGTCTGTAGCCTTTTATTCAATGCTCGTGTTAAGGTCTTTTAAAGTAGTTTTTGTAATACTAGTTTAAGCTTTTACTATTGTTTTGTGTATTTAAGTATAGTTTTATTATTATTTTAGAGTTAGCGTTTGTCCAAGACGATTTTGCCGACAAACCATATTTAGATTTAGATTTGGATTTAGATTTAGATTTGGATTTAGATTTAGAAATAATATAAGAAATATATGACAAAAACTAACGGTAAGCACAGAAAGCAGCTAGGGATACGAAAGAACCGGATATGGAAAAACCTGATTCATTGGTTGTACACAATACTATTCTACTTGCGTTATGCCTATTTGCGTTATGCCTTTTTGCGTTACGCCTATTTGCGTTATTTCTATTTGCGTTATGTCTATTTGCGTTATTTCTATTTGCGTTATGTCTATTTGCGTTATGCCTATTTGTGTTATGCCTTTTTGCTTGATGACTTTTACCATTATGCCTTTCTGCATTTTCACCATCTGGATGATACCGGAAACGGGTGTTTATCATTCAGCTTCGGCTCGATGCATTCCTCATGTGGAAATTACTATATCGATTACAGAGGATGGCATTTTGTCATAGATATACCTCCATAGCCCGTGGCACTTCTGTAATTGCAACACCAAACAGTCAAATTTCCTTACGAAATTCAAGAAAAAATCCAATAAAGAAGAATGGATTTCTTCCAAATGTATTATATTGTAGTATGCAAAGGAGCTAACAAGCACAAGTTTAAAATTCGACACTTTTTAATTCTTGCACATTATAAAGATGAGTGATGAAAATAGAAAAAATTCCATTATTTTACAATTCCCCATAAAATGTTCATTTAAGTACCTGTGCGTTACTTAACAGGGTGATTAGTTTCCGTTCTTTGGAAAGAGATTTCATTTACAGATAGTGTTGAGATCAACTACCAATTATTTATGTAGCATTTTCTATGACCACAGGACTATACAATGGCACTATACAATGGCTAAATAAAATGACTTACAAGTTGGTAAATGATCATCTTTAAATAGTTTTGTTCTAACAAATAAATAAGGGCTGTTAGCAACCAATCATATTCAAGCATTTGAATAATGACACACTTAGGAGACAAATAGAGCTTAACCAGGATTAGTAATGGTAATCATATGGTTTCAAGTTCAGTTTGTGATTTATTTGTACAAGTGAGTTTTTCAAAAAGCTCAAATAACATTGCACAATTCAGGGAGTGCAATTTGAGCTTTTTGAGAAACTCACAAATCACAAATTGAACAAGAAAACAATATGATTACTTGTTAATAATTATACCTGAAAAATTACGATTTGAAATTTGCACTGTTGTTACCCCTTTTGCACTGTTACACTTTTTGCACTCGTTACACTTTTGAACTGGTGTTACATTTTTTACACTGTTGTTACACTTTTTGCACTGGTGTTACATTTTTTGCACTGTTGTTACCCCTTTTGCACTGTTACACTTTCTGCACGCGTTACACTTTTGAACTGGTGTTACACTTTTGCACTTGTTACACTTTTGCACTGGTGTTACATTTTTTACACTGTTGTTACCCCTTTTGCACTGTTACACTTCTTGCACTCATTACACTTTTGAACTCGTGTTACACTTTTGCACTTGTTACACTTTTGCACTGGTGTTACACTTTTTACACTGGTGTTACACTTGAACTTCACTTCTCTTTATAATAGCCAATCACAATTGAATAATTTTCTATGTATATTATCAAACAAAAAATAAAGTTTATCACTGCTTAATATTGCTTGGTATTTAGCACTAAAAAGCCAATTGTCTCTTTCAAACTAATGTAGAGTAGGAAGTTCTCCATATTGTAAAAATGTTTTTATTTGAGTGGTTTTACAGCCTAATATTGAGCACATGGTGTAAACTGTAGAATCAACTTTTTCCAAAGTCTTAGATTCAACCCTTCAATTACCATTAACAATAACAAACCAACACAATTAATCAAGCAGCATAATTATTATGCTGTATATTACACTGAGAGTGCAATTGGAATCCCAGAAACACAGGAACCACAAAAGGGCTAGTACAGCCAGTAAGTTTAACACAATATTCTGTTTTGGTGACGACTGGCTCTAGAAGCTTGTAACTTTCTTTACTGCTTCAAAACATCTCCACTTGTCTGGTAAGTAAAAAGGTTCAAAGCAATGAGGAAAGGGTGTGTCCCAGCCACAGACCCTCTGAATGGGAGCTTCAAGTGACAAAAAACAGTGGTCCTGTGGATGGCAGGAAGAAACATGATCAGCCTTTACCATTAAGTTTAATACAGGGCTCAAAATAAGGGCCAGTTAATACACTGTAGACAATGTCCAGCCAAGATGACCATTATTGTCCAGACAAAATTTGGTTTGGTGGTCAAAAACGAGATGTGACTGAGCTACAGTTGTTGTAAGATTAGTTTGGCTGTTCAACATGACCTGCCACTGTGAACCCCGTGCATTCCTGTTCCCTTATCAGCAATTCGCTTAGCTTTTTAATAGTAAACAGTGGAAGTAAACAGAGCAACTAAGAGGCAAACTGAGGCATGTGTCTCAGCCATTTGAGACCACAATAAGGACTCTTTGACAAATAATGGGTACCAATAATCTAAGTTTTGTGTTTAAAAGAAGTCACCACAAACACCTAGTGAGAGAGCACAACCATGGCATCCCTCTGTCATAGTTTTTCTCACTGGCTTTTGGGCCTGAAAGAATGTACACAAAAGTCACAGGAGCCCCAAAAGTATCTGCAGCAGATATGGGAGACATATAACCTGAAATAAAGGAAATGCAAGTCCACCCCAGAGAGTGTTTCCCACAGCATCATAATTACTGCTACCAACAGACAATAATACTTTGGAGGCAGCACAGCAGTGAAATGCTTGGCATTAACATCAGGGTGTGCATTAGGTATCGGAGATCGGAGAATTCTCCGGCTACTACAAAGAATTCTCCGGCTAAATTTAGATGGCCTGCAGCTGAGCTAGTTTTAAATTTAGACGTGGAGCGCTTTCAGAATATTCTCTTGTTACTTTACACAATTCTCCTGCTACTACAGAGGAGCGAGGTTTGAATACATGCAGGTGATGGCACTACATCTTGTTTACCTCACTAGACAAAAATGTAATTTCAAAATGTCTCTTTCCACCCAGAAGTACATTTTTTCAAATACCAGTGATACAACACTGGGAGTCACCCTGCAATGGACTAGTGTCCTATCATGGGAAAGATAACTAGATAGGTGCTCAACAACATGCTAAAGATAATTGGAATGAATGAATATTTGCAAAAAATATTTACTTCATTTATCATACACAATCCAAAATCCCCCGTTTCAGCTGTTGTCGTTTCAAGGATTTCCTGGGGATTATTTTAGGGTGAGCACACAAAAAAATAGAGAGTTGCGATCATTTCAACAGGGCTAAGAATTGGCGGTCGCACGGTCACCAGTGGCGAGTTAAAACTGACCAGGGCTACCAAAAGTTAAGGTTTGAACGCCTGATGTGCGACTATGCTACAGAATTTCGAAAAGTTACAATGTAAATTATGCAAAGTACAAAGTTAAAAATAAAACTCAATGTTTAAATTAACTGGACTACCGTTCTCTTCGTTTCTTTGCCTGGACTCTAAGATCATCCATTTTAGTGAATTTTTAGTTCTGAAGTTGAAATTGAGAGTCGTTTTAACAGTGATTTCACGAGCGATCCACATTCACAACATATAGACACCATTTTGATTTTGTGACTGCCACGTGACTCTCAAAAATAAAAAAAAATCAAGGGCTACCTACTTCACTTTAGGATGGACCACTAAGAATTCAAGGAAACTGGCACGACTGGCCAACAAGCACTGGAGTTAATTTTTAGCCCTGTTTCAAGGTAGATTCAGGGATCACTTCAGGGCTGAGATCATTGCCTCTGATCATTTTTAGGTGAAAACATTTACATGCATGTCTACATAGTTTTGCTTTTTGGATCTGTTTTGTTTCATTTTTATTCTTTTATACTCACTATACAGGATTTTGGCCGCATAAAATTAGAGTATACTACATAGCTGTGCATAAATACAAAATTTCTCTTTTAAAGTGTTGGAAAATACTTCATGATCGAGTGAGAGCAGCGAACATGTGAAGTGTTTCTCAACATGACAAGAGAAATTTCATACCTCAAGTTTTTTTTGTCACATAAAATTTAGCGGTGTACCAAGTACTGAGTGGTGGCAACTCCATATGTACACTGCCCCGCCAGTGATATCACATGGACTGATAATTATCATTTACATCCTGACATGTGTGATATGAATTTTATTGATTTGTGCCAAGTTTCACACCACTCAATTATATATATTTCATGAATCATTAAAGTAATGAAATGATTTTTTTTTCAAGAGGTTGAATATTCCTTTTAGAAAATTCCCTTGTAATAATTAATTTTTTGTGTAAGGTAAATATGATGATTGTACATACATTTATAGTCTTACAGTACTCAATTTTATGTACCTGTACTGTGCTGGTAATTTCTGCAGCAAATCCAGCAGTTAATGGAGCTTCATGAGCTACTACAAGTCTGCCAGTTTTCATCACAGACTATTAAGAAAAATGATGGTTTAATTAGGAGTTCAACAATAGCCTTCTTGTAAATGGTTCAAACCCAAGAGGCTCAGTAGTTGTTGGTAGAGTTCAATTCTCCGGGTGTAAGAAGTTCTGGAATTTAAGAAATGTTGTTGATGATGCTGACTTACATTTTAACAACCCGAGCGGGAGTCATCAGCAGAGTCAAGAAACCTATGCGTCATCAGGTGGTGGTACTTATTTGATAGTCTCATTCCCACAGTCTTCTCAGACAGGATCCCAAGGAAAAGGTTGCCCAGGGTATATGTACAAAGGGCAACTTCAATAATTCTTTCATACACTTGATTGTTTACACGCCAGGCCAAACCACCACTAATCTACATATGGATACTAGTAGTCGAATCAGGAACCTTGAGACAATATGATGTGGTGTAAGAAAATATGTTTTTGCCATGTAAATGTTAAGAAACTTAAAGGTAAGACATTTAAGAATGGAAGAACATTCATGCTATTACATTAAGTGCAAAAGTTTATTACATTTGCAGTGGGATAAGACATAACATTTCAAAATATTAGAGTTTATCACTTTTAGGGTGGAGTGATTTATTACATTAAGCGTTATTAATAGGTACTTTTGGTGTTGGTATTGCATTAGGGGTTCTTATTTCCTTTTGTGGTAATACAGGCAGCAGCAATTTTTGATTGTATATTGCATCCCTAGAAACAGCAATGCAGTTAATGTAAGGTTTTTATGTCCTTAAAATTATCTACAGTCATACTTTGACCTTAACCCTCTAAGCCCCAATATTCATTTTCTCCTAACTGTTCTAATACATGTATAATATTATTTATTATAGTTCACCACTAAATTTTCTTAGATTCTTATTGGTTTAAATTGATCACGTGACGCGATAGTGTTCGTCCGCGGAGACACACTATCAGCGCATAGTGCCCTTTCGAGGAAGATACCCGGATGGATAGTGCCCGTCTGTGAAAATGTGAATTTTCTGACAGTTATACCGTATTTTTTAGGCAATGCACGTTGCGAATGATTGAAATTTTCACTGATCTGCATTTAGTGGGTTTTGACTGTTTTTCAACTGACGCGCGGAAGAAAATTTAGTGGTGAACAATAAAGACAATAGAGTGTTTATGTCTCTGAGCTATCGGTCCGATAGTTGCCCCTTGGAAATCTTATGTTCTTAAAACTAGCAAATTTGCCCTCGAAGCTTCGCTTCTCGGGCAAATATTTGTTTTAAGAACATCAAATTTCGGCGGGGCAACTACCAGCCAATAGTTCCTCGACAGAAACACTCTATTGTTTAATTATGGTACAAGTGAGAGGAATTTATTCAAATATCAATACAACTCGTTTTTGGTGATCATTTTCATCATTCTCATAACCGGAATGGTGGATGAACAGCAAATATTGTAATGAGAAATTGGATGCTGGTCACTACTAGGACTTAAAGGGTTAAAGCAAGAAAGTAATTTGCAATCACTGTGTTAGTACTAATTCTACTCCACAGAAAACACAAATCAGTCATTACCTTTGTCACTGTATCCTCATCCCATGGAATAATAGTTTTGAGATCAATAAGCTCACAGTTAACACCCAGTTGATCTTTAGCAATCATACAAACATCACGCAGGATATGGATCTGAGTACCCCAACCCACAAGTGTCACATCAGAGCCTACAATACAAACACAACAATTTATATTGTTACAGTATATTCCTAGACTTTCACACAACTTTACTTAACAGGGACTGCCATTGGTTGAATATTAGTCACCTGACTTCGACTAAAATTAATTCAAATGTATCCTAATCGGGATACAATTCAGCAATTGTACATGTACTCCGCTCAAGACAATAGCATGTTATCATAGCATAATGGGAAATATCATGATACATGTCAATAGAAGGAAAAACATTCATACAAGAATTTACTTACATGAATGAACACAACAAAAACACGGAGACTCAATCTAAAAAGCAACTTGCTCTGAAGTTATTGAACTTGTAAAGTCCAGAGACCACTTTTTAGCCACTTTGGAAATCATTCATTCAGCATTTTTGAGAATTAAATTTGTGTTCTTAAATGTTCCAACATTCTTTGCTTTGCTCTTTATTCTTTGTTGCTGTTAAAGTGAAAGTCTAGGAGTATAACATAATACTCAATGCCATGTCCCTTTGGAAACCAGTTTCATTTGTTTTTCCTTGATTTCTGATGTTCTTCTAAACCTCATCTTGGGAAACATCAGGACTCTCAGGTAACAGAACTAATAAGAATTGTTTTCCTTGGGACCTGACATTAACTGTACATGTATATTGTCCCACTACTATTAGTATTGTAATACAGATTACCAAAGAAACTAGAGTGAGATCTCTATTAAGTGGTCACCTATTAAGTAGCCACTCTCCACTAAACGGCCACTTTCTAAAGTCCCAAATTATTAGTCAGTAAAATGCTGTATTTTAGCGATGGACTAGCATCAATGATATTCCTTCTAGTGTTTCCAGCTGCAACGTGGACTTGTTTGCAGACGATAGTGTTCTCCATCGGCAGGTATCGTCTATTGAGCACTGTCAACTCTTTCAGAATGATCTGGTTTCAGTAAGGCAATGGTGCGGTGCTTCACAAATTTAACTCAATGAAAAGAAATGTCGTGTACTTCATATTACAAGACAAAAACATCCTCTCAATCAAGACTATAGCTTGGATAGTAAGAAGTTAGAAGTTGTCAATTATCACAAGCACCTTGGAGTCACTATCTCTGAAACACTATCATGGGATTACCACATCAACTCCATCTGTGCCAAAGCTAGACGTGTAATGGGATTGATTCGAAGAGCATTTGGATTTAAGTCTCCAGCTGCGGTTGAAGTGGCTTTTAAAACACTAGTTACACCATTACTGGAATACTGCTGTCTTGTATGGAATCCTTACCTGGTCAGTCATGTCAAATCAACTGAAGCAATCCAACGAAGAGCGACTAAACTAATATGTGGATATGACTTATCTTATGAGCAAAGACTTGATAAACTTAAGTAGCCTACACTTGAACTAAGAAGAAAGTTCCTCTCTTTGGTGCAAGTGTATAAGATAATATTTGGACTTTGTGACATCGATGCTGCTAAGTTCTTTGACATAGTACGTGAATCTCGTACTAGATCCAATCACAAGTTTAAATTAAGACCTAAGTATGCCCGCACTAATTACTTTAAGTTTTCCTTTTTTAACAGATATATAAACGACTGGAATTCATTGCCGAGTGATGTCTTCGAGGCTCAATCATTAAGTTTATTTAAGAAAAAGCTGTTAAACCATTTAATGTTTTAGTAATATGAACATATATATATTAATATTACTTATCTTAGTTTATTAAATTGTAACTAGTTTTATCTATTTGTTTATTTTAGCTTTATCTAGGAGAACAGCTTTTATGTGGGAATTCAGTTTCCCCCTGCTGTTATCCTCCCAATAGTTTTTTTTTTATTATTATTATTTTTTTATTACTATTGTTTATTTTTCTTATATATCTTATCTTTTTAGTTGTAAATGTTTGTTGTTTGGGAAACCTTAATAAATAAATAAAATAAAATCCCATCCAGAGGGGAATAATAATACTCCCAGGTGCTTCATGCTACAGAAACCGGGATAAGGTCCGGCCGTGTGGGCCTTTCGCTTGTGTGCGCCTTTACCTAAAATGCTGTATTTGATACCTCAATTCAACTGTCACCTCCATTAAGAGACTGCGGCCACCTTTTTGTTGTTGCAAGGTCATCATTTATTACTTATTTACCTCTATTGAGCCGCCAGTAAGTTATCTTTTCAAGTGAAATGGTGACAGGAAGACGGCAATAAGATTTAATTGAAATTTAATCTCCATTGTAACATAGTTACTAACTATGATTGTAACGACAACTCACAAGCTGCAAAATGTAATATATAGATTTAGCCAAGCCTAAAAGCGGGGCTCCCATTAGTACTTTCATTTCACTTTAAACTGTAAAAGCATTCTAAAATATTGCGAAGGAATTCACAAACGTTTTTAACTATAGTTAAGTGTCGAGGTCGTTTAACTTGCTATGATTTTTGTCTAAACTTTCGTCTGCCATAAGTACGGTCTTTCTACCTACAAAGTCATGGAGTATATTCTACAAAAAACACAAATTATCAATGTACTGTATTCTATTCCTGATGAAATTAACCATTCTATTTGCGTAAATGTATTTAAAAGATCTGTACACGCTACTGGGAAATGCAGGACACAACTCTTGTCATTTTCGTGTTAAAACGAACACCTCGGTAAAATAAATGTTTACTCCAAGCAGGGTGCAAAGAAAATTAATTTTACAGATTGCCCTTCGGGCAAGCTGTAACCAACATCTACCAGCCCGAAAAACATTTTTCACGAGAATGAAAAAATAATTATTAATTATTCTTTTCTTAATTACATTGTAAGTTTAAAAAATTACTGCCTTCATTTATTCACTACAATCAGCTGTAGTTACTAATCAAAAGAAATAAATAACCGTAAAAGTGTGAACTATAAGTAGACCTGGTCCAACGCAACACGTGAATGACTAACATACATTTGAGACATTTTACAATTTAGAAGAACATTTTTTACGAAAACAACGGCGTTGAAACCAAAGTTCTCAATCGACACACTAAATGACAACGTCGACAACGCGAAAAGCTGCCAGTGAAGGCGCTACATTCTGCAATTTGCCGCCAAGAGAAAATTCCCGCGGGAGTATTTCTTAGCCGTCGACAGGGGAGATGTTTATATGATTAAAGGACATAAAAATTTGAAATCTTTCATCAGTTTGCTTCTCATTCAAAAGTAGTGCATTCAGAAGATCATTTTTCTGAAGAAGGTTTGTTTAGAAGTCGGTTTTCCAAGTCAAGTGTCAAGTTTAAGGGAAAGTGGAAAGTGCGAGTGCTGAGTCACGCACCAGTGAGCAAATATTATGCAGACAAAACTTATGCAAATTTGTGGTCCATAGCACGGAGTCTTTCCACTTCTCGGCTTTCTTCGCTACAATTTTGTCTGTTTTCCACAGCACGGAGTCTTTCCGCTTCTCGGCTATCTTCGCTACAATTTTGTCTGTTTTCCACAGCACGGAGTCTTTCCGCTTCTCGGCTTTCTTCGCTAAAATTTTGTCTGTTTTCCACAGCACGAAGTCTTTCCGCTTCTCGGCATTCTTCGCTACAATTTTGTCTGTTTTCCACAGCACGGAATCTTTCCGCTTCTCGGCGTTCTTCGTTAACATTTTGTCTATTTTCTCGAGCCCGGACTCTTTCTGCTTGTCGGCGTTCTTCGCTATAATTTCGTCTCCTTTCTCTTTCCCGAGCGCGCCTTCTTTGGCGATCTACTTCGCTCATTCTTCCTCAGTTAATTCTTGCTCTCTTTCCCGTTGTTCTTCACCTGAACCCTGTGTTCTGCAAATTATATTTTCTCTGCTATTGTTTGTTGACATAGCAATAGAAATTGTTTCGTTTATCCTTTAGTAAAACTTTAAGAGTGTAGAGTAGTAATATTGTGTCTCAAAAAGACAATGAACTGAAAATTTATTTTTCAGTCGTCAACGCAATTTCCCGCCAAAAATATGCGGGCTACCAGAACAGCTTCCAAATAAATCACGTCACCTCGATGAGTTGACACATGAGCCCACAATATGGTCATGTGATGCTGGTCAGTGGCTATCCCGTTTTGACAGCTGTCAATTTACCATATTGTGAATTAACAATTATTCGCCGAAGGCGAAGTTAATATTGGCGAATATTTACCGAGCCGAAGGCGAGGTAAATATTCGCCAATATTAACTGAGCCTGAGGCGAATAATTGTTTTAGTATAATTTCAGAGCTGAACAACAGAGAAATCGGGATTCAACACATTTTATTTCCGGTATAAATGTCACATGGGTCGATCTAGGGCTGCTCTGATTGACAACAAACTTGTTTTCTTGTAATGGCTTCCGTCTTGTCGTCTTGCTGATAAATAAAACTTTGAAAGGCAGTTGTTCATTTCTTTGATTTCCATGCACTTAAACTCTGTTTCGAATTCGGTTTGTTAAGCGAACCATTCTGTGTAAGGTAAATTAAGAGTTACGACAGTTAATTAGCTGTTTCAGCCGTTGTTATCGGTACTGTTTCTGTTTGTAAAGTTTCAAAGTAAAATAATAAGCCCAACGGAAGAGGCTGACATACCTTTGAAAAGTTTAACACCATATTTTGTTGCATTTTGCGTTGTTTTCGGGACTGCACTACTTTTAATTTCTGAGATTTCCTCGTCGGAAACATTTACAAACCGGCTGCTGGCAGCCATTTTGTTTTGCTTTATTTTCACCGCCTAGCGCGGTGAATATAACGTCATATGGCGAGTACACTCAACCAATCAGATTGCTGGAAACACTGTGTTCAGCTCTAAAATTATACTAATGTCCAATATAAAAGATGTGGATTTGCCAAGACAAGCCTGAGATACCCCTCCCTTCCTTTTTGATAGTCTCCCCTACCCTACCCGTACAATCTGTAGACGCGTACGTACGGACGTACGTACGCTCGGTCAGTCACGTGACAACCAAAAGAAAAGAGGTTGCCCATATTCCATGAGTATGGGGCTCTGCTCCACGCGCGCTTCGCGCGCGGGAGCCCCGCTATAATTATTTTTTCCTTGGTTCAACTTTTATTTTCCTCTGTTTTCTGGTATGGCAATGTATGATAATGAGTTTGAAACAAAGGAAAATAAAATTGAAGGATAAAATTGAACCACAACATATACACGTGGAAATCTTTCACATCTGGTACTAAAACCAAACACTGTACTGTGGCATGAAAAACTACTGTATTGCAAGTCTATAAAAATGCTTGCCATGTGCGTTACCAATCAACTCCGACATATGTCCAATGTCATGGTTATGAGGACCTTGCGTTATCTGTTAGAAAGGCAAATGACTTGATCTTCTCTTTACAACTTTGAACCCCACAATGTCAAACAGCATTGACCAATTATTTTAAGTATATCATCCATCAAAGGCTTCGAACTACAATAAATTATTTTAACAGACTGTTGGCGTGAAAAAAAGGTCTTACCTAATTTTTGTTTCATAGATTTTTTGAAAGTATTTTCAAAAAGCATTCTGTTATATAGAGTCAATATAAGTCATGTTGGCTGTCATTTCTGCCTGGTTTATAGTGACCTAATAGAGGTTGCACTGTATATGAAACAAAATCTGACCTTCCTCCAATATATCAGCTTCAGACAGTTGTATTTCGTAGTCTCCCACTGGTACCTCTTCAACTGCTTGTCGGTACAAAATTTTAGGCTCAAGGAAAATAACGGGATTCTGGTCTCTGACAGCAGAGATTAAGAGACCTTTGGCTTGTATAGGCCCTCTGGGAACAACAACCTATTAATAACAAAAGAGGCAAAGCTTGTATCAAACCCTTTGTCTGGACAACATCTACTTCTCTATCATCCAATAAAGGTGACAGTAACTTGTTGCTTGTTGAACCATTAGTTATGGTAACAGGACTGAGTGAAGTCCAATTCAGTCTGTAATCATACGAGTGATAAACAAAATCAGACAACAGCTTAGCAGGAGTCTGATTTGTTTAATCACAGGTATGATTGCACAATGAATTGGATGACACGAAGTCTTATTACTAATTAATCATAACCTTGGCAAAATTTGTGACAATGGATATGTAAACTTCTTTTTTTTAAATCAAAACACATGAAATTTCAAGATTTGTTTTGCTAGCAGTGGAAAAAATTAAAGCGTCCGTGTGATGGCGTGTACTGTTCAATTACTCAGGCATGACCCGTACATTCCTATTTACCTGTCCTATTAAGGCTGAAATCAGGGCAGTTGATAGCCAATCAGATTTGAGAATTTTGTTATAGTTATCATTACATAACAAACATTATAAAAATCAGGACTTAAAATTATTCTTGTGCTACCTTATCACGGGTATGAAAATCTTACCTTTATTCCTGGTAAATGTGCAAAAAAACCCTCAACAGATTGTGAGTGATAGAGAGCTCCATGACCAACAGCTCCACATGGTGCACGAACTGTGAGGCTGCCACAGTTAAAAAGATTACCAGATCTATATCTAAATTTTGCACCTTCATTGACAATCTGGATGTTAAAAAAAATAGTCTGAGAGACAAAACACAGAAATGTTGGGGAGCAAGGTTGTCTTGGGTACTTTTTGTTTTTCTCATCCACAAAACGTATTGAGCAACAACACCAAAAAGCAGGGTTTATTTTCTAAAAACAAAAAGGACATTTGGTTTCAACAAACACCAGTGCCAAATCAACCAAAAAATTGGATGTGGTTGATTCTCAAAATTGTCACCTAGGCCACTAATATAATCATTACCATCAAAGACATTCTTTAGAGACTTTGCATATCAACAGCATTCACCCTCCATTAGACAGAGACAATGGGGGACTTAATATTGTCAGATGTGCATTATTCTACAACTCGTAACAAACCAATGCCATTCAACATGGCTATCAATAGTGCCATGCAGCCAAACCAATTCAACTCTGGGGATGACAATAGACAGAGATTGTTGAAATGGGTAGTGACCAGTATTAAATTTTTGAGTATGTGTACTGTGCACTGTACATTCATTAAAATAAACAGGGTAACATCAAACAATATAAAATTTTGATGTTACAACTGGATGCAATGCAGACACCTAAAAAGTCTACTTACTTGATCAAAAGCAGGAAAAATATAGTCAGCAAACTGAATTTCAGCTATTGCAGTGGACCCCAAAGCGGCCATACCAATACCAAACCCAACAATTCCTTGTTCACTGAGTGGAGTGTTGAAAACGCGGTCTTTTCCTGACAAATAGTAGCATGACATTTCAATATACAAATTCAATATTTTCTGTTCATTTATTTAATAATCTCCTGATCCCAAAAGAACTCCAAAGCTTAAGCTTGGATGCATGACATTTGATTATCTAGTGCATTTAATTTTAACATGATTATACCGTATGCATCTGGGCTTATAATTATTATCATCATAACTATAACAAAATTCTCAAATCTGATTGGCTATCAACTGCCCTGATTTCAGCCTTAATAGGACAGTTAAATAGGACAGTACCCGTCATGCCTGCGTAATTGGACAGTACGCACCATCACATGCGCACTTAAATGGCTTTTTTTTTCACTGCTAGCAAAAAAATCTTGGAATTTCATGTGTTGTGGTTTAAAAAAAAGAAGTTTATATATCACAAATTTTGTTACAGGTATGATTAATTTGTAATACTGTAAGACTTTGCATCGTCCAATTCAGTCTGCAATCATACTCGTGATTAAACAAATCGGACTCCCGCTATGCAGTCATCGGATTTTGTTAACCACTCATATGATTACAGACTGAATTGGACTCCACTCAGTCCTAAAACCATTAGAAATAGTAACATGGCAGTATCTTGAAAAATAGATTGATATTATTTTTCTATAACTTATCATCGGAGAGCAAAACATTGTATTGTTTGATAAGCCAGTTTTACAATTCCAAATATTCTTCAATCTACATGTGTACCACTGATGCAGTACTGTACCAGTTCCTTTAGTTACAAAAATGGACAAGGTGGGTTTACTGATAGAGAGCCAATTTGTATATTAAGTAGATTAAATGATTTCAAGTGATTTGTAAATGAGCACAAGCAAATTTTTCAAGGGCTGAAAAAATAATTCAATTTGTATTTTGTAACAATTTTGTCTCTGAAAAATTCATGACTGGTTATATTGATACAAAACTTGCACTCAAATGTTCTTGAATACTTCTTACTAATCATTCATTTTATGCACTCAATTTCAAGTTTCTGCACTGTTTGGGATTAATTGGCATGATCTCAGTTAATTAGCATGTTGAAATTTTCGCATGTACAGTATATTATTACACACTTAACAGTTTATTTCCAAAATAAGTGCATACCATATTTATCTTTTAGCCCAACAGTACATCTAAATACTCCACCAAATGCAACATCCTCTCCAAAGATAACTGCCAAATAAAGACCATAAATCAAATAACTAGATATTTTTCACTTCATCTAAAAGTAACAACAACAGTTAACAGCACTTTAAAGATTATTATTAAAATGTAACAAGTCAATCCTAAATGACAGTTTAGCTGATCTCTAGAAAACTGTTTTTATGTTAGCATATTTATTTTACTTCAATACAACTCATACCATGACATGGCTGATTACATTATAATATTATAATAACTAAATACGAGGAGCCCAATTCTTATAAGCTATATAGCTTCTACTGGGCTTCCTCGCCACTTAACTTGCAACTAAAATTAATATTAAGATTTACTTACTTTCATTATTGATCTTTTATTGTACTTATCTCATTTTTGTATTATTGTAGCTGTAGTAATCAATGTTCTTTATCTGCACATTTTTTACATTTTATTCTGTGGCAAACATTCAAATAAATAAAATAAAAATACTCTGTGTGCAAGTGTGAGTATAGTCTAACTAATACTTAAGAAATAGAAAAATATGTACTGTGTTTCTATCGAGTTTTAGTATAAATCTACTAGTGTTCTATCACAAATGCCGCGCTCTGATTGGCTACGCTACCTACTATCTACAGTATTCTGTGATAGATAGTGAGTAGCGTAGCAGTGTGCCCTTGCTAACAAAATGGCGGCCGCTTCTTCACGTTTTCGAAGTGTTCGTGACGAAGATTTACACAGTTTACTGGTCAAGGCTGTTCCAGAAAAAACAAAGTTTTGAACGACTAGAAGATTTATACTAAAACAATTAGATTATTTGCTCTCGATTTCTATGCGTGATAGTTGACGAGGGCGCATGCGATAGAAATCTCGAGCCCATAATCTAATTGTTTAATAGTCGTAACATGCATTCTAACCCATTAGTGTGCATTTTTTTTTAGGATTGTTTTCTAAATATACAATGGCAATGTAATCTAATGCAGTACTAGTATCTTGATGCCTTCCCTTCCAGAGAAAGAAGTAAGAGGCCCGTGAAAGGGAGGTACTTCGGGGATTTTGGATGAGGATGTGCCAGTGCGACTCTGAGACCCGTTTCTGAGACATCCTGATAATTTTACATATCCGGAAAGCTATTTTTACGATTGCAGTATTTGCAACAGAAATGCCAGTTTTGTTAGTTTTTAAGTTTAAGCCAGGCCATTCTAAGTTAACTAGCATGTTGGGCTGGCTCCTGTGTCAAAACTTTACAAACATTTGGTAGACTCTGATTTAAAAATGGAAAGTATGGAAACCTATTATTCTTTTAGGTATGGATGGCTAATATGGTTCAGTTAGTATCATAGCCTTTTCCCTTAGTTGTTACAATTACTACATTCAACCGGTAATGCTAGAGTCATAGTTTGAACTGAGTCCCATTGCTAACAATACTTTAATTTCAGGATTTTCAGCATCTGTCACCTTATTGGACGTCAAGAAAAGTATGTCACACTATCGTCAAAATACATGTACAGTAAGTTCCCGGCCTATACATAAAACTACAAAATTTGACATAAATGAGTCAAGTGGCTCTACAAGTGTAATATACCAGCACTGGGGTCTGTGTCAAGTATAATATCCATTGCATCCGTAAGTGACTGAAACAGATTCATCTTTTGTGTTTCTCCTATAACACAAAGAAATCAACTTTATGAATTGGCAATTCAATATGGTGACTAATGCAAATACAAGTACAAACTATGGCAAATTTTTATGGCTTATGGCTTAAGATGGCTTAAGACAGGTGAACTTATTGAAACAAGCAGAAATCCACAAGTCCACATGATTGGCCAAGTGAGATATCAAGATGGCTGGATAACAGCCTTGTCCTTTTTGGATTTTAATTTATGAAGGCAAAGTTATGGTCAATAAAAACACAAAAAAAAAATAGAGATGCTAATATCTAGCTATCTTGACCAAGCAAGCTTGGTCATTAAAAGATTCAATACATGGCCAAAAGGTTACAGCATTTTTCTTATTTGCAGGACTAAGTGGCAAGTTCTGAGCAGACAAGATATGCCCATCCTGCCGTGGCCAATCAGAACTCAGTATTCACTTCACTGTGCCCACATGTGGAACCTGTCACTTTATGAGAACAGTTAAGTCATATAGTTTGTTCTTCAACAGAATAGCCAGGACATAAAATCATGAATCATGATATTATAATTATTATGTCCATAAGAGAGTGTTTTTTTTTCTCCAGCAAAAAAATACTGTATGCTACTGGTAATATTTAAATTGTGAACAACTTGCCAAATAAATACAATAATTTCTAATAACAACAATCTTCTGTTGAAATAAATAAGCAAGAAGGTGTGTTGAAGGTGTGTCATGGAAATGATTTCTGCACAGGTCCCTACTGCATTATGCATGCTGTACCCGTACAAGAAATGTTTGTACGCGCACTTCCCAAGACAATTCAACTACAGCATGCATAATGAAGTAGGGACCTGTGCGGAAATCATTCCGTGTCATGTGCCGTCAACTTGACAATCACAAAATATATGAAGTATAAGTGACTACCAAAAAACTTGGCTAGACTTCAGAATACCCGTCCACTTATTTACATACTGATGAATAACAAAAGAGTCCATTGTGATATACCTCGTTCTTCAAAAGCCCCCGACACATATCCAAAAACTTTTATTCGTCGACTGCAGATATCCAAAATGAGTTAAGTATTTGAACAGCAATCAAATGCAGTCTTTGAGGATATAATAATAATTTAATTCTTATATATAGGAGGAAATTGATCAAATATTACGAAGCCACTTTGTTTTAAAACCAACGCAATCTACACCAAGCGAGCTTTTGATGTAATTCCACGCTTACCTAGCAAAGGCGACGGTGAATCCGGAACAAATGAGAAAGTTGATGCACATCTACAAAATTTCGCTAGAATTCTACTTGTTTTAGCTAGCCCTGCATGGTTTATCGTACATGAATAAGCTGAGAGGCCCGAATTGAAGACTTTCTTAAGAAACACCCTGGCGCCCGCCATGTTGGAATCATTTCAGTCCCAGACTTCCTCATCGTCAACAAAGAAACAAAGAGGAGGAGGAGTGGCGTGGTGTGTGGTTTGTGGTGTGTGGCTCTCCGGAGCGAGCAGTGTTCCCGACGAGTTTGCCACAGGGCTTTTCAAAAGAACCGGCTTCTACCGGAGCTCCGGCGGGTATTGTATTGTGAATCACTGAGTATATCTTATAAAAACAACTTCAGCACATTTCAACTCAGTAACAGTGCTAACCATTAAAAAATGTCAAAAGCGCAACGTAGACCTTGCCAGGAAAACTGATCGGCTTGATCAGCTTCATCAGCCTGACACCAGCGTTTCAGTTTTAGAGTCCTTCAGCTATTCATGCGTTCACCTAGCTCTCATGACAAATCTGCAAACACGAATAATGCTCTGACATGTACTTAAAGGAAACAGACACTCCACTTAAGTGAACGAGCATTCTTTTTATTTCAAAGCTCATACGACAGTTTATATGTAATAACGAAGTTAGCTCGAGAGTGTTCGGGGCTTTTCGGCAACGCTCGCCAGTCAATTTTTTCTTTCACTCCCACTCAGTGAATCAGGATAACACAGTCTCCCGTCTGAAAAGAAGCTGACGCAAGTTTATCAATGGAAGCAATAGCTTTTTAATTTCCGTTGTACTGAATGCATCTCATAACAAAGACAACCAGCTCTCTATTTTTTGCTTCAGTTTATTGTTCATCGTTTGACGTGAGTTGGCGTACAAAGCCCGACAAAGTTCATACGCATGTCGACATCCACGGAGACGGATACATTCAATTAATACAGAAATAGATGTAGAGTTCTATTAAAAGCAATTCTTCCTTACTTATTCATCAAAGATTTACTTTCGCATTTTGTTGAGTAAGAATACGTGAGCTGAAGCACAACAATAGTTCCGATAGAATTAATGAAATCCTACGCTTACTGTCGGCGTGAATTTATATGCAGGCCTACGCTATTTACCGATGTATTAATTAACAAAATAAGTATCGGTGGGGAAATCATTTTCAAGTGGATAGTTAAGAATTCATGACGCACGCTTAAGCGTGTCTCTTAAAATTTTCACAAATGATAACATCATTGATAGCTAGGACAAGTAACATTTAGAACTGAGGGCTGACTGTGATGGCGAATTTCAAATAATTTAAATTTTGACTGAACTTAGGCTGAGACCGACTGACATAACTCTTAGTCGAGCAATTACAGAGCGGTTATGTTGGAAATAAGGAATAATTTTCGATGTTAATCTAAAACAGGAGCCATCTAAAGCTAGAGAAGAATTATGGCCAAAGAGACGATGAGGACGAAACTGAATATGTATTGTTTTTACCGTTTTTGTTAGAACACGAGGAAGAACACGAAAAGCGTAAATTTGGCGGGAAAATCTAACATGACCTGTCACCTACTTCTTTATTCTTTATTTTTTTCCGAGGAAACGGCAGCAGAAAAAAAAACAGGTTCTCAAAAGGCCATCTTCCATTACTGATGTGACGGACGGGAAGATTTTGCTAGCAACAGTCTTGTATATCCTACAATTTCTAATCGCTACTGCACGCTTTTACTGAACCGGCATTTGCCTTTAAATTTCTGTGGGAAATTTACAACAGATCTGAGATCGCGAAACAGTTACGCAGTTTTGCTGTTGTCAACCCAACTAGCACTTCCCAGAATGGCGCATACGCATCTGAGGACTGAATAACTGGTTTATAGTACAGTAGCATGTAGTCGTATAAATATTAAAAGTCAGTTCCGAGGCGAATTATATTAATTTCATGTATGGAGGTTATCGCAGACAGTCGTGGGTTGTTCAACAAGTCAGATTTTGTTTTTTTCGAGACTTTCTTCAGGCTGACGAAACACTGATATATACTGGAGAGTGAAACGCCTAAACATGTTGTCCGAATTTCTGCCACGTCTGCAAAATCCAAATTCAGCCCAAAGTTCGTTCGAGTGTGTCAGCTGTTGTGAAAGAAAACACGATGTGCGTTAAGTTAACGTTTATACGGCTGGGATTTTTTACGCGCAGTTTTCATCTGAAAACTGCCTTGGTGCGCCATGTTTACTGCCAAACTGCTGAAAATAGTTCAGTGCAGTCTCATCTTTGCATTGTACTCGATTTGGCATGTATGCACTCTACTAAAATTCTACGTTGTAAAAATCAAATATAAATCTTTGTCGTGAGCCCAGGGTATCGGTGCATTCCGAGGTCATTAAAGAAAGAAAGGCAAATTAATTTTTGATACAGAGATCTCAAATATTTATGTGTTTGAACTGTGAGTTTTATAAATCGAAATTTCGTTGAGTTGCCTCAAGGCATGTCTTTTTGTGGAAGTGGATCTAAAGTTGCTGCAGGGGCTATCCAGTAAAAGCTGAAAAACCTGCAGAAGCTCTAAGTGTCCTATTTAAGAAACCAATATTCCTTTGTTCGTCGAGATTTATTTTTAGCCTGAAGTGAACCGTGAACACTAAAGCATACTCACATCGAGTGTCAAAAAAAATCCCCTTGGACGCTCATGAATTTGTATTGACCGACACGCTTTACTGCTTCGTGAACTTTTCTTTATAAGCGCAATATTCACCACAAGACAATGATAGCGCGGCGAGTTGTTACACCATCCAGTTATTTTACCAATTGAATTTTAAGTTGAGGACCTTGCTGTTATCACCAAAAGAAGCGTGATTGGTCAGAGCTTTACATGTACATTTATAATTTCTCTAATGCCAAACTTCCTCAGGCGCAGTGGTCTGGAGCTGGCAAAACAAAAATATTGAAGGCACAACTGTGAAGCAAACGAAATTGAGAATATTGCCCCTATAGATACGTGCTTCATCGCACTTACTTAAAGTTGCCATGAAACGATTTTGTAGTTTAGGAATGTTAAAAGCAGAGGCAACAAAAAAATCTTACTATCTTATTTTCTTATCTCTATAAAGGCAAAGAAAGGACATTCACAGCTTTGCCTATAAAGTTTTTTATGAGAAATTCGTTGATAAATTAGAGGGAATTATTTTCACTATAAACCGCCCACAGAGAATATTTACCTAAACGGTCTGACTCGAGGTAATGCTGGTCATATTGGGATCCCAAGAATTCAGTGTTTCAAAGGAGATTTTTTTTGCTGCTTAGGGAATTTTCTACAACAGAAAATAACACTCTCGAAGTAGCTAGGCTCGTAGATGGTGCTCGGTGGACTAAAATATTGGCTTCCGCAAACAGAATCTACAAAAACTTGACACGAAAATATACCCACTGTTAAAAATATAGCAGGAACAGTAAAACCAAAAAAAAGTTAAAATTTTTCTTTTTCTTTCCTGGGGGAATATAGTGGGAAACACTCATGTTTTTGTACGTAACTTTAAGGAAATATATTTGAAACCTGGTGATTTCTTTTTTCGTTTTTTAGATTCATTGCCTCACGACAGCAATAGATTACAAACTGTAAACAGGAAGGCTACAGTCAAACTCATAGGTCCGAAATAAATCTAGTCAAATAAGTTGTATACAGGATAGTTCCCACAGGAAATTTGCCGTTTTTGTTCATTTTTCGCAACGTGTTCATTCCCAAATCCATGTTACTATTTTTAAACCTTGTGCCCTCAGTTCCTCTTTCAGAACACAGTTCATTTCACATCGCTTCCACTGGAAATAATTTTCCAAACACTGACGGAAATGCAAATGTTTGTCGAGGAATAGTTAGAAGGGGTCCTTATTGGGCGAAGGTGAGATTTACTTCTCCCTGATTGGCCAATTGAATTAAAAACCATCAAAACAACACTTGATACCGGATTCATGAGCATTTTTTTAACGGGGATGCCAGCCCACAAAACAAATTTCCTGACAGTTTATTTCCATGTTTTTTATTGCAAAGAATTATATACAATGACCCGTAAACAATGTCTGCTATAAGGCCAATTTCAACAGAACTGCTCGGGTTTCACACCCGCGGTCGCACGCAGTAAAACGACCATCACAATTCTACGCATGTTACACTTTATATTTCGTCCAAATCTTCGTACTGTGCACTGAAGTGCAACCTTATTAATTTTAGCTCCGTAACATACCTTTTTCAACGCGCGATTGCTTCTGTTTTATTTCAAAATACGTCACCTTCGGAGCGAATTGCGAAACAATAAAATTCACTCTTCAAGTTTATCGCCCACGGATTTTTACTGTCCCTCACTTTAGGCGCATAGTGTGGAATATTCGCTCGTATGATTTCTTCTAACAGCAAAACTAAAGTTGGTATTTTCATCTACTACACTAAGTTTTATCCTGTGTAACTACATGTATATGTCAAATAACGGGTGACTTGAACTTCATCCCCGTTCATATAGTTGTGATAAAAATAAAGTGCCACAAACAGACGGTGCAGGACAAATGGTGCCGAGTACTTATGTAACTCTGCGAGATTTTGATTCTTATGAATCTCGTTTATACTGTATTGTCAGTGGCAGGGAACTAGGTTAGGATACGCGTAAGGGTTCCATTCTTGTATTTCGGGACCTGGTAAGACATAACCAGTCGACACAACGAAGGGACCATAGGGTACACATGTAGCGTCACTGTAGTGAATCGGCTGCATGTAATTCCTCGGGTTATGTTGCGTTGCCAAATGGCTTATGAGGCGAAGAGTTTGTTTTCGTTCGTGAACCATAAGGCAAACAGTGGAGGAAGCCACGATGTGGTAGAGAACCATCAAATATTCATACTGCCCTTGGTCATCGCCGATGAAATGATTCGCTAAATAGCTTTCCAACTTCTGCTGCTGCTGTTGAAGATCGCTAAAATCGATAAAGAATCGACTGCACATGTACCTCTCGAGTATTTTGATCTCCTCATAACACTCGGGTTGGTAGTTTCGCACCAGTAGGTTGCAGTACTTCAGTAGGCCACCTCCGCGAATCTCTTCCGGATTACGGGTAGCGATCAGTTTGTTGTCTAAGTGGTACAACGCAACTTTAATATCGCCGTAAACCGATTCAGCGACCACAGTGGGAAAGAAGTTAGGCTTCATCGGTACGGGAGACAGCTTGTAAAATCCCAGCAAAGAATCAAGCACAATCTGAAATGAATCGACCGAAAACTCGAACTGCCTTCGCATCGAGTCGACAAATTTCAGTTCCACATTTTTCCCTTCGTTGTTCGAAAGCGATATTAGAGACCATCGATCGTTGTCATTCGACACTTTGACCATTTTCTGAACGTAGGCTTCCTTCAGAGTACAGCTATTCATCCTGTCCTTGGAAAAGTCGGTGGGAAAGAAGTTTAAGAGCGAGTTCAACACAACATACTTGATCTGCTGTAAGTGGGAGTTCGAGCGAATCTCCACTCCGAAGATCAGGTCGATGTCGTTGTACGCACAGTTTCTTTCGCTGCTTAGTATGTTACTGGCAGTGCTTCCGTTGAGTCGTATGTCCCTTAATTTTAGTCCTTCCTCTTTCAGACCGACTGACACGGCTTCTATCAAATCTTTCAAAGGCACTTCGAGCGTCGGAAAATTTCCTCGGCCATGGATCAGGACTGTTTGGCTCAGAACACCGTGAAGACGATAAACTTGGTCGAATGTCAGCACTTGAAATTTGTTTTGTTCGTCCATGGTTGTCTTTCTTTGTGTTAACTATGTACGACAAAAAGATTCTGTCAAAAATCTAAGTTTTCTGAAGGCAGAAAGCTTACGCAGCGAATTTCTTGTTTGAAGTGAACCCGATCTCATAGAGGCAAGAAAGATATCATGTCCTTCTTAAATTCGCGCAATTTGATTGGCTAACAGAACAATAGAAAACAATCACTCTGGCAACAGGCACGGGAAGACCCGCGGTGACAGAAAGTTATGATTTTCCGATCTTAACCAATAATATGATAGGTTCATTATCGTACCACCACCCGCCCACAATATAAACACGCTTTAGATTCGAAGTTTTCGTGTTTCAGCGATCAAGTTGTGACTCCTTCATTTAGCATTTTTTCCGGACCTCAGAAGTGAACTCCGGAATTTACGTCGGATCAAAATTTCATTTCCTTGTCGATCGATGATCCGTCTCTTTTTATAGGAATCGCATATTGATGAACTTTTCCGTTCTTACAACATGCGTCACCATCTGGTCTGCTAAAATGTCCCATACTAGAAACGCTAACACATCAATATAACACCGCAATGCTTTCTATTTTTATTTTTGGTTTTCTTCAAGAACAAATCCATTTATCCACAGCGGAGATGAAAATCTCCTCCTCTGTTTTAAGGGCCCTATGACGTCAAACGTTGAGGGGTTTGTTTTTCTCGCTCGGATTTTCCCCCACCGAAAAAAATTAAATTGTGAAATCGAAACGGAAGGCAGACTATGCTTACTGGAAGAAAACAACTTGTACAAAATTGCAAAATAAGCGTTTCTCTAACAGACTTTACCCGCTCAACACGTTGACACTTTCACACTTAGCCTTTCTCACAGAATCACGTGTAATGTCACGCACAACGTGATCACGCATACCAAAGATCGAAACGGTATCCTTGGAAGCAACTAGGACGAGAAGGAGTATGACCTTTTCGACTGGTTTGCGTTGAGTCTAAAAGGAAAGTGTTCTTTCCTAAGCGACTAAGTCGCTTTATTTTAATATTTTACTGTTTTAACATCGGGGCTAGTTCGCTGTTTAGCGTCGCGGCTACTTGGTTTAAACCACACTGCCTTACTCGAAACCTATAAGTGCCCCCAAAAAACAAATTTTTAACCGCGTTCAGCCGCCGTAGAATTCGAAATACACAAAAGATGCAATAATGATGCTAGAAAAATGGTGACGAACATATGTTTCTCTCGTGATCACATTTTGATAAATTTGAGTCAAAAACTGAGTTGCATTCGGGAAACCAACAGAAGCGTGCTTCTTGTCACGGCAATCTTGAACTGTCCAATGCAACAGGGGACAATTTATACATGCGCATGAGGATTTCCATCACTTTCACACCTTTTCAAAAGAACTGCGATCACTTCCTACGCTTTTTGCGATGCAGTTCTTCAAGCCAATCCTATCACAGCGTGTTGGTTGAAGCAACGTCTTATGTCATTACCATGTTCGCGACTCTCTTTAGTTTTATTTTCTCCTTTATCTACACCCACGGCCAAACTGAAAGACGAAAGAAGGCAATTAAATCCACCAACTTCCGTACACCTGTCATGTTTAAACAGACTTACCTTGAGAGGGAAAACTAAGAAATTTGGAAAAAAATTTGCTGCGTCCGCATGGACATTTGAATTAACCAAAGTTACTTGGCAGACACACCGCAGTTAAGAACGCAGTCTTTTACGAGATAAACCCTTTTAGCCCGAAGATTATATGATCAATTCTTTTGAGCAATTTTCATACAAGGTTTTTAACAGTGTTAGACATATTCAGTATGCTTGGGTTGATCTTACTTCTCGTTATGACTGCTCGACAACGCGTTGAAATTGTGCGAGACATTCCCTGTAAAATCATCCCTGGAAAAGACATGCTTGACGCACCTCAGACAAATTTTAACTCACAAGCAAAACCCTGGGTAAGCGAAAATTAAGAGAAAAGGAAAGAAACGGCAAAGGCGGGAAATGAAAAGAAACAAATTGCGTACGCCAGCCGAACCATCACAACAGGTGTTCAAAACAAGACAATTGTATTTGTATTTAGAAAACATTCATAAGAAAATACGGGCGCTGATTGGTTAGAATTCGTGTTTCTATAACTCGATAGAAACACAGAACTAGCACGAGCTGTTGACGTAATGGTGACGCGACTAAAGAGAATTTACATTTTGGTCATCAAAGTTAACAAGTTGTTTTTCTTTTTTTCGTCGCGGTGTTTTCTAAAAGAAATAGAAAACATGTTCGTCGTGTTTCTATTGAGTTATAGAAACACTCGTGAAAGTTTGGGAGAACTTGAAAAAGCTGTGGAAACACTCGCCTGCGGCTCGTGTTCCCACAGCATTTCTCGTTCTCCCAAACTTTCACTCGTGTTTCTATAACTCGATAGAAACACGCTACATGTTTTCTATTTTGTACAAAATAATCCAAAATTTTACGTTACAAGGAAATCTATTTCTGTTGCGATCTATTTTAGTGTACATTTCTGAATAACATTTCTAAATGGAGGGCAAAGATATCACCGAGGAAATGATTCTTTGTTAGTGATTCAAATGTTCGCATTTGTTTTCGAGTTAAAAATAGTTCTTGGTACGACTGTATCATGAATAATCATTTCTTCGGGCTTTTCTATTTAACTCGGTAATGCGTACGAAATTTTTGACACGCTTTATATTAATTAAGTGACAAAAGTGGATCCTCGTTCTTTTAAAGATTCATCATTCCAGAAAACTGTCACTACAACTTCTACGCATCTGACAGCACAACAGGGCCAGACCCCAGGAACTTCGCGAACACATTGTCTAAAAGGAAATCATAATCGATAGAAGCTATCTGAAGCGGCATCTCATCTGACTTCGCCCCTGTTGTTTTCAGCACTGGGGCCTTTTTTGTTCTATGGTTCTTTCATTTGATTGCGAAGCAGTAGTGTGGGTGGGTCGCATCAGTCTGACCAATTTGACGTGGAGATGACCGAAATGGTATTGCGTCACTCTATCCAGCAGCGTTTGACCAAAACTGAGTCCGCACTGAGTTTTAAACATGAGGGAAAGCTATCAGTTTAAAAGTGGCTTATTTGTATTTTTAGCATTCACTCATTTTAGATGCATGGTATTTCGTTGCGCCGTGCTTCGTAGCACAGTCGGCATCTCCAGCGCTCCATAATAACACTCGACAATGAAACGACCAGAAAGACAAGAAGGCGATCAGGGCTTCTCGTTGGGAAGGAGGTAATTTGAAAAATTGGGTGTCTGGCATGCTTTCGGAAACCATGAACAAATCTCCAAAAAATATAGGAAAACAAAAAAAAAATTATTTTTAACTTACTTGAGACATAAGCACCAGATTCCGAAAGAAGAATGAACCTTGATAGCGCAGGGTAAACGACCATATTTCAAATTTAAAGTAAATATATTTGATTAAATTCAGCACGAGAAAGAAAGCACAACTATTTTGCTTAGACAACAGAGAACTGCACCTCCCTTCACCCAACCGGCCTCGCGCGTCCCCAAGGGAAATGGAGGGAATTACAATACCAATTCACATCCAAAATTAACAGAAAGCTTTCGAAAAATACTCTTGATATCTGTTAGTGTTCGTGTTTCCGTCAATCGATTAACGTCACTGGAGATCAACATTTCTTCCAGCGCACCACTGATAAACTGTACCAACGAGTCCAGCATAAAAAGCTTCATTATAAACTGCCTGTTCTGTAGGTACTGGCTGGAGTGTGGTAGTTGTTACCATTTTCCTGGAACAAAAAAAAAAAAAAGATTTTATAACCTAAATAAACAAACAAACGAACAAAATGCCCCCAAGAAGCATTTCCCGCTTTCTGAAGCATTGAGCACCCAGGGAAACAGCCTCGTTCCCAGGGTCTCGCTCAGGGTTAGGAAGAAGAGAGACCATGGAAACGAGATTGCTATGAGTAGTGCAACTTGCGACCAACAAAGTGAACCCTCTGTATGAGACGCCAGATCTTCACTAGCTTCACTTTGCATCACTTTGATTAATGGAGACCTTACGCTACAGGACGGCAGAATGACGAAAAAACTGTCGCGCGAGACTTTGCATTTCCATTCTTACGCGACATTTTTTCGTCATTATGCCGTCCTCAGTCTTCCAGCCGGCCTGCTGCGTAAGGTCTCTAATATCACGAGATAGAGAGATCTGAGCTGCTGATAGGAAGTTGAAACAGTTGAAGGAACAATTTGCCAAGTTAGTTCATTCAGAGACCTGCTTGTCTCTCACACTGCAATGAAGTAAGGGAGGAAGTAAAGTCAGGAGTACCCATCAATAAACTCCGTGTGGAGTTTAGCCTCTTCCTTAAGGAAAAAAAAACACTTTGCAATCAGCTGGTTTGAATACCAGATCTAATGAAGTCCGCGCCTTCATTACGGTGAGTGGTTGCACAAAAAAATCAACCACTTATGGATTTTTATATACAACACGACGAACAACGTCAAAAATCAGCTCACGTTATACCTTCATATCATATTCCAGAACAAAAGCAGGTATTTCCAGTTGGTCAGGATCAATCCAGTCATACAGGTATTGAATACCGGACAGGAAATGCACCTTCTCTTTGATGGAGGAAGCAGTAAAAGTGGTGAAGAACCACGTGACTATCCTGGCCCACAGGGTGGGGTGAACTATATAGAAGGCTTTAAGGTTCCGTCGATATCTGAAGACAATAGATATTTAATACTTGATAAATATCATGGTCATCATCAACTGGAGTATTGCCAAGCTGTTCAAAAACTGAAAAGCGTAGCTCGTTTAGCTGGTTGTTTTGTGTGTTGTTTAATTTGCGATTCATTGCTCACGCGGTTTTGCGGATCACATTTCCACGGCGGATTACAGGACTTGAAGCCTCCAAGAAAAATGTAAGCTCCACAATTTAGGCAAGGCAAGTAAGTGTTCCATTAGAACAAGGAAAATCAACCCTTTCACACCGAGGATCAGTGTAGTAATTCTCTTTGCAATATCGAGTGCTATATCTCGTAAAAAGCAATGAAAACAACAGCACTTGTGTTCAGGATTCAGGATAGTTCACAAGTACTTTACACTATACAAAGAAGTTTTTTAGCCAGTCATTTCATATGAATTTATATTGGTCAGAATTCTGTGTTTTCAAGCGGGACCGGTTTTTCAAGGCCGATTAGCGCAAAGCCAGGATTAAATTTTAACCCGGGTTTCTTTTCCTCTTGCCAAAGCATTTTCTCCGATAACGTTCTCTATTTCTCGTGATAAAAACATTTTTTTCGCTCACTGGGCTCGCTCGTAAAATATTGTTTTCATCACTAGAAAATAAAATTCGTATCTTCACGCCACCGTGTAATATCCTTTATATACTGAATGTTCTTTTTAAGCTCTCATATCTGCATTTAAATTTCGCACTAACCCTGGGTTACCTTAACCCTGCTTCCAACAACCCAGCCCAGGACACTTTGTGACATGTGGCACGAAGTTCGATGTATTAATGAGTGTCAGGCGCGCGTTTGTCGAAAGTCCCGAGAACGTCCCGAGACATTTCGGGACGATTTTAAGCGCCATAATTCACACTGTGGTTTAGCAACTCATCAAACTTTTCCAGAGAAGACCTTCCGCCTTTTAAAACAAGTTCAAGGAACAGCCTACAGGAATGTAGAATGAGTGCTTCACTCTGCCGCTGCCGAAAAGTTTCCCGGGCTTTTGAGAAACGCACTCCAGGAGACTGTTTCTCGAACGGCCCGCAAACTTACAGCGCCCCGAAAGCCATTTCATGATGTCAATATCATTCTACAACGAAAATTGCCATTTTGTTAGTTTTTAAGTTTAAGCCGGGCAATTCTAAGTCGACTTGCTCGCTGGGCTGGATTGTACTTCAAAAACTACACAAACATTCGATATACTCCGACCAAAAAATGAAGCTCCGGCCATATAAAGTTCGACAAACGGGAACCAGTCTTGGAGTAAAACTTAGTGATAATGGACTGACACTCCCAAGTAACACAATACTATGGAAAACAGATAAAGGAATTGCAATAACGGCGTCTCACTTGATATCCACCATGTGATAAAGATCTTTCAAGAATGACAATGGAGGCTGATTTTCTTCTGTACTCAGAGTGTGCAGATATACTATGACGTAGTCTCTGTTTACAATCTTGTCCAACACGTGAACGAAATAGGCCACCACCTGAAATTCGCAAGACACACACACACAGAGAAAAAAAAACAAAAACAACAACAATTAAAAAAAGAAACAGAGATAAGTATACAAAAAGAGAAATTAAACTGCGTGGAGGTATACTATGACGTAATCACTGTTCACAATCTTGTCCAATAGGTAAACGAAACAGGTCACCAACTGACATGCGCAAAAACACACGCACAAACAAAAAAAACCATTAAAATAAGCATACAAAGAGAATTAAACTTTTACAAAATATACAAAATAAAAGGTAAATACGTTACGAGATCGTGCTCCCAAAAAACGAAAAAGAGAAATAGTTAAATATTAAAAAAAAAATTATATTGACTACAAAGGTGTTAAATCCTCGTGATGTAATACTGGACACTTGACTCTATGAATGAATCAATATTTTCCAGCAGCTTACCTACCGAGAAACCTTCATTTATCAGTAATGACGAGGAAGCGTAACTGCACGCAACAGATTCTGTAGTTTTCCGCCCTTTAATCGAACTGACCCTAACTTGAGGGGGTTAAATTGACAAAACTA
Organism: Ricordea florida; assembly: GCA_949710005.1. Taxonomy (NCBI): domain Eukaryota; kingdom Metazoa; phylum Cnidaria; class Anthozoa; order Corallimorpharia; family Ricordeidae; genus Ricordea; species Ricordea florida. Next base: position 28,242,735 of record OX453272.1, read on the forward strand.
CACAAGTAGGCGCAGAGGCCAAGGCAAATACAACACTGGCAGCAAACCCGCTTGCTACCTTGTCGCTTGCAAACTGGCTGCTTGTTGCTAGGGGGGGCGGTGGGGCAGAAACGAATTAGAGTTATCTTAGCTTCGGCACACGTTTCCCTACATCTCCTTCATGTTCTCTTAAACTCCCACGTGAGTAACGCAATAAAACAAACCACATTGTGCAGGACAAAGTTCATCATTATACACTGCGTGTGGCGTCTTAACTGGGTAAATACTTTCACAAGGACAATCGACAGTTGTTGGCAACTATCCAGTTGTAGAATACTGAATAGAAGGGTGCGGGACTTTGCCTCACAGGACTGGGAGAGTACGACACTTCCAAGATTACTGCAGTCACCTGGGTGGAAGCGGACCGGAACCATTTACCGGCACGAGTTACTAAATGACGAGAACTACAAAATCAACTCTTCAAACAAAGAGAAGCCATATCTCTTTTTAAGAAAACACTACATAGTGCCAGACAAATGACATTTTATGTTGAACCTGACCTTGCTAGAAGAAAAAGCTAGTAACATGCTGTGATGCAAGATTCAAGTTTCCGCCCTGATGTGACTAAAACTCTATGTTAACATTCACCAAAGGCCTCTGCTCTCCGAGACAAGTTCCACTTTTGAGGGACTACTTGTTAGTTACATAAACATTTTTCTTAAGAAACAACAACAACATTTTAAGACACCTGAACGCGTCAGCGCCTTCATGCAACAATAACGTTTATGGTGTGGTTCTAACTTGTTCGTCTGTGGACCAAGCCAGACAGTTTCACTATTCTTTGGAAACCTACTAAACAATACTGACTACACACTGTGGTTCTAAATTTTTCATCTGTGGATCAAACCATGCAGTGTGACCACTCCTTGGAAAGCTACTGATAAATAATATGAGGTGGTATGTTCTGTTTGTTTTCTATACAGAACAGTGCACTGCGGTACCTTACAATTTGGATCCTAAATACATCATTTTTAGACGAAACCATGCAGTGCAGCGTCGCGTCGCCAAATACAGAAATAGCTCCGACCTTTAGTAAGGTAAAATACCTACGATGATTAAGTTAGAACTATGGGCTGGTGTGAACAACAACAGCGTATACGGGAAAAGTGATTCCTGCAATTAACGCCACATAGCGATGCACTGTTTGCTATAAGCGAATTTCCAGTAATTATTTTAGTTTATTTCTTGATTGACTGAGACGTAAATGTGAGTGAGTTTACTCAAAAAAAGGTTCAGACGTGTTAGACCACCCTGTTTGAAAACTGTATTTACTATATGGCTGGTTCTGCGAGCGGGCAAGATCGGAGGCTAATTATGAGTTCCGACTGGCTGTCTTGTCCGCTCGGGATTTCTCATGTTGTCCCGCGAAACAAAACAAAGCAAAATGGCTATAATAAATCATTTATTGCCCAAGCCTGCTCGGTCAATAATGACGCAAAATTAAAAAAAAAAAAGAAAAAAGAAAAACAAAACAAAAAAAAAATAATAAGAAAAAAATAAGACAACGAGACGTAGTCGATGTCAATACAAACTCGGCCAAGATGCATCCATCTTGACTTCTCGCTTGGTCAATACCGCATATATAGACCGGTAAATAGTGGAATGTACCCAACAAAGACAAAAACGCTACAAACGCCATACACAGTGATCCGCAACTTGCGAAAGTCTAGTAACATTATTACCGTGAGATTATGGGGCAGGGCATCGGGCCACAGACGACCCAAGCTTTTTTGAACCTCATCACTGTGACACTCAGTTTGAAGTTATCATAAGTTTACGAAGGACTATTTCTGTTGTGCAGAATCTCAGGATATTTTCATATGTCGCCCTGTGTTTAGGCAAGCCCATAGGGTTGAGTCATCAAAGGGTTAGCATTCCTTACCAGGGAGGGGGAGGAGACCAGAAACATTCCTGGTTGCTTCAACCGGAATAACTTTCGGCCGTGTGTGCCTCTAGCTAGTGGGGCTTTCTTGACACGACACAACGAAAATCACTCCGAGTTTCGCTACATCTAATTGCTGCAGACCCAAAAGTGTGATATTAAACCGTACTATAGTTGCCTATGTCAGCCGAAAAAATTGAAACCAAAGAGAGAGATTATAAACAAGCGGTGTTTTCCGCGAAGTACGTTTTGTTACATAAGCAATAATCATTGTTATGCAAGTATTACAGTTGTTGCGGTGAACAATACACATGAGAATGACGAAAAAAAAAATAACTGCACCAATGCTTCAACTCAAACCAAGCGCAAACAGCATAGGAAATATAATAACAGCAGATATTAAAAAGTAAAACGTCTCTTCTTCAAAAGCAACGGTTCCCAGACCAGTAGGCCATGAGGTTCAATAGGGACCTTACGAAACAACGACTTTTTTCGACGACTCCGTCAATACGAAGTTTTATTTCGTTCTCTGAAGTTTGGCACTCTTTTTCACATTACTCATCTAGTGAAAAGTAAAAACAAACACACTTCTGGAAAGTTTTACACGGGCCCACAACGACGCCGTCGTCTTTGCTACGAATCGTAAGTAATAAACTTACAGGACGGTGATATGGTAAAGAAGACGTGGATCGGCGGCGCCGTCGTCGATTCGGAAGCTCCCTGATGGTGAACCTAAAACCCTCTGACCTAGACTTGACTGTTTCACTCCTAAGATCTCAGAAGTAACTCTCCAGAGCGAGTGTCCTACAATGTCTTATATAGTAGTTGGGACAATTTGATGTTAGATCGATTTAGTATGCTAGGATTTACCATTTCTTAGTTACTGCCTTCCTCTTTTTTGATGAATGGGTTAAGGGGTGAATCGGTTAAACGACAGTAAATGAGTTAAGTCACTTCTGCAGAGGAGCTGAGCTGCTCTGTTAAGTCGACTTACACTAGCTCTGAAGCCAGTGGGTCGTAAGTTGAGCAGAGCATTTACTAGATACATGATTATCCACCGGATAGCTCTGTCCATCTTTTGACCAACTGATCCCCAAAAATATGGTAAACTAGTACAGTTTATATCGGTGGATCGAACTTTATTAGGTTCAGGTTGTTGATGGACTAGATACTGTTATCCATAAGATCAGTCACTAGCTAGCAGAATAGCACTATCCAGTCTTTGAACAGCTGGAGCCAAAGGAATAAATTTACCTATTTGCACAGCAGAACAATTTTAGCGCTAAGTGCAACACCATACACCCTTTTCCAAAATGGCCGCCATTTAAATATTCTTTTGTTTTTATTCAAATTATCCCTTGATGCCTCGTTCTTAAGCTAAAATTTCTAGGTCTAATTTAAATAAAAACAAAATAGATTAAATAACAACAAAAGAATATATAAAAGGCGGCCATTTTGGAATAAGGCATATGCCGAGTGATTTTTGACGCATGTTTTTCATCTTGCTCCAAAATTCTTGATTTTTTGCATACAGCTTTGCGTTAATGCACTTAACATTGCCCTGAAATCACGGATGCAGAAAGCGTTCTCGACGTTCAGTGTATTCTTTTACGCAAGGAAGAAAACAAAAGAAACCGACCAACTTTTTTGTTTTGCCAAGTAAACCTACTGAAACACTTGACATTCACATGAATATGAAGAGATCAGAATTTTGGAGGTAAGTAAAAAAGACCACAAAAGGCGCTTACCAGAGCGTTGCACACGGCCCTTCTAATATCAGGGAAATCAAGCAATAGCATTTCGCTTTTCTCTTAGAGCCTATGAAAATTTTAATAGTGCAAACAATGTTGTATAAACAAAGACTATAAAGAGCGCCGAAAGATTTACCAAACCAACCTAGTCAAATGCATTACGGAAACACGCTCTCCAAACTGTATTCTACATTCTCAAAAACTGACTCGTTTTATCAATTCTTTTTCCCATCAAAGCAATAAATAAAGTAAAAATAAATATTTGAACGCACTACATATGCGCCGAACTTAATGCAAACAAGGAAAAGAAAGTAGATTTTTGTTATTTGAATTACGTGTGAAGTTCTACTGAACCTGGAAAAAAAAAGCAAAAAAAAAAAAAAAAAAAAACAAACAAATTCAAAACAATGTTTTACCGCGAAGCTTGAAATTCCCTTGTAATGCAAATTAATTTGCTCACGCCTCGGGCCGGCTGTGTTTATTTGTGAAAAAACACTGGTAAGCTCCATTTTGCACGAAAACCTTTTTTTATCGAGGAAACATACGGTCTTTTTTTTCATAATCAATACGGGGTAATATTTCGGTGCCTGTTTTCATAGTGTCGCAAAGAATTTCACAAAAAAAGCTTTGAAGTAATAGCGTTTGATGTTATGTTTCTTTCTGTTCCCCAAGAAAACTTTGACCATTTTGATTTACAAATTGCGACCGAACTGTAAACACAAGTAAACTATACAATGCAGCCATAATTGAAAGGCACTGTTTCCTTAGGGGGGAGGAGGGCGCAATCGTAATTTGATTGTTTGAATTGGGAACGACTAAATGCCAACGAAACCCATCCCAACTAATACCACTGAAGACAAAGCTGATTTCTCTGAGAAGCAACTGAAGGGCTTATCAAACCTCCAAAGATTAAGACCATCTTTTACTTCATCTTTACTAAAAAAAATCTCGAGTCTCCCACTTACGGCCAAATTTCAAGGTTTCGAGAAGAAATTCAGTTATCTTCCTAAACAAGCCTTCTTGTAGGGCTGCCGCATCATATCCAAGTTTACTTTGTAAGGGATCGGCCACCAAAACAAAGTAAGTAACTACGGATCAATATCAGTTTCTGGGCAACCGTGCACCTACCCCTCCCCTAAACCAACATTAACGCTAACTATTTAACTCATTATAACTTGTTGGATTAGGGGAGGGGTAGGTGCACGGTTGCCCAGAAACTGTAACTACAGGGCGTGGCAACTTTCCTTTCATGTCCTTTTCGAACTTGAAACTGAGCAAAGCGTGGATGGACCACCCAAGCTAACGGTTAAGAAATAGTTTCTCCTCCATACTTCAACCACACAACTGCATCCCCCGGAGTAGAGACCTGACAGATTAAAGCCGGTACAGTATTCTCTATTCCGCAAACAAAACGATAACACTGTCGAGTTTTGGGGAAAATCGAAATTTCACTGAAAAGTCTCAACCCTTTTCTTTCGAACGGAGTTTTAAGTTTTAAAATTGAATACCTACAATTTCTTTTAGAATGCTATTAGTCCACGGGATATCTCGGTTTCATATCTTACAAGGCCTGCTGGTAGTTCAATTTTATCCTTGGTTTAAATAGAGGATATTACATGGCCGCTTGGAGATACGAAATTTCTCTTCTCGTGTTGAAAAATATTTTTTCAACACGAGAAGAGAAATTTCGTATCTCCAAGCGGCCATGTAATGTTCTGTTTATTTTATAGATACTGATAAAATTTCCACATAAAACAACTTCGACAAATTTTCCTGGATGCTCTACAAGCTCGGAAAAAATATCGACGTTAAATTTTGGCTGCTCATCGAGAAAGTCACCCGTAACCGTACCGTCTTCGCACCTCGAAGACATTTTTTGGATGAAATTTCAAACGAGCCGGCCACGTGCCTGAGCGGGAAGCTCTCTTGTAATCGGCTAATCATGTTGGTAACCATGGCGACACCAATATCCTCACACGTGAAAGATAAAAATAATATCTTCACTGCGCGCGATGAAGATATGATTTTCGTCACTGGAAAAATCCTGGTATTTCATCGGTATCTATATAATAAATTCTATTTCTCTTTATCAAACTCGTCATTTTACATTATCATACCCAAAAACAAAAGAAAATAAGATTTAAACCAAAGTAAAGTTGAACGACAACAACAGCAACAACTACATTATGATAAAAGTGCACCACAAACCTTGTTCAGGTCCACATTCCTGGCCTGAAAGTGACGTGCAACAAACACTATAACTGGTCTTCCAAGGAAATCAACACCTGGCAGAAAACATTGACAAGTGAAGTTGTTATAACACTATTGACAACAGCAAAACAAGATGTTTAATGACAAGGCAGTTTTTTAAAGCCATAAGAAATGTTATTGATCAGAGGTTGGTCGGTTAGTACTCTCCTTCGCAACAGTTGTGTGGCTTGTCACGCAACGCTCCTGGTGGGGGTGGAGCGTTGCGTGACCAGCAAGACTGGCGACTGGTCGGGCGGTCGGTCAATCAAAACCATCAATATCAATTAATCCACGAAATCGTATCACACTTGCATGGTCTTCCTAAGAGTCGTATCCGTCCGTCCACTTCCAAAGAATGTATAACTTAGGCGGGGCTGACTAAGGCAGCCCACGTTTTCACTGGCACTTGCAATTTTTCAGACCCGATCTTACTCGTGTCAATGCACCACATAAGTTACTTTGAAAACAAAACTTCCACTCGATCGGTCAGTGCGTTCCTTTGGCATGATCCGGATTTGGATTCGCATCAAAAATCCAGATCCGGATCACACCAAAGGAACGCACTCTAAGGGACGGACCATTAGAAAAGTGATGAAGAGGGTGGTGGGGTGGTGGGGAATTTTCAGCTTGCACGAATTTTTTTTTTCGCTCACTGCTTGTGCAGGAATTTTTTTTTCAGGTGAACCCCTCTGCACGAATTTTTTTTACTACGTGTGAAAAAGTCACAATTGGACCTTCCTTCTGCAAGAATTTTTTTTTACCTTCTTCTTTGCATGAATTTTTTTTGGGGCATTTTCCCTTGCATGAATTTTGTTTTTGTTTTTTTCCCCCCCCATCACTTTTCTAATGGTCCGTCCCTAAGTAATTTAAAAATCCACAAAGTAACCAATCAAAGACCTTGGATTCAAGAAACGCACCTGATTGATAGACCATTCTTAATCTGACCAGACTTGAGAAATCTTCTGTTCTTCCTCGTCTCAACCATCTCTGGTAACTGAAGCCATTTACAGCAGATGGTAACATCGTGAATATCAAATATGAAAAGTACTACGATAACTATACCTAATAACTCATACTGTTTTAACAATTTTGAAAAGTAATGGGAAATTCTAATGTCGTAGTTTACATCATTAAATTTTATTTTCCTTTACCTCTCGTAGGTGAAGGTTCGAAAATACATCATTTTGAATTATTATTACTATTATTAAATTATCATTACAAATGTTATCGCTATTATTATTATTATTATTATTTCATTCGTTTTATTTATTCACTTATTTATTTTTTGAGGGGGGGGGGGGTAGGGGTAGTGATTCCTTCATTTAAGGGGTTTCAATGTATTCACCCCCACTCCCTGGGGCTATCACAGTTTTCCTGGGGCTCAATGAAAAGCGCAGCACATGGCAAACTTGACACATACACTCTCTGATGTTGAAGCGCATGCATTTCAGTGGGTGACCGTTGCAGCCGTTGTCTCGTTAGTTGATCATGGTCTCCTGCCATTGCTGAGAAGGCGTGCTTGCCAACAGCTGGAGTGTCCAACATGTACACAGCACCGACATCTTCGGCCTCCTCTATGTCATCTGTAGACCGTAATACAACAAAGTTATCGCACTGAACAAGAAGGACTTAGAGTGAAAATGATACGAAATGGAGGATCTCATCCTCATAGGGGACCGTTCAATTTTTACGAGGGTGGGGGACTGGTGTGATTCGGGAAGAACCATTTAAAAACTGACCCCCCCCCCCTCAGCTTGCCAATTTTTTTCACATGCCCCCCCTTTGAAGCAGCGATTTCATTGATGGGCTCCTGTTAAAACATTATGTCATTTCAAAGGATTGCAGAAATATTTAAGGTGACCCCCCATTTTCCCTATTTTTTGGGGATGGCCCCCCTGGAAAGCAGTTTTTTTCGCATGACCCCCCCCCCTTCCCCCTCCGCCCTCGTAAAAAATGAACGGTCCCAAGCATTAACGCTTAATATTATTTCAAAAAACTCAATTTAGGTCAACGGGATTCGAACCAATCACAAAGCGAATACTGGTGCGATGCTTTACTAGCGGAGAAGTGAAGCTATTTACGCTAGAGAAGACCTGTACTGGGTTCATGTACGCCTGAGTACCACGGTAGAATCTGATTATATGAAACACGAGATTCAAGTATCGTCACTAATTGTTCCGGGGCCCATAGCGCCGTTTCACTCTGACTCGAAGAAAATGAGAACGCATAGTCCCATTGTCTTGGTAGAGACTAACTAGCATAAGTTCAATATCTTACACCAACGTCCATTTGATTTGAAGGTATATGTTTTTCACTTTTACTGTAAGTGACTACGTTAAAAACTTTAGCTTCTCGTTCAGCATCACAGAACACTGTGTGCTGCACAATGTTTAACAAATCGAACGTGGTTTAGCGTTGTCTGTACTCTCATCGACAACCATATATTACATGCGTCATCAGTGGTCACGAGGCGCAGCCGAGTGGGTCCACAACAAATTTGACCACATTCGATTTGTTCTTTTACCACAATATCAATGTCAAAGAAAATGTTTTTTTTCTTTTTCAGAGCGTGACCAAGATCTTGTCACAAATAAAGAGAAAGCGTTGTCTATCTTTCTCGAAATCTGATTGGTTTATTCCCCAAAATGAGCGTTTGATTGCCTATTGCATTGTGTGACACATTGACGCGAGCAGGGTAGTCTGGACTCTTATCGACAACGGCAAATTAGCCAATCAAGATCGCGAGATTAGTAGCAAGTGTGGTAAAAAGATGTATAGTGTAGTACGTAAACCAATCAGATTGCAGGATAGAATACCAAATGTTTCCCACTTTAACAAGATAGTTGATCAGGCCTCAATCCTGGTTAACACTGAAATTGAGAGAAAATACATGTATCTTTTTATATAGGTTTTACAAGAATTGAAGCTTTTGCTGATACACATGTACTTTACCATCGCTATCTTTATGGCCCAAGGGTTTATCCTGAATTCTGATTTGCCGTTCTGCTATGATTGGTTCACCATGTTCATTCCCTGTTGCAATACACAATGAACATTATTTATGTTAAAAGACTGAATATCGAGAAACAGACAAACCGCCAACCGAAATGAGAGCTGTGTCTAAAAATGCTGCGAATGGGAGAATAATCAAAGTGCTTTTTGAAACATCAAAATACAAGGATGGCTACCCTCATGCAACCACGATAACATGAGAACTGAATAATAACAATAATAATAATAATAATAATGACCTTTATTTGAGTGTCAACTGTAGCTAGCACTGAATACTAATTGGGACACTGTAAAGCACGAATGAAATGAAATGAAATCATAATTATTAAATTAAATCAATCAAATCAAATCAAATGTTGGTTTTTTTTGTGGAGAGGGGAAAACTGGAGTTCCTGGACAAAATCCTCTTGGAGCAGAGTAGAGAACCAACAAACTCAGCCCACATATATGGGGCCGGGAATCGAACCTAGGTCACAATGGTGGAAGGTGAGCGCTCTTACCACTGCACCAACCCTACTCCCCCAAATATCACGTACAGTGTAATATCCCGTACATTACCTTCTTCACAGATGGACTTACAATATGGAAAGTTACAATATGAATAGGAAAGCTGCAAAAGTTAATCCTTAAAAACACATTTCTGTAAGAATGTCAATAATTGTTACAAATAAATGCCTTGACAGCTTTTCAAAATCTCGGTGTTTGAAGAGTTGCACAATTTGTCTTTTTTTTTTTAAAAAAAAACAAAAAAAAAAACAGATTGTTCGATGTTAGTCCAACAGAAAGGCAAACAAAAAGGAGCTGACTTTCTTGTATGATAATGAGCTTGTCTCCGTAAGGTAAATTTATGATCAAATTTTAAAGGTAAAGTACGGTTTTGATAGGAGTACATGAATAAACCCAGTTGTATGAGGTGTATGTCATGAAATTTGAAAATACCAAGATTTTAAAAGATTGGTTTAGTGTGTACACAGAAATGAGTCTTAGCTGTAGTTCTCATCACTCATTACCATAGAATAGCAAGACAAACATGATCGGTCCTGTAAATAGAGGCCCAAACTACACTATGCTACGATAAAAATGCACAAGAGAACAAGACAAGCTATAAAATGGTTGGTTTAGAAGTAAGGCATTTACCAGAAAGACATCAAGAACTATACTCATCACTTGTCCTTGCTGTACCTACCAATATCATCAGGGAGCTCATTCAAAGCAAATTCCTCCTCTTCTTTGCTTCTTGGAAAGTAAAGAGGCATCACTTTTCTGTAAATTGCCTGGAAGAAAACAAGAGAGTGGAGGTAGAGAAAGGTTAGCTGTTGACCAGAAAGAGTGTTGTAATAAATCAAAGACAGAAGTGATGCAATCGAGTGCTGTTTAATCAATGTACCAAAACTAGACTAAAAGAATCTTATTACATGTGCTTGATTGCAAAACATAGGTGTCTGATTTCATGACAGATAAAATAACAAGAGCTCATGTTACATAACAGTTGACACGGTGATTTTAGTGCAAAACATTTTTGCGAGGTATCAACTGCTCCAGTAATTCTAAAAACAAGAAACAGTGAATTCCTTAAGGGTATGAAATGTTGCATGACAAAATTATTTTGGTTAAAGCACAATGCTAAAACTTCCAAAAAAAATTGTTACTGATCTGCATCTGTGTCATCTTTCATACACTCATATTTAGCTAATACATTCTGATACATTTGGACCAAAATATCTTGAATTTGTTTTTTGAACTTCTAAAACACTGCAAAACTGCTGAGACACTAACTTCATTCCATATTAAGGATGTCAAACATAAAAAAGACCAAACAAAACAAAACAAAACCAAAATCAAAAAGCAAAACTAAAACAAACTAACAAGAGCCATGGCAGTCATAACGTCTTTTACCTCATCAACATTCTCTAGAACAAATACAACTAGTTCAATGTCAGAAAACTTTTCCAGAAACCTTCTAACAGTTCCTGCCAAAAAAGAGAAATCATATAATTTTACTCTTAATTTTGTAAGTGTCTCAGACTCAAGTCGCTAAAACCTTGCGTTTTTTCTGCATAATTAACAAATCAAATGTGGTTTAGAGTTGTCTGTACTCTTATCAACAATGAGTATGCGTCATCACAGTGGTCAAAATGTTGTGATGATGCATATCGTTGCCGATAAGAGTGACAACGCTAAAACACATTTGATTTGTTTTTTACCACAACATCAATATCAAAGAAAATGTTTTTTTCAGAGCGTGACCAAGATCGTGACACGAAGAAAGAGCAAGCGTTGTCTACAACTTTCCTGGAATCTGAATGGTTTATTTCCGAAAATGAGCACGTTTCTGATTGGCTATTGCATTGTGTGACACATTGACACAAGCAGCGTTGTCTGGACATTTATCAACAACAGCAAATTAGCCAATCAGAGAGCGAGATTAGCAGCAATTGCGGTAAAATTATTGTTAGTGAGAATAATGGAACTCCACTAGAAATACATGCATATGTATGTAACTTACAGCTAGCTAGGCATGTCAATGGTCATATTACAGTTTCTATTGTGCCTAGAAATGTTGATGAAAAATGGTAAGTGGCTCTAGGATGCCATATTATTATTATTTAGCTTTTCAATGCCGCATATTATTCAAAATCTTGGACATCACTGGAAATGCTATATACCACCACTGATATCATGCACGTGTGAGATTGTTTTTATTGATTTTCCTACCATTCCTTTTACCTCTACATTTAATATAAATTTATAAGATACATTTTTCCAACTTACTTAGTGCTATATGTGCTCCATCCTCAGGAGGATAACCTCTTCTTGACGTATTTATAACACAAAGACCAACTGATGCAATTTGATTTTCCCTGAAAAGTAAACAATAAATCCTACATCACTTTCCTTATCAAGTCATCTCTTGTTACTAAAATATAATAATAATACCAACAATAATTCAACTATTATTATTCCACTGTATTTTATAATTACCTAACTTACTATTCATATCAGACAACAGATAAACGACCTCTGCAAAGAGTTAAACATTGTCTGTACTCATAATTATTGCAAGATGAAGGCTTTTAGTCTATAGCAAAAAGTTTCCAGTTTCAGGTACAGGTACGTTCTTAAATTTTTAGTCTGGATGTAACAAGCAAAGCAAAATCTATACATTTGTTCAGTTTAAACAATCATTTTTTTAAAACAACATTTGCAACATTTGAGATTAAAAACTGCTCATAACAGGATTTTGAGAAAAATATCACAAGTCATAATAAAACAAATTTGAGGAGGGCTTAAGTTCAATACAAAAGAAAAGGAAAAAATGCAGAGCATGGATTGAAATGAAGAACAATTAGACTCGATGTGTAGAATTTAAGTACAGCTAACTTAAAAAATAATGACCCCATCAAAAAGTCTGCTCGACTACTGTAAACATCAAACGATTTGACATGTACAACTTTTTTTGCATCACGATGCACTTACATAATCACCTAAATTGTTATCTAGACATGTGTTCTTACTAGTTGCTTCTTGCTGATGGTACCATGCCTTGAAATGTAGTGTGTTTAATTTGTGTTCTTACCTAACAATTTTCATAACACTACGATAAGAGGAAAACAGGGCACTCTCTGCTGCTGTTCTGTATTTTGTATTGTATCGTGGTCCTACAGTGTGGATTACATATCTGGTGGACAGATCAAACATTGCATTTTATGATCAGTTTAGAATAACTCTAGAACTCTTACAACACTTATTAACCCTCTCACTCCCAAGAGTGACTTTACAGATTTTACTCTGTCTAACGCCAGACGATTTTACTCGTCAAATGGAGACCCCTTGGGAGTGAAAGGGTTAAAAACTATCTCCCTTAACCCTCTCACTCCCAAGAGTGACTTTACAGATTTTACTCTGTCTAACGCCAGGCGATTTTACTCGTCAAATGGAGACCCCTTGGGAGTGAAAGGGTTAAAAGCACTTGAACCTGATAATACCTACCTTGCTGGTAAATTGTAGCCCTTTGATAGTTTGGCCTCTCCAGTTCTACAGCCTAGTGTTCAAAAATACTTAAGTTCAACAGGGTAATGATTATTTAACATATAAAGAAGCTTCTGCTGTGCTCTGTTGTGTTATAAACTACGCAGGAGGTGATGAGAGTATGAAAAAGGTGTAGGGGGAAACACAAGCCTCAGGCGATACTCTGATAAAGGAAGCTGTTTTAACCAATTACGCCATGTGGAGAAACAGGATTGTATTTTAAAACTGATTATGCTTTCAAAAAGAATTGCTAAAATTAAGCTAATCAGTGAATATTTGATAACTCAGCTGCATATACCAAACTGTTTAGTACAGTCAAATAAATCCACATAAGGATTTGATTGAAAAACCGCAGAGTCTGTTGTTTAGACACCTCTACATGTATCTAAGAATTAATGTTCAGCAGTTCAATAGAATGCCATAATAGCAAAGACAAGTTAAACTCCATTGGTAATGGTGGCAACTGACCACATGCAAGTATTGTGTAGCTATGCAAAACAAAGTTAAACTCTCTATTAGCATGCACCAAAATATTTTTTAATATCACATGTCAGCTCTGTAAGTTATCTTAATAAAAAAAATATTGCTGAAGTTGGCTTGGGAAAATATACTTACAGATCAATCATTTATTTTCAGTTGTCTATAAATCCTTTTGGCAGTCACCAATATCATTTGATTGAATAAGAAATGTTTATACCACAGGCACATTGACGCACAAGTACTTTGCTCAATTTTAGTCAATAAATACCTCTTATTAATCGAGTTCTCGGTCCGTACTGTAAAATACGGACCGAGTTTTTTCCCGTCAATTTATGGCCCAAGCGCGAAGCGCGCGGGCCATAAATCGACGGGAAAAAACGAGGATCCGTATTTTACAGTACGGACCGAGAAAACGAGGTTAATAAGATATTTATTATATCTCTGGAGTCATTTTGGCGACCAAAACAAACTTTAGCGGGCCGTACAATGAAGTACGGCCTGCTAAATTGACCAATCACAGTGCGCATACTAACTGAGGGATATAATAAATATAATTATAAGACCTTTTGTTATCTGGTGCCCACCAGTCAGTTTGGAAAATATGATGTTGGATTAATACTCTAAGAGAAAATTGAGTTCCCAATTCTTACAATCAACTCACTTGAGAGCTAAGGATAATAACTATTACAGATAAGTTTCACAAAATGTGCCACTTCTAGAGATGAGAGGGTTTAAAATAGCATTATTTTTTACCAAGTAACTGTCTTTTGCACTCTGTCATTAACTCAGGGCCAGCAGCACGATGAATTCTTTCACTCAGAACTCCTTTACTACTCAGCGATTCATTGGTTGTATTTACAATAGCAATGGTGTTCAGTTTAGTGATGTCACCACACCTACCAAATAAAAACAAATCAGCGTCAAGAATCAGATGCTCTTACAGTGCAGATGATACACTTTGCCTAACATTTACATTGTCAAAACATCGCGATCAACATCCAGTGACTACATTGCATGACAAAAGAAGAATTTATATTATCATCACATTTTCTGCAATGAACAACAACCCTTTCCTTAACATTTACATTGTACTTGTACACTGGTGCAGTCAGGTTGGCTACAGGGAGATAGTTTTTAACCCTTTCACTCCCAAGGGGTCTCCATTTGACGAGTAAAATCGTCTGGCGTTAGACAGAGTAAAATCTGTAAAGTCACTCTTGGGAGTGAAAGGGTTAAGCAACAAACCACAGTTTCTATGGGTTTACTGGCATAATAAACCAAGCGGAATGTTGGGAGAACACAAGTGATTGTTCTCCCAACATACCAAGTGGTTTCTTATACCAGTAAACCCATACAAACTGTGGTTTATTGCTTTAATAAACTAACTTTATATAAAAACAGAAAATGTTTCTCTATTATAATCATTCATAAACATACTTCTGTGTGATAATGTAGGTTCTGCAGCAATCTTAGTTTTCTTGTAAAAGGAATTGTGCAGTGTTTGTGACAATAAGAATCATATGTAAAAGAACTCACATTGTTTCATGACCTCAAGCTAAATATTTCCCTGCCTCGTCCTCAAGCACAGTAGCAGAGTACACATTTATAGCCAGTTTAATGTTTTAAATTAAGTTTGTTACCTGCCAACCTGATGTCTGCATAAAAGTAAGAGGCAGTTTGGCATCAAAAGCTTTCATTTTAACTGCTGTTACTACTGTCGCTTTGCAGCTTAAAAATTAAGAAGTACAGGGTACAGACTGCTCATATGGATTGAGGCTAAATTCTGTTGCCTTCTTTCAGATCAAGATGTAATCAAGTACCATAAAAACCAAAAGAGAACTTGGTTAACACTGTATCCTTTCCTCTTGAATGAACAAGCTTGGTCAATAAAGGATTTATTTTAATTAAGACATATAAGCAAGAACTGATAACTCGCTTGAAAATGTGACAATTTCCAAGCAGGCAATATTGCTTCTTAATATATGCCTAAGTGATATGATCCAAATCATGCATTGTGATAGGCTACCTGAGGAGCCTAGATAAAGCTTGCATAGTACACGTTTATTGCTGCTTGGGACTTGACTGCATATTCCCACAAGGAAACAAAACGGTTACCTTTTTGGCAAAAAAGATAATTTATCCTTCACTGACATCTTTAGCTGGACATCATTCTTATTTGTACATTAATTAAAAATACACACACACACACAAAGAAAAACAATGAGCCAATACCCAGCCATCTTGGTCTTATGCATGGTAGGTAGCTGATGCATCTGGTAAGATTTCCGCACAGGTCCCTACTTCATTATGCATGCTGTAGATATACTATTTCGTTGCTCCAAAATATGTAAAGTTTCCGCGTATAATGCCCAAGACAATACAGCTACAGCATGCATAATGAAGTAGGGACCTGTGCAGAAATCATTCCATGCATCCTGCCCACCATGCAACCAATAACGTTGCAGGGATTTGCCTCCGTCACTTTTCTTTATACATAATCAAGTCTTCAGTATGCCTTTATCATAATTATATTGAGAGTGCATACTTCTTTTTTCATTAATGTTACACATTCTCTATCAAATACAAGTGTAAATTTCAACAAGCTGATTGGTTGAGAGAAGGTCAACTAGTCCCAAACAATGCAGAAAGTTGAAACTGAGTGCAGAAATCTGAAATTAAATTCTTGTAGGTTAGTAATTAAGCAATACTTTTGTTAAGCAACAGCAGGTTGTATAGTGCATTCTGTGATCATGTTATCTTTTTATTTCAGTTTTGGTAAAGTAAGTCTGCGCTAGTTCTAACATATAGGTTAGACTTACGTGTGTTTTTTTGTTGTTAATGTAATACTGTAAGTGCATTTGTAAATCATCTTTCTTTGAGCAATAAAAAATTCCACGAATCACAGTCCCGGGACTTTACTTATCTTGCTCGCATATGAAGCCAGAAATACATGTATAATAACAAAACTGTTAAAACCTCTAATGGTGGATTGAAATTGTTGCAAGGAATGACTACATATAATTATAACATGGCATAAAAATATGCAACACGGACGAAATATTTCACCACATACATATTTCTGCATTGAAGTTTTTGCTCTTTGCTTCGTTTTACCAGTTGTAGGTTAATTATTAGCAGAGGCATGTAGTTTCACAGCACATATAACATGAATTAGCACAATTTGCACGTTTTAATAACATCGCTAACAAGATTTCAAAAAGTAGTTTGAGGGAATAAATGGGTGATAGGGATACGCTTGTCTTTATACTATAGTCTACTGATGGAAAAATTACTACATTTCTAAACTAAAAGGAATATTTTGCGAAGCATTCGTTTGTCTTGTCACCTTCCGTGGGCGCACGCGACTACCTACGGAATATGCATGTACAAAAACGTAATTTAGAGTACAATTTTCCAGGATTATTGGCCTCCACTCATAAAACTGGTCATTCTGCACACGTTTGTTGACATTTTGTTTAGTAAGATACTCACCAGAGTGCAACTTTCGCATTTAAATTTGGTCTTACGGGAAAAGGGCTCTCGAATCTTCTCGTGTCGCTCGGTGGAGGGTAAGACGGTACAGGAGTGGAATTCCATCTTGGTATAGAAAGAGCGTTCACGATGGCTGAAGTCACTCCAAGAGGATCCATATGACTGTTTCCGTCTACCTGTTAATCTATGTTCATGGAATAAGGTGTATTATGGCAAAAAACAAACAGATCTTTGAACCGGTGTTGACCCAAGTTCGCAAGGAATAGTCTCAAGGCCAGGATCGGCCAGAACTAAATCAACACCAGTACTATTGAACAGCGGTGACTAAGAAAATCTATATTGAGTCATATACAATGACACTTTGTGTCCTCGCATATTTTGGCAACCACTTGCAAGATGTCAAGTCGAGTCAAGGGTGTATGCAGTGGTGAGAACAACTCTAGAAACCGGCCTTGGCATGGTCGCTAAAAAGATCGTCATTTTTTCTGACTTCATATCAAGAAAAGACCGAGTTGGGATAAACACGGCTAGATGAGGTTTGAGTTCATGCTTCTTAAAGAGACCCGGGTCATTAATTTTGCTCATGTGAAAAATTTTCCTGGCACACGCATCAACAAGGGTACGCTATAGCGCGATAGTTAGGTTCCACTAAGGACATTGAAAGCGATTTGTGAAGGTACTCAACTGGTTTCGAGTGCAATTTGGAATAAATAAGCGCAAGTAATTGTTTTCAAAGACTGAAAAGATTGCACGAGCCTGTAGGGCGAGTGCAATTTGTTGTCTTTTCAAAGTTATGAAGTCTATTTCAACTTTTTGCACTATTTGAAATGAAACCTGCGTGCTCTCGGCCAATCAGCATTGAATTTTTTTCATGTATACTATTGGGGATCTTATCACTACCTGGCTCTGGATAGCCAACCTCCAAAGGTGCCTTCAATAAATAACCCACCAGGGTGGTTAAATGTCTAGGATTTACAGTGGGCAATTTTAAGAATCCATAAGAGCCGACTAAAGAAAACAAAAATAGCCCATAGGGGAAATGATTGTGCAAATGCAGTAATGAAATTGTCCGTGAAGACGCGCGCAAAATGTTGGACGGACGTCTAAAAGGCACTTATCTTGCAAATTTTTTCCTAATTGAAAGCCATGTTTTATAATTAACATTCCTTGTAAAACTGAAGACCGGAGACAGTACACTAAGATTCCGTTCGCGCTCGTGTGGGCATATGTCCATGGATTTGCTTCAACTCTATATCAACTCTACAAATTCTTACATCGCACTGGCGTGATAACAAAAATTCTTGACATAGCGTTAAACTGTATACCACACAAGCACAATATTAATAATAAGAATAAAACAAGAACAAGAATAAGAATACGAATAATTGTAATAATGTTTATCCAGGGAGCCTGCTTGCCTATTAGTATTGAAATTTTACACAATTTATTTGCGGGTAAGTCTGAAAGGCTTGATTCATTATACACTGTTGTCTGCGTAGACAAAAAGAAGGAACAAAGAGGCGTGGTAACGAGCTTTCTTTTTTTTATTGTACAGTGGGCTTAGAAACCCATCAACAAGAAAGAACTCTTCACCCAGAATCAAAAGTGCAAAATCTGACAGCTCAATACATACAAAAATAAAACTCCAGTTTTTCAAACCTATATTTACAAATATAATTTACAGAAGAATCGCCCCTTGAAGACCTAATTAGAGGGATATTGACGCTTAAACGACGTACGCTTTGAACTCGTCATCTTGCAGAACGGGCAACAAGTCGTACCCCCTTATATGGAGATGACACTGCAGTGCTTTGAAGCCTCAAATTGTCTAATACATAGTTTTTCTTCTGTTTGACCGTGCGCCGCTGGGAATGTCCGCTGGACGACACGATCTTTGATCGGCTGGTTGGCGGGTTGTACTCGGCAGTCACCCCGATGACGTCATAAGTCCACTGCATGTCGGAGGTCTGAAAAAGGAAGTAACGTCATATTACTAATCAATCAAGCTGCTCATGCTGAGATAAAAAAGAAATTAAGTGCCTTCACTGACCTGTACAACCATTGTAGCCTTGTGGGTTTTGCCGTACAATTGCGGTTTATAGCCGACTTTGACAAGCGTTCCTTCGGTACCAGCTGGCAACAGTTCCCCGGATGCTGGAGTCAGTGAGAACTCTGAGTCTGAACTGGGCGTGAAAAACGCCTCAAATGGTACGGTGTGTCTGAGAATGAACAGAAAAGATTTAAAGAAACCGTTAGCTTTTGATAAATCAATAATCCATAGGCATTATAATTTCCTTAAATGTTATTGGCATAATCATTGCTGTAATTCCTGCCAGGCGGGTAGCAGTAGTAAGAAAGTTACATCAGCCAATCAGATTCACTGCTCTTAGCTAAATCCACCAATCACAACACTGATTACAATTACCAAAGCAATAACAATTTTACTTCAAGAGCTGGGCTAAAAAAGACACTCTGCGCCACGATATGTATAGCACAAGGTAGAATCATTATTTTTAATGCTCGTATTTTAAAGTGGTCCCCTACCTTGTTTGACTGGTCAACCGGAAACCCACTACTGACTCTTTGTTCAGCCCAACCGATTCGATAGTTATAACGTCGTCGACTTCCGGTTCAGTGGCTAGCACTTTCAGGGGGAATCTCCACACTCCACCGGAAGTTGCCGAGATCACGAGTTGAGTCTTGTGGCTGAAAAAACGAGAACAACTTATTTAAGTATCATAAGTCTTAAGATCATTTGAAAAGATACCTATTAAGGGAACAAAAATCGCACAACAAAGAAAAGAGAATACTGAAAATATTTCAGTTCTCGGATTCAAAGAATCCTCCAATAAAAATATGTTGATGCCTTCCAATTATTCTCTGAAATCGAGGTAAATAATTCTAAACCACTATTCACCAAGATTGAAGACAATACTTTTTTTGGTATATACCAATAAAGCAACCTCGGTCAAATCAAAATGACCAAAACTCACTTGCTCGAGGCTTTCCCAGAATCTTCAGCACTAATTATCCCGAGATAGTGAGTCTATCAGATTACTCAAAACACTTAGGTTGCTAAGTTGGTATAAACTAATATTCGTTATTCGAGAGGAAACTGGTGGCTACACGTCCAGTCTTTAACTCTCCTCCGCATTTCTTTTCTCGTCGCAACATTTCTGACTTCTGGGTTGTCTTGGGAAGTCCTGATTTTGTTATCAGATTTGCAGTTTGGTCGCTCTTTTAGATAGTCTCCCTCGCAGCCGTTTTTTGGATGTCACGCAACGTTCACCCAAAAGAACGTTGCGTGACATCCAAAAAACGGCTGCGAGGGAGACCATCTTTTAGAATACCAAGTAGCTAAAGGAAAGCTTATTACCTGAATGGCTTGAAAGGAACGAAGACGAAGTTAAACACCAGAATAACTACACCAGATACTTGGTTCCTTACTTTCCTCAACAAACTGACGCCCAGAGATCGCTCCAAGCAGGACTGGCACTCAGTATCATCATACGTCAGTTCGTACCTAAACAAGGGACAATATCACGCGGTAACTAAACCAATTAACTGTGGGCTTGTTAATCTATTCAAAAAGTTTCTTCATCTCCGATTTATATTGTCCCAAATCTCCCGGGCTGATTCTTTATAGCCCAGGGCCGGGTTGTTCGAAGCTGGGTTCAGGTAACCCAGGGTTAGTGAGAAATTTAAATGCAGATATGAGAGCTTAAAAAGAACATTCAGTATAATTCTTTTTTACTACAATTTGATGATCGTATGCTCTGAAAAAAAAATAGAGAAAGTTATCGGAGAAAATGCTTTTAAACAAGAGGAAAAGAAACAATACAATACAATACAATACTTAATTGACCACTCCCCTAGAGGGGCTTTTCAGGGCCGAATGAAACAAACATAAAGAACATAGTTAAGAATCCCAGCTGGTGGGAGGCAGACCAGTTGGCTATTTACAAGGATGATCGAGGAGTTGAACCAGGTACTTACCCAGAACAACACCAGGTAGTGGCCAGAGCGGGATTTGAACCCGGGTCACCGCATTGAAATACCGCGCCCTAGACCACTCGGCCATCCTGCCTCCTAAAGGGTTGAAATTTAACCCTGGATTAGCGCTAATCGGCCTTCGAAAAACCGGTCCCAGGTCGTGTCAATGGTCTTACAACGGAAAAAAGTACCACACAATTTAGTCTTTTATTTAGTTATGTATTTATTTTGTATCATCTCTATCCTGACGGCAAGCTAAAAAGTACAACCACCCAATAGT
The DNA here is from genome assembly GCA_949710005.1 of Ricordea florida. Lineage (NCBI taxonomy): Eukaryota > Metazoa > Cnidaria > Anthozoa > Corallimorpharia > Ricordeidae > Ricordea > Ricordea florida. Next base: position 28,263,943 of record OX453272.1, read on the forward strand.
AAATTCGATATGGGCAGAGGTCACAATAATTTACCTGAATTCTTCAGGAACATTCAAGTAATCGACACCATAGTCCATTTCTCCTGATAAGTGACGTGCCAGCAAGTGAATGGGTGTCACGCTGGGGTACCTGCCAAGAGCTGAGCTTCCCGTGTTGGGAGCTAAGCCGGTCAGCGTTACCTCCACTCTCTCTTCCACACGGCTGCGTGCTTTGCATTCAATACACGGCGCTTGGGAATCCTTGATCGGATGGGATTCAGGAATTCCTTTGACTGGGAAAATCCAGTGAAGATCATTCACCATCCGCGTGCTCATCACGCTCGGAAAGTTGCCATCCCACGTGTCCTCCAATCCTCTGTGAATGGTCACTGTGACAGTGGCCTCGTGCAGCTGCATGGTGTCAGGAGCGAAGGATATTGGGATATCTAGGGAGGCCCCAGGCTCCAGGCGGATACCAGTGGCGTGTTTGAGGAGGAGGCAGAAGACTGAATCTTTAGGCTGAATTTCACTGCGGAAGCTTGTAAACAACAGCCCTGTCGCCACGTGAATTGAAAAAGGACATAATAACATAATATAGTTTAACTAGGGCTGTATGTAACCTTCATGCTCAGTATACAATTCATGGCCATAGGAAGAACAGCCTAACAATTAACCCCTTGAAATTACATGCCTTGTTCTTAGAACTTAAATTGCTTACAGTAGTAGAGAAAGTTTTCTCAGTAAGACAGAACATTTCAATTGATGGCCATAGATTCCGCGAAAAGGCTTGCAACGAACTACAAACTATCGTAATTGTCTACGAAGAGGGGAACTTTTTCCAGAGAAAAAAAATCAGCGGACGATTTATTTTACTTAAGCGGGGTATCCTATATAACAGCCAGGCTGCTATTCAGTCGGGGCCTGATACTAAGCAATTACCATAATAAAAAAAAACCAAAATGTTTTTCTAAAGACGATTATATTCCTACGTTACAAGAAGACCACTAAAAAAATGAAAGCACTTTCTCATGCAGGACAAAAAATTCACAATATTCCGAAAATTAAATATTGCAAGGGTGTCCCTTAGATTATCGCCTATTCGCCGAATTTCTTTCTGAAAATTAGGAACCAAAATCATATTTCGCGTTAGTAGACAAAACAAAGTAATGTAAATATAGGTTAGGTTTAGTGGGATTCAGTTCAAGAGCTCTAAGGCAGAACACTCACCACTCTTTGACAGCAGTCTTTCCTTCATGACCACATCTACTGTCACCTCTTGATCGGTTGGATTTTTAAATGGTATAATTACCGATGAGTTTCCACCTATCTGAGAGAAGACTTCAATTGGTTGCACCGGTCCTGGCATCATACCCGTACCAGATGCCACGAAAACCCAATCACCTAACTAGAAACATCAACCAAACAAGCACATAAGCATTTTACAGTCAGGGAAACAATTGAGTCAACAAAGTATCTACAATGAAACAAGCCACTCTAAGACTAAACTGGTGTTGCGTCGGTGGGGAGTTAAAACACAAGAAATTGCGATAATCAAACGAATTAATAAAGCAACTTATGCCACCGTAAGGTAAAGGGAGGTGCTGACGTTAAGTCGTAAGCCCTTCACTCCGACGAAGGACTAACGCTCGAAACGTCAGCACCTCCCTTTTACCTTACGGTGGTATAACTTAGTTTATCAATTCGTTTGATTATCGCAATTTCTTGTACTCTAAGACTTACCCTTGGAAAGCTGGGAACAACAACTACACTGGGGCGATTGTACTTCGCACTGACTAACAGCGCAAAACTTGAGGGTCGTCCAATAAACCCAACTGGATTCGATTCGACTGTAGAGTAACACGATTCGCAAAATATTGCAGAGAGGTTAGGCGACACACTCTAATCGCACCAAAGGTCGAATGACTGGAAGTCTTATTGCCAAAGACTTTAAGAACGAAGCAGGTTGATATAATTTTTGCCTATCGCTCTATTTTTCGAATCAACTTCCGGTAGTCGAGTCGTCATGGCCTTTAGTCGACTTGACTCAGGTCGACATGCGTGTTTGGACGATACCACGCAGCTCTTTATTAAAAACTTCTTATTTTATTCCTCTATATTCCGCAGGTCTTTTATTCTGAGGGCTAGAGGCAATGTTTGTTTGACTGGGTGTGTTCTATTGTTTGTTGACCAACGATACAGATAAATTGTAAGGACCACCTAAAGCAACATAAAACTAAATCAACAAAAAATTCCACCCAAACTAAACCGAAAACTCGAGAATACCTCTTTAACTTCGTGAACCATAGAATTTCAAAACGTGATATCAGTGAGACGAATACGAAAATAGCTGGAACAGGCTGTAAAATTGTTGAGACACTATGAATACAAGGCACTCCTTCTTCCTTTAGACCAATACCAGCAAAAAGCCTCGCTGAGTTTCCAGCTTCCTCCTCCCTCCCCCCTTTTCAGTGTTGTACCTGATGTTTAACTCATTTTCAGTATTGGTGACAACGTCCATAATGGTATGAGACCATTGTTCTAACACCCAAGAAAGGTGCAGTGTGTCAAGTAATTTTGCACCTTGTTGTAGATTGCTTTAACATAAGAGACGATCGGTTGCGAGCATTTAAGCCTGTGGAACTTTTCTCTGGCTCTTTCCCCTTCCATTATTGTGTTTCTTGTTAATATCTGGATTGAAGCGGGAGCGGTTCCTCACTGACAGCAGTAAAAGCAAAACCAAAGCAGTCACTTGAGCCAATCACAACAGATGCCCACAATACCAACCAATCAGACCTCAAAGCTGACACATGACAGTCAGCACTACGCGCGGCAAAACGTGCGTGAGCAAGTCGCTTATGATAGGTCGAGAAAGTTACGCGGAACTGCTTAGCCAATCATCAATTAAGTATCAGCTGTAATTACCTGAGGACAATGAAAGGAAATCTCAGCGTGTTGAAGATGTCCAATAGCTGTCGGTGTAAACTTCAGAGGCACCTCCAACACACTACTTGCTGGTAAAAGAATCTGTTTGGTTCTGTCCAGTTCTAAACTGAAGTTGCGCGTGTTAGAACAGCTAGGAGTCAGGACCAGTGACTCTTGTGTTGGATTCTGAAGACGAATCATCTGATAAGAAGACCTGCAACGTGCGCAACGTGACATAAGTGGTCGTGACAAGAAACTAGAGAGTCGTTTAAACCCTCATGGGGATCCACTGGGATAAACTGGTGGGGTGGGTTGGGCAATCACAAGCAAGGATGCCTTTCAACTGACCGTTATAAAATACGCAGACCTGAAACGAGCACAATGTAACTTAAGCGGTCGTGATAAGACCCGCGTGGCAATCTACTGGGAAAGACTGTATAGGGGGAAGGGGTTGGTGGGGAAGTCAATTGGGAGGAATGTCTTTCGACTGACAGTCATAAAGTTCTGAAAAGTGCGCAATGTAATAAGTGGTCAAAAAATGAACCTCGGACGACGACCCACTGGAATAGACTGCAAAGGGTAGGGTGGGTGGGGGAGCCACTAAGCGAGAATGTTTTTCACCTGACAGTGAAAATAGGTGAACCTGAAACGTGAGCAATGTAACATTTGTAGGCGTGGTAAGCCACTGTGATAGACTGCAGAGGATGTGGGTGGAGGGAGAAGTCACTTAACAGGAATGTATTTCATCTAACAGTCATTATAGCGAAAACCAAATACACTATTAAAGGCAATCAAAAGAGTTGTGCAAAGTCAGATGAACTAATCAGCATTCAAAGAAAACATACATCATTAGTGCGAGGAAACGGATGCGAGCTATTAACGATTGGTTTTCTTTCGACCAATCATTTATTAAGAAAGTAGCTGGGCACTCTTTTGCCAGTCAACGATCGTGTCAATGTAAAATCAAAGCAATGGCGAAATGACTTGACTGAAAAACGCTCTATTGTAGTCAAGTACAAACCTGCTAGCGTTTTATCACAAATGCTGTTTCTTATTGGCTACGCTACTTACTATGCATCTGTGACAGAAAGTGAGTACAGTCGATAGCCAAACAAGGAGGGGTTGTCAATGAAATGGCACCAGTTGTCCTTATATGCTTACTAAAGTGCACTAAATGCTCTTGATAACCACACGTTTAGCGGACACAAGCAGAAGTAAATTAACCAAATACTCACTTGCCCAGTTCGCAATGAATTGGGGGAAGCTGAGAGGGTAAGGGCGTGGTTGCCTTGAGAACAAGGTCGTACCAAAATTCTCCGACAGCTTCGTGCTGGAAAATGACACTGGAAATGGCAAAAAGGGGTTAGTCAAAACAAACCAACACTTGATTACGATGTTTTAGGATTCGGCATAACAGATTTGCCAGTCTTCACTTTCTTGAAAACGACTTTTCACATACCCTTTCTTTTACAATACGATGACATAATGTAAAAATGTAATGTATTGTAAAAATTTGCAATTAATGTCACATTAATTGCAAATTTTACATTAAATGAATGAATTTTGAAACCATAACGAGAAAGGGGTAACAAGGACGCTTGGTAAACTTAAACCAACATGGCGTTTGCTGAAGACGGAAAAGAAGTAGACATAGAATCAAAACTAAAACAAGGACTTTGCAAATCAATCACAAAAGAGGCTGAACAAAGGGAAACCAATTTGTCCAGTGTTATAAATCAGCCAATCATTTTTCAGCATGTAAAAATTTCTTACCTGCCCGTATATTCGCCAATCACAGTCGGAGCGAAAGTCACATGATACTGTACTTGCTGTCGGGGGTGTATCGTCACCGTCGATTCGCCAGAAAGAGCAAAACCATCGATTTTCACGTCCATAACAATCCTCTCCCTGGTAGGGTTGGTCACTGCTATGTCAACTGCCACAGCAGAATGAACCGCACATGTCACTTCCAGGGTCCTCTCGGGACGAGGAGCTAAGACTTGGACTTCAATGGTGTACCAAAGACGGTAAGGGCGCTGCTTAGGGTCATCTGGATGCACCTGGGTGAACAGAGACGGGGGCTCGTTGGCGAGAGAAGTTTTGTTCGAGCCCTCCTCCTCCTCCTCATCATCATCATTATCATCATCATCATCATCATCTGAGTCTTTGGGTCTGTGGAAAACAACCACGTCCAGTTAAAATCAATAAAAAGCGATTCTTAAAGTTATCACTCAAACACGCTATACCAATTGCTTTCGGCACTAATTATAACACATTTTGACAGTTCTAGCGATCTCTTACTATACTATGGAGGCAGCATAAACGCGGCGTGGTCAAAATCTGGACTAGGACATCCTTAACCAGCAAGGAGATTGCTATGGCTGGGAGGTGACGCGATGTGAGAGGTCCAAATCAGAATTAAAGAGAATACAAAGATAAGAGTAAGCGTCCCCATTCAGGGACACAATAACGTAAAACACAGTGCCATTACCAGGGCTCGAACCCCGGACCTCCTACTCGGAAGGTCAACACGCTAACCACTACACTACCGTGTCTTCAATAACTGGCCCTTAACAGCTGATTTTCTTTCCATGTTTTCCAAGCCAACTTCACAGTCAACTTTTTATCGGTTGGCGGCAAAAAACCCGGACACCAAATCGCATTTTGCACTTTGCCATTCTATTGTGTTGTTTAGTAACGCTGCTATTTGTTGTCTCTTGGTACCTTTCGTCTCCAGAAGTCGTTGAAGATTCCCCATAGGATATAAATGAAACGATTCCACTGAAACTTCCTCGCCTCCATGGCGACACAGTGATCACGTGCTGCGCAGTCTTTCCGGGAAGGACTGAGATCGAAGATGGCCCGGTTAGAATATCAAGGTCAGTCTCCACCTAATAAAGTGCATACGTTGCAAGTAAGAATAGCATCGATCACTGATACAGCTGATAGAGCTGCACAATGCAAGTACTGTGTAGGAATACAAGGAAGACGACGAAAAAAGGTCTACAAGCCATTCAAACATAATTTTCAATATATATGTTGTGGTTCAATTTTATCCTGGGTTTAAATTGTATTTTACTTTGTTTCAAACTCATTATGATACATTACCATACCAACAAACCTAGGAAAATTAAATTTAAACCAAGGATAAAATTGAACCACAACATATACCTCCTACTAACCAATCAGATGTCGTTGCATTAAGTTATAGACCGAGGTTTTTTTCACTCGGTTTTTGGCACAAGTGCAAAGCATGCGGGTCATAAATCCTCGCGAAAGAAAAGAGATTCCTTCACTTAAACTTCAGACTCGAGGTTCAATAGGTATATTGTTTCATAGATCTTTATGAGAAATTCAAAAGCTGAAAAGCAGCTGATGGCGAACGGATGAGTGTGAAATTACCACACCGTACAGTGAGTTGAGTACAGCCAACGAACTTGACTAACAAAAGTGCGCGTACTGCATGTAGCTAAGCGAACATATTTTCCATATTTGCGATTAACAAATGTACCACCTACCGCAAGCGCAGGCTATCCTAGGAAAACACGAGTGTAGAATTGAGATACCGACCTGGAATGTAAGCTTATGTTTAGTCACATTTGGTACTTGAAGAGTGTACGTGGCGCTGAAAACAAGAAAAAATCTGTTAAGTACATCTGGCTTGAAAACCTCGGAAGGTAAAACGAACAGCATTCAAGACAATACTAGTTGTATTATGTACAAAAAAATCCAAAAACAAATAAACTGAAAAGTTGGAAGTCCAAGGGTAAAACGAGCAAGTGGTAAATGACGTAGAAATGAGGAAGAAGACGGAGCAAGGAACAACAGTGGAAGAAAGAGAAAAGGAAGGAATGGGGACGAACAAACTGGCAAAATGGTAAATCGTATAGTTCACGAGGAAATGGAAAACAAATTAAGGTAACGTAAAGTTCCGAAATTAAAGAGCCTCGTTACTTTCAAATTTAGCAGCTTTTTCCTATCGCTACTTTCGGGGGCTCGCTTTTCTCGGGTAGCTAAAACATGTACCGTACATAGGTTCCGTTTCTTGACACGTGGTTTGATATATCGTATGGTGTTTTTCGTAGAACAGAAAAAGGTTTGATTATCCCTATTAAATATGTAACGGGTATTCATTTTCTAAAATAACTAAAATACTACGCTCGCGCTGATTGGTCGAAAATCTATGGGTTATTGTGCCAGTAAACCCATGGAAAAAGAATGTGAGTTTTTCTACGTATGATTTTCATTGTTACAAACAGTACACAATTCCTGTTACAAGAAAACTAAGATTGCGGCAAAACCTACACAATCACACAGAACTACAGAACTAACTGTATGTTTACGAATGACAATAAAATAACTCCGAAACTACGCGCACGCTGATTGGTTGAAAATCTATGGGTTGTTGTGCCGGTCAACCCATAGAAAAGAGACACATTTCCTGCTTTTGGTTAAACTTAGTTTATGTAAAAGCAACAAACCGCAGTTTTTAGGGGTTTACCAGCGTAATAAACCACTTGGTATGTTGAGAGAACACTTATAAAGAGCTTGTGAATCACTCGCCTGCGGCTCCTGATTCACAAGCTCTTCTCGTGTTCTCCCAACATTCCGCGTGGTTTATTACTTCGGTAAACCCACAGAAACTGCGGTCTGTTGCTTAAATATCATTTCCGACTTTCGATCATTATTTCTTGCTAAAAAGGGAAATTACTTTTGAGGTCACTACTTCCCCAGGGTCGTTATTTTCAAGGGGTCGCTTCGTTCGGGATTTGCTAACACAAGTGAAATTTTACCACTAACTCTTGGGGGTCGTTACCTTGGGAACTTAAGACTAATTGAATTAGTACTGCCCGGGAACTTGGGCTTGTTGTGGTCCTATTAGGCCAAACAAAAAGCAATAAATGATAAGGGATTGCATTCCTTCGAAGTTTTCTTCTAACTATTACAAATTTGAATGAACAGATGAAGCAGCATTCAAGCGAACAGAAGCTACATGGAAGGGTTGGTGACGGAATGAATAAACGAATAAAAATGGAATTAAACCATGTCTTTACCTCTCCTTGGCTTGACATTCTATTAAGATGTGATCAAGAGGAAGTGGTTTCTGTCCTGTGCCCAGAAGCGTGTACACTTGTTCTGTGCCGTCCACTGTGTTGACGAGTACCAGTTTACCCTGAAAAAAATAAAATAAATAAAAAATAAATAAATAAGTAAATAGAGGATATTACATGGGCGCGCGGAGACACGAATTTTCCCTTCGAGTGCTAAAGAATATGTTTTCTAACAAGAGAAGAGAAATTTCATATCTCCAAACGGCCAAGTAATATTCTTTTTATTATATAAAACACCACTGAAACACCAAACTATTTAATTTAAATGTCTTTTGTAGTTCTATGGCGCGATCTATTTTGTAACCATAGCAACGGTGTTATTTCGATGAATGAAATAACATTTTTCACGTGTGAGGATATCATGTTTTCGCGCGAAAGCTCACCTGGTATTCACTGTGTTTATATAATAAACCGACATAGATCAAGTCAGCAACCACTACCAAATGGGAGACAAAACAAGACTTAAAAAGTTTGGCGTAAATACAACCACATCTACCTTCTTTTTTCTCAATTGAGTTTTTCCAACAGTCAAAGGGTGTTCTCGTTCCTCATTGACTATCTAGTGTTATGCATATGAGAACAGATGGACCATGCTACCGAGGTCAGTTTCCCTTGAAAATGATCGTGCAAGCCCGCCTACTAAGAACGTTAAGTAGAAAAAGCAAAACGGCTCTCGCACTATCTAAAGCAACACTCTCCCACTATCTTATTCTAAAGCAACACTACCGCACTATCTACAGCACCACTATCGCACTATCTAAAGCAACACTCTCCCACTATCTACAGCAACACTATCGCACTATCTAAAGCAACACTCTCCCACTATCTAAAGTAACGCTATCGAACTATCTACAGCAGCACTATCGCACTATCTAAAGCAACACTATCGCACTATCTAAAGCAACACTCTCCCACTATCTAAAGCAACACTCTCCCACTATCCAAAGCAACACTATCGCACTATCTACAGCAACACTATCGCACTATCTACAGCAACACTATCGCACTATCTACAGCAACACTCTCCCACTATCTAAAGCAACACTATCGCACTATCTAAAGAAACACTATCGCACTATCTACAGCAACACTATCGCACTATCTAAAGCAACACTATCGCACTATCTACAGCAGCACTATCGCACTATCTAAAGCAACACTATCGCACTATCTAAAGCAACACTCTCCCACTATCTACAGCAACACTATCGCACTATCTAAAGCAACACTATCGCACTATCTAAAGAAACACTATCGCACTATCTACAGCAACACTATCGCACTATCTACAGCAACACTATCGCACTATCTACAGAAACACTATCGCACTATCTACAGCAACACTATTGCACTATCTAAAGCAACACTCTCCCACTATCTAAAGCAACACTATCGCACTATCTACAGCAGCACTATCGCACTATCTAAAGCAACACTATCGCACTATCTAAAGCAACACTCTCCCACTATCTACAGCAACACTATCGCACTATCTAAAGCAACACTATCGCACTATCTAAAGAAACACTATCGCACTATCTACAGCAACACTATCGCACTATCTACAGCAACACTATCGCACTATCTACAGAAACACTATCGCACTATCTACAGCAACACTATTGCACTATCTAAAGCAACACTCTCCCACTATCTAAAGCAACACTATCGCACTATCTACAGCAGCACTATCGCACTATCTAAAGCAACACTATCGCACTATCTAAAGCAACACTCTCCCACTATCTAAAGCAACACTCTCCCACTATCCAAAGCAACACTATCGCACTATCTACAGCAACACTATCGCACTATCTACAGCAACACTATCGCACTATCTAAAGCAACACTCTCCCACTATCTAAAGCAACACTATCGCACTATTTAAAGCAACACTATCGCACTATCTACAGCAACACTATCGCACTATCTACAGCAACACTATCGCACTATCTAAAGCTGTAACACTATCGCACTGTCTACAGCAACACTATCGCACTATCGAAAGCAACACTATCACACTATCTAAAGCAGCACTATCACATTATCTAAAGCAACACTATCGCACTATCTACAGCAACAATATCACACTATCTACAGCAACACCATTGCACTATCTAAAGCAACTTGGCTTCAGTTAATTAAAAAAGAAATTTTTGAAATATCTGAACACTTTCCTCTTTCACGTTTCATTGTTACTTTTCATATTTGGGTAGGGTAGGTGGGGAACACACACAAAAGAAAAAACACTCACCTCTACGTGTCCTTCATACGAAGGTCTAAACATCAGGGGGTAGGGGGTGGTGACTTGAGCCTTAGCTACCATAACTGGTGGTCCGTAGAACCCCTCCCCCTCTAAGGTAGCCGAGAGGTGCCAGTCTTGACTCGTATGGTTGACCTGTGGTAACCAAAAGAAACCGATGCGATTTTTGTATGGTACGATTTTTTGTAGCCTTAAAACATGGTTGTTTATTGTAGTTGCGGATAGTCCGATCACCACTGACGTCCAACAACGATTTGAAGAATGAATGAATATATGAGTGAACGCAAGAGAACATAATGCTCTCTTGGTGAAAGACAATGAAAATCAAGCACCGTGACGTGTTTGGATATCTGATGAAACACGGCTTGTTTGGGTATCTTTGATTTTTTCCTTCGTAATAATATACAAGCAAAAACTACAACGAACTGACTGGACGCGAGCGTGTCAATCACAAACAGTGCAGAAAGTTGAAATCGAGAGCACAAATTCTAAATTAAATTTTTTCATTTATATTATTAACAAGTAATCAAATGCTTCTGAGTTTGTATAAATAAAGCACTCGTAAATTTATTTACAGACAACAAATTGCAATAGCCTTACAGGCTCGAGCAATATTTTCAGTCTTTAAAGAATTTACTGTGCTCTTTTAGCTTAAATTGCACCCGAAACCATTTGGTTACTTATACATATCATTCATTTTGAGAAGGAATATTAAATATTCGATAAATGTTTCATCATACATCAAGGAGCTCGCATTCCGCCGAAAATACTCAACTGCGGGTCGTATTTCCGGCTGTCTTCTCGGCGTTTGATATGTGATGAAACACTGTTTGTTTGATATATTACAACACCAATACTCACAACGCAACACAAAGAGAGCCAAATAGTAGTTTCCGCAACACGGAGAAGCGATAGTATTCATACTGTATGCAATCAAGTTTCGATTACACCAAACTCTTCCAAACAAAGCACTTAACAAATTGTTACACAGCCATAGGTATACTTCTGTTGTAGTATACACCATTTTTTAAGAGGGTTGTGAGAAAATTCATACGACTTCTCAACAAATGTAGAGGTAACAACGTACATAAAAAAAATTGAAACACGCCGTCGTTTGTCGGATTTCACGTCCGCGACATGGCACCCCGGCATTACCAGGCATTTAACTGAGTGTGGCAAAATCAGGGAGTTAAGGGACACCAACTCCCCCGCTTCTTTGCAGTTGGTTCTCAAATTCAACAATAATGCATAAGGGAAAGACAAAGGAAATCAAGCACCGAAACGCGTTTGGATATCTGACAAAACACGGCTTGTTTTTGCATTCTTTATTTTTTCCTTCGAAATTATTCATTTTGAGAACCAATAACCAAAATTCAATATCTGTGTTTCATCACATATCAAACACCTGGAATTATGTCAAAATCCTCCGCAGCGCGTCTTCCCTGCTAGCAGAAGCCCCTTTTCCTTGTATTCAGCGTGTGGGAGAAAAGAGACCTCTGCCATGGGTCGAATCGGTCTGTGTTGAGCATGTGCTGCCGTTTCTTAGCGAACGAACCATGACGTGAAGATGACGTGATACTGTTAGCACATGATCAAATGACACACGGAGACAGTGAGACACCTCAAATTGACGTGAGAACGTGTCTTGTCCGTTTAAAAAATGTAAAAGGACCTTGAACTGGTGATAACTAAATTTTTTTTATTTTTCCATCCTGCATCCCATCCAAAACGAGAGAAAGCAAACGTAACTCTTCACGAGTTAAGGTCTGTTAACAGGGAACCGTGTTCCTATGCGGGTTCATCAACAATAGTGGAAGTACTCTAAATGAATGCACGAGACGCAGAGGGTTCAAGTTACAATCAGCAAACAATACAGGGAGCATGCATTTTAAAACCTCGGTCAACGACCGCGGACGGCGGCTTGATCAAAGATCGATTCAACCCATAGCAGAGGTTTCTTTTCTAACGCAGGCCGAATACAAGGAAAAGAGGCCTCTGCTAGCAGGGAACAGCGCGTCGTATTTTCAGCTCTTTTCTCGATGTATATGTGATGAAACACTGTATCTCGTGTTCTATATATTACTTCAAACTTGACATAAGAAGACATAAGCATAAACACAGACATCAGAATCTTAGGTGTGAATCGGGACATGAAACGGGTTCCTCATATTATTGAATGGTTGTGTTTTCACGACAGCGCTTGTCTCGCTTAACATTCCTGAAGCTGTTTTGTTTACAGACTCCGTAAAGCGACTTAAAAATGATAGGTGTTTTCACGAGTAAGATTAAATTTCATCTTACAGTAATTTGAGTGGACCACGCGCGCGAATTAATCAATTTGAATAATATGGCGGGAGATTCAAACGAAGCTCGCTTGTTCGTCCTTCTTCTTTTAATCCCGTTTTATATGCGCTTAGTTTTCTTTCGACGAAGGAACAGATTTCAGCAAAGGCTGAGATTGCTTGCACTAAGAGGCAGAAGAGTAATGGAAGCTTACTTTTATCATTCTCGGGGAAAGATATGCCGCAGAAGGAAAGTTGCGTGGGTTCTGGAAAGGCCACAATTTTGGTTTGAGAATCTGGTTTTAAACCAATACGCAGACAACATTTGGCAAGAACATTTCCGAATCTCGAGACAGACCTTCCAGTTTGTTTGCAATTTGGTTGGACCGCATTTAGTTCGACAAGACACAAACATGTGACGTGCCATTCCGGTGGAGAAGCGAGTAGCAGTTGCTTTGTGGCGGCTTGCAACAGGAAACTCATACCGAACTACGGGGCTTGTTTTCGGAGTTGGAAGATGCACTGCGCTCAAATTAAAAGATGAATTTTGCTAGGCACTTCTGACGACCGCTAAAGGTTATATAAAGTTCCCAAATAGAAATAGAAATAGAACGCGTGTTGTATTTCCGATTTGACGGCCTTGTCAGATGAATGACCGCAAGTTGCTTCCCATTGGTGGAAATTAATTGCCGACTCGCTTAAGCTACCTGGTTTGGTGGCTTAAATTTAATGAGAATTGCATTGAAATTTGCCGACTCGCTTAACTTTAAGCGAGTAGGAAGAGCAACTGTTTTCACGAGATTTCCGGTTGTCACTCGCTAAGCGACCTGAAATACCGCTCGTGAAAACACGGCCATTATGCTATTGCGTTATGCTACTTGTGTTTTCCCAGTTCAGACTTACGATTTCCATTTCTTATGCTTACGTGAGCGTATATCAGGTGTGAACCAGAATTTAGCGTTCATACCACGGGCATTTTACAAAGTAGAAGAGTACAGGAAGGGGATTAAAAATAAGGATGGCCTACCACGGGAATATCCTGAGTAACGGACTGGTGCGTTGGTGACACGAACTCCAACTCAAGTTCCGCGCCTTCAGGAGTCACGGTACACTCCAGCTGATACACTCTGATGTCATGCGCAGAAGTGAGGATTATCCGACAGGGGTAGTGCCCAGGTCCTCCCGGTTGGAAAGTCACAGGAAGTGCTATTGTACCTTTAAATATTCCTGTTTGAGTGTCAGAGGGCGACTCTACTGGGACAAATAAGTAGGCACAGACGTGTTAGTGATGGGCCACTCAGGCCAAATGAGAAATTAACTGGGAATGATTTCCGCACAGGTCCCTACTTCATTATGCATGCTGTAGTTGAATTGTCTTGGGAAGTGCGCGTGCAAACATTTCTTGTTTTCTGAGAACGAAACCGTACGGCTACAGCATGCATAATTAAGTAGGGACCTGTGCGGAAATCATTCCATTAACGTTTTAAGTTGGCAGACGAGACACACTGACCATCACAAGGATTCCCGCCATCGCAAAAGAAACTGAAATATATATCAAGACAGATTACTTAGAAAGAAGTAGTTTTCTTAATTATAATTTACAGTTAGCTGGACGAAATTTGAAACGAGAATTTGGGGATACATACGAAAACTTGCGAAATTCGATCATTTCCGAAAATCTATTTCATAGAAAGTTGCCGAGTGCAGACCTTAGCTGGTCGAACCGCAATACTTTGAAAAAAAAAACAGTCCTGCTCAAACCAAATTGATCTTCCATCGACTTTTAAATTACACTATTTGAATTAATATGACTATCAATGAACCCTGCATACCAGAATCTGGCGATTCTCTCTTATTATTAGTCTCCTTGTGAAGCAGTGACTTGGATTGTCACGCAACATTTCTAGGAAGCGTTGTGTGACAACAAAGTCACAGATGCGAAGGAGACTTCCCTGGTCATAAGCGACGGATCGATGATGATCTTACAGACTTAACTTCCTGTCCGGTGACTGGTTGGTCCAGTTCCTACTCGTCTCTTACTTACCGCTCCTTCTGCTTGTGGTGACTGGGATGGTGACATGAGGAGGAGCCTGGAAGTACTTGGAGCTCAGCTCGGTGTGGAATTCAGCCACCTCTTGTTCAAGGGCCTTGAGGATCGTAGCATCACTCGGATGGAAGAACTTCTCACCGCCCAGGCCCAACGCTGCAACACTTGCTGTCACTGAGCAACTGGTCAACGTCCCTGTCAATTTGCGGCGTTGGAATTCACAATCTGACATGCGCTGTTGAGCCGCGATAGCTGAAAATATCAGACAGATAGACAAAAATAATTGCCATACGGAGGGCAGAAGTAATGATCCCTCTTTCTTACAGTAGTTCGTGCAAAAAGACCTTTTAAATGAAAATCTTCACCACAATCAAAACCGCACTTGACGCTCTCGTAATGGATCAATAAAGAATCTCACCCTTACTAATTTCGAGGGTTCAATAAAAAATATTCTTCTAATTTCGAGCTACTTTTTTCCCTATCCTTCCTTTTTCTCTCTCTTTTGACTTTTGCTATATTTTGTAGTATTTAATTTTTTTTCTTTCTGTCTGCTTGTATTTTTTTATTCCTGTGCCTCGCCTGACTACTTTTAAGTTTGGCTCACATGTAATCGCAGACGATCGCCTGCGATCGTCTGCGATCATATGTGAACCAGGCTTAAGTTAAGAATAACTTATTTATCTGCTGTCCAGCTAGATTATCTTGAATGTATAATTGCTTCAAAATAGCGTTGTAACAAACGCATGTATCAGTTCTTCATCATTTGTGTGTATATCAGTGTGTGGTGTATAAATAAAGTTTGTATCTGTATCTGATGAACTTAAGATAAGCAAGTCCGCTCATTGAATCAAGGTGATGGCGATGAATTACTTCCCAAGACAACAAGTACGACTCTACACTGTCTCTTCTTCCAGGTGGGTAGGCCCTGGGGATGGACCACAATCCCTCCCAGCGCAGAAGGAAAAACACTCCTAAGTGCTTCACGCTACAGACATCAGGAGGAGCAACAAACATGCTGACTATGCCGACTTCTTGAACTCCAGTGCACCTCAAATTACTGCGTGCGATTGTCTCCAGCTGGCTCCTCTTTTACTTAAATGGAACATATCCAGGAGGGCTCCGGAAATATCATTACACAGTCGCTGAACAAAGTCAACCTCAGGCAAAGTTGACTTTCCTGGCACGCTATGTTGTCGGTTACATGCATTTGTGCAACATATTGCGCGTAATAAAGACGTCTAATCTGTATCTAACCTGACTTTTAAACTATACCAGCTGCAGTCCAAAAATACTTCAAATCATTCAATTACAGAGGCTTAAACAACAAACTTTAAAAATTGTTCAATGTCATTGGTTTCACTAATAATCTTACCGAGAGCTTTTTCTCGAGCCTCGTTAACCACAGGAACATAAATGTCTTCAGTAAACGATTCGTTGTTCTCGCACTTCCAGTACACCACTCTCTCGTCGCCACCAAACACCCCCCTGCCACGCCTCGCTGCTGCAGCACTACTGATACGTATTGTATGGGGGGACTCAGCCAAGGGCATTGGGGAAGGGAGGGGTAGGACAGCGTTTGCTTCAATGCAGTAAAGGAACTCGCCGATCTTCTCATTGATAAAGAGTATAGAACACTGCCTGTGGCCGACATTAAATGGCAGGAAGTGGATTTCTACCGCGGCTGTGCCGTTTGCCTCTAGATGGACTGTGTTAGCAGGAGACCAGAAGGCACTCAAGGCAGGAGTTGGAGAAGCTTAAGACAAAAATAACAAAAATAGTGACAAGCAAGAAACCTACCACAAGACATTAATTCCCACAAAAAAAAATAACAAAAATAGTGACAAGCAAGAAACCTACCACAAGACATTAATTCCCACAAAAAAAAAATAACAAAAATAGTAACAAGCACGAAACCTACCACGAGACATTAATTCCCACAAAAAAAATAATAACAAAAATAGTGACAAGCAAGAAACCTACCACGAGACCTTAATTCCCACAAAAAAAATAATAACAAAAATAGTGACAAGCAAGAAACCTACCACAAGACATTAATTCCCACAAAAAAATAATAACAAAAATAGTGACAAGCAAGAAACCTACCACGAGACCTTAATTCCCACAAAAAAAATAATAACAAAAATAGTAACAAGCAAGAAACCTACCACGAGACATTAATTCCCACAAAAAAAATAATAAAAATAGTGACAGGCAAGAAACCTACCACGAGACATTAATTCCCACAAAAAAAATAATAACAAAAATAGTGACAAGCAAGAAACCTACCACGAGACATTAATTCCCACAAAAAAAATAATAACAAAAATAGTGACAAGCAAGAAACCTACCACGAGACCTTAATTCCCACAAAAAAAATAATAAAAATAGTGACAAGCAAGAAACCTACCACGAGACCTTAATTCCCACAAAAAAAAATTAAAAGAGGACAGCTTACATGTTCTCTTTTCTTCTTTAATCAAAATTCAAAATGGCTGAAACTTTCACAATTCACGTCAGTGAATAAAGTATTTGTCATGAGCCAAATGATCCATTGACGCACGCGCGAGGTTGCTAAGCACGAAAGAAGCGTAAGATGTTTAATAATCTGACGTCAGCATGCAACCCATGGGCAAATGGCTCGCGCGTATTAGCCAATGATAGCGCGCGCTTCCCGAAAGCTATGTTATAATACCTTGTTAAATTATTCCCACTTCTTTGCGTTCAGAACAGATCTTTTCAGTTTAAAACACTTTAAACATGAATGTAAATACAGTATATGAAAATTTCTTTTTTGTGAGCTGCATAAGAAAGATCGAAGAAGCGAAAAATATTCACACTTTTAATAGTTGTTTAGTAAACTTGGTCTGAGGTCATTAAAAAGGAACAAGAAAAACGGTAAATGATCGGTCGATTGTACAGCAATTCGATTCCACTTTTTACGATTAGATTCAGTTGACTTAAGTTGTTGCTTTCAATGCCTACCAGTCGAAAGGAAGTATAGTTTGTGCCCACTCTATATCAAGCTGAAACTAAAATCAAAAATTTTTACAAAGATGGCACATTTCGAGAGAAGCATTCCATACAAAAAACAAAAACATTTTCTCGATAAATTCAAGAAGCGGCCTCTAACCTTTCTTAACTCTGATTTGGACATCGAGAAAGAAAACAACATTTTCTAACCTATCTACTGACCTGAAATTTGATCGGTCTTTTCTTGTTCTACTCTGGGTGGAAATTCCCTGCGGGGTGATTTGTTCATTTGCCTAAAATAAAACAGTTAATAAGTAACGAAGTTAATAAATAACGATTATTACATATCTTAGTTAGTAAGCGCGATGCGATCGGTCAATTTAGCAGGCCGTATTCTCTAGAATGGCCCCTTGAATGTGAAACTCTTTCGTGCGGTCAAAAAGAGATATAATGAATATCTTACAAACCTCGTTTTCTCGGTCTGCACTGTAAGTTACGGGCCCTCGTTTTTTCCTCTCGATTTATGGCCCGCGAGCTTCGAACTCGGTTAGTAAGAGGTATTTGTTACATAGCTGGCGTTTTCCCCGCTACAGCGCGCTCATTCACTGGCTAGTTCATGGTCACATGACATCCAACAATCAAACTGTTTACCGCCAAATGCCATGAGCGGGCAAAATTGAAAAGAAACTATGATATGAGGCGCCCTGTGTTTCAAAATTCAAACGTTTTTTTACTTGAGCTGTCGAAAGTAACACGTCTCTATGTGAAATGACAACAAAATGTATTGAAATGCACAACAGTTATGAAAAATACGCGTCCATTGTGAATCACGTTCATCGTGGTATGAAAGTTGTAAGACATATACTGAAATCTTTGGGTATTGGCGTGAAATACATTAAACAACGATTGCAACTCGATGCAATTTTCTTAGATTTTTTACTATGCTTATCGCACCGAATCTCAAGGTATGTTGCACACTTTCTCAGTACACGTAATGAACACGTTTTAGGTGCACATTGTAAACGAATTTCAACTTGATATTTCATGTTAACCTCATTAAAAAGTCCCTGAAATTCCTCGGAAGCGATTAAGATCTGATATAAAAAGCAACAAAGGTGGCCTCTAAAGGTAGGAATGTGTCAGATTTCGTGGAAGCTATTATTTCCAACCCCGGGTTACGACTACTCTCGCCAGAGCCGTTGCTCTCAATCGCGATACTCCTGAAACCAAGAAAAGGCAACTATTTTTCGAAGTCCAAGCACTTCCCGTGAATGAACTTCAGTGAGGTCAAATTCTGCTGAATTTATGATATGGATGGTAACTATCCATTTCCCAAAAGGTAAGGTTAAGTCTTCTTATCTTCTAATTAGCGTTGTTTTTTGAACTTTACATCTATCTGTATCTGTTGTTGTTACGAGTATATACACCGTTTTTTTATGTTTACCGCCCGAGGTATCGGTAATCAAGTTAAAGAGAACGCATTATTTCTTCCATAGTTTCGATAGTTACTCCGCATCATAAATTGAGCAGAATTTGACCTCACTGAGGTTCAGTCACGGGAAGTGCATCGACTTGAGGGGTTGCACGAGTATCACGATTGATTGAAGTGTATTGAGAAAATGTGCAACATACCTTGAGATTCGGTGCGACAAGCAAGGTAAAAACTTTACGAAAGTTGCATTGAGAATAAAGATTAAGTTGCAATCGTTGATTAATGTATTTCACGCTAATGCCCAAAGATTTCAATATATGTCTTACAACTTTCATACAACGATGAACGTGATTCACTATGGAAACGTATTTTTAACAACAACTGTCGTGCATTTCAATACATTTTATTCTCATTTCACATAGAGATGTGTTCATTTCAACAGTTCAAATGAGAAAAAGTATGAATTTTGAAGCAAATGGCGCCTCATACTATGACATCGAACGGAAAACAGTTTACTGTTACCCGCCGGGAAATGTTGACCACTGTTGCACGTGATCAGAGCTGTTTTATTTAGTCCACGAGTTCGACTTTTCTACTGATCAAAAGTCAACTGTAGAAACAAGAACGAGTAGTGTCAATTTAAATTACATAAGTGGAAGCCAAGTTAAATACTACCGTCAATCTTATACCAATATTTACTGACTTTTAACTTGTAAAGGACATTGCATTCTTCCAAGCGCGAGCCTTTTCGTTTTTCGCTTTCTATCATTCAGCCAATCAGAATTCAGCTGAAAACACATAAATTCTACGTAACCGGCTGGAAAAAAGATTCAAAACCCGAGTTTAAAAACACTTTTTGGAAGAATAGATGAGCTTTTTGTTAACGCGCAAACGTCATATCTTATTAACATTCATAACTATTTCTATAGCGCGAAATTCATTAATATATGACCTAGCGGTAACGGTCATTAATATATGATCATTCCGCGGTTAAACAGTTCAATTAACCACTGCTGAATAAACGATATAAAGAAATAACGTCTCATAAAATGAACTCACCCATGATCTGTTCTGGAGGTTACTTTCTTCAAATTCTTGCTTGATTTTGAAGCCTTCGCCTTTGGCGGGGAGCTGCTTGGGAACGAGTTGCGAGCCTCCACCAGCACGATACGGAACTCTCCGGTCAGCGGAAACGGATTAGTGACGTCAAAGTTTACTTTTTGAAGCTCGTAACACGGCGACTCGTTTTTGATTGTTGCCTGGAAGACACGTTAAGTTCACGTTACCAGAGGATTATAAAACGGGAACAGTTTAAGCAGAGGAACTTCAAGAGCTATCTTTTCGAAAGACTGAACCGTGACGCAGTGACTGCGGAAAGTTTATTCTGATAAGTTACATCAAAAGAATCAGACATTGTTTGATTTTAATTTGATTTGTTTAGTTAATTTTTGTGCTTGAGAGTTACAATTGACGACCCAACGTTTTCACACCCTTCTATAATGTCTTCCTCAGGGAATCACGAGAACGATCTCCTGCCACTTATTCAGTCACGACAACTACCACCCTCTTCCCGCCAAACGATTCTAATTGAAAAGCCCGAGACACATTACTTCAGGAGAACATTTTCCCGCCACTTCTTCAATCAGCTGCGGCTACCACGCTTTTCAGCCAAAATGATTCTAATTCAAAAGCCCGAGACACATTACTTCAGGAGAACATTTTCCCGCCACTTTTTCAATCAGCTGCGGCTACCTCGCTTTTCAGCCAAAATGATTCTAATTCAAAAGCTCGAGACACATTACTTCAGGAGAACATTTTCCGCCACTTTTTCAATCAGCTGCGGCTACCACGCTTTTCTTCCAAAATGATTCTAATTCAAAAGCTCGAGACTC
This sequence comes from Ricordea florida, assembly GCA_949710005.1. Taxonomy (NCBI): domain Eukaryota; kingdom Metazoa; phylum Cnidaria; class Anthozoa; order Corallimorpharia; family Ricordeidae; genus Ricordea; species Ricordea florida. Next base: position 28,284,841 of record OX453272.1, read on the forward strand.
ATTACTTCAGGAGAACATTTTCCCGCCACTTTTTCAATCAGCTGCGGCTACCACGCTTTTCTTCCAAAATGATTCGGATTCAAAAGCTCGAGACACATTACTTCAGGAGAACATTTTCCCGCCACTTTTTCAATCAGCTGCGGCTACCACGCTTTTCCGCCAAAATGATTCTGATTCAACAGCTCGAGATACGACATCCTTTCTGCCATTTCGTCAAAATGACTCCAGCTTGAGAACGTGAAATCCGTACCACGCTAGAAACTTCTTCACCCGCTCTGTCTGATTTTCTCGCCTTTTCACACTGATTTAGTAGCGCGTTCTTTTAACAATAGTCTCTGTAGAAAGCATTGTAGATGTCCCCACGCGTGTTTTTGGTTACGCGATCGTTTGTAAACCTTGACTTGTTTTGTTTGTACAGTCGATCTTATGATCACACACGTGATCTTTGGTATCTCATGATTCGCAAGTGATCATTGGAATGCAGTGATATAACTCTGACTTTCTCGATGCTTCGATCAAATTTCTTTAAACAAGTTCAGTTGTTGTTAGACAATGCCGACAGAGAAATAAAACGAATTACTTTGTTAAATTATACGAGAATAAGTGTTTACGACAGTCTCTTCAACAACAATCCCTTTTGCTTGCTTTTTATACAGGTTTACAGTTGGAAGCATGCCGACAGATAGCAAAGGCTTCCCCACGCTTGAGACACATAAGCTTTCCGTTTACTAACTTGTGAAAATCCACTCTAAAAGTGATACTTAATAATTTCAATGACTGTACTTACCACTGGTACAATGTTAGTTATACATGTCTCTAGGGTAAACACGAGGGTGTATGACTGTACTTACCACTGGTACAATGTTAGTTATACATGTCTCTAGGGTAAACACGAGGGTGTATGACTGTACTTACCACTGGTACAATGTTAGTTATACATGTCTCTAGGGTAAACACGAGGGTGTATGACTGTACTTACCACTGGTACAATGTTAGTTATACATGTCTCTAGGGTAAACACGAGGGTGTATGACTGTACTTACCACTGGTACAATGTTAGTTATACAAGTCTCCAGGGTAAACACGAGGGTGTATGACTGTACTTACCACTGGTACAATGTTAGTTATACATGTCTCCAGGGTAAACACGAGGGTGTATGACTGTACTTACCACTGGTACAATGTTAGTTATACAAGTCTCCAGGGTAAACACGAGGGTGTATGACTGTACTTACCACTGGTACAATGTTAGTTATACAAGTCTCCAGGGTAAACACGAGGGTGTATGACTGTACTTACCACTGGTACAATGTTAGTTATACAAGTCTCCAGGGTAAACACGAGGGTGTATGACTGTACTTACCACTGGTACAATGTTAGTTATACAAGTCTCCAGGGTAAACACGAGGGTGTATGACTGTACTTACCACTGGTACAATGTTAGTTATACAAGTCTCCAGGGTAAACACGAGGGTGTATGACTGTACTTACCACTGGTACAATGTTAGTTATACAAGTCTCCAGGGTAAACACGAGGGTGTATGACTGTACTTACCACTGGTACAATGTTAGTTATACAAGTCTCCAGGGTAAACACGAGGGTGTATGACTGTACTTACCACTGGTACAATGTTAGTTATACAAGTCTCCAGGGTAAACACGAGGGTGTATGACTGTACTTACCACTGGTACAATGTTAGTTATACAAGTCTCCAGGGTAAACACGAGGGTGTATGACTGTACTTACCACTGGTACAATGTTAGTTATACAAGTCTCCAGGGTAAACACGAGGGTGTTTCCGCAAGCAGAACCTTCTCGCCTCCCCACCAACACCAGAGTTCCATTACACGGTCTTAGAAAGCGACTTCTGAACTCAACTGGCATTTGAAGGTTACCTTTGGATGGTACCTACACACACACGCACACACACACACACACACACACATAAACAAAACAAATTAATAAGCGGAATTAGAAATACGAGTGCTTGGGAATCGAGCGATTTTGTTCATTGTAACTAGGCTTAGGACACCCCTGTAAACACGATGTCCCCCAATCCTTAAAACTAATACTGATACTAATACTGACACTAATACTAATACTAAAACTAATACTAATCCTTAAAATATAAGTCGAGAAATTTCGGAGATTTGATTGGTTGACAGTATCACTGTTTCCACGTAATATCGGTATAACAGCAAAAATGGATGGTATAACGTGGTTACTTTGACAACACTGAGCCCAATTACCTTTTTGCCTTTGTTTTCCAGAAACTGACCGCAAGATTCCCGGAAATTTCCGGTCAGGAAATACAAAAGCTCGCAGAAAAAGTAGTAAACAAAGCAAGGGCCTCAACGACGACATTGTCAAATACGAAACGAAAATTTCTCGGCTTCTATTACAAACAAATAATAGGATGACTTGCAGTGGTATTTGGCAATAACACTGGCTCCAAATATTTCAAAAGTCTCCAAGGTGTCTTGAACAATTTTGAAATATCACTCACGGTATTATGCTATTACCTATACTCATACTACTAATAATAATAATAGTAATAATAATAATGATGATAATGGTGATCATGATTTTTTATTGTGAAAATTTTAACACTTTATTTATTCACTGATTTAAGTAGCAATCCTATTCCTTTTTACATGGTTTGGCATCAATTAACACAATACGTTTAACATACAACATGATATGAGTGTTATTGACCAAGCATGAGGTCAAGATGGCTGCATATTGGTCGAGTTCTTTTTTGCCTTTTTATTGAGCTCAACTATGTTTCGGTCACCAAAAATATGGAAAAAGAACAAAGGCAACATGCAGCCATCTTGACCGAACAAACTTAGTTAAGGATTTATTACAGGACCATATTGCTTTGTTTTGTCTCGCGGGCCATAGGACGCGAGAAATCCCGAGCGGACAACATGGGCCCACTCTGGTAGCCAATCAGGATTCGTCTTGCCTTGCCCGCTCGCGAAATCAGCCATATAACAAAAGAGGATGAAAATAATAACAGTAATAGTAACAATAATAGTAATGTAAATAATAATAATAATAATAATAATAATAATAATAATAATAATACAGATAATAATGATGATAATGAATGTTCAAATAGCGCCTATCCAGTACTGCTATAGGCACCTTAGAGACAGTTAAACAGTTAGGCTTGAATGACCGCTTTCCAGTCATACAAACTTTCATACCTGTATAGTTTCCCTCATCGGTAGTCGAAAATCCGCCCCGTCATTTCCTGCCAAAAACACCTGGTACACAAGTGGTTTGGTGCTGGGATTCTGAAGACGAACCTGGGTAAACACAAAAGCAAAATATCCACATCACCAAACACTCAACAGAACTGTAGCGAAGCTAAACACTCTAGTCCGCGCGTTACTGAAAAAGGACGACAAATCCATTTGGCTTGAACTTGATGCTACCGAGCGTACAGACGAAATAAAAATACGGACTTGGACAATAACCTGTCGAAACTACCGAAACAAAACGAATAGTTGTATGCGGTAAAAGGTGAAAAAAGGGAGAAGGGAATTTCAAGATACTTACGCCTGTCTGGGATGTGCGAAAGCACGTGCGAAACTGACTGAACACTGCATACTACGCATGTCCTTGACGTAAGAAAAAACTGTCACGCACTTCGTGACGGAAATGTTATAGACCCAATGAAAACGTCTCTGCGTCCTTCTACGAGAGCTTTCTGATTTATTATTTAAAGTAATTTCGGTGATGCTTTGGCTTCTCACCCTTTCTCAACCAATTAGAGGCGAAGAAGAAACTAACAGTGACTGGCTCACACTTGGTGCTGTTGACATGTATTTTCCTCGAGTTCTGAGTGATTCATTATCAATATCAACTTGAAGCAAAACAAATGACGTTTATTGTGAGCGTCGTTTCAGGACTCGCATAAAGACGTATATCGTGTTCGACTCCACACATACCGTGGGCGCATTTTATCGCGGTCGAAGCGGGGAGTTGTTTCGTTTTTTTTTCGTTCGTGCTTAGTAGAGTTCAAGTATATTGTAAGGCAAAATAACTTCGAATCTAAATCTGTCGATACGAGTTATTAGCCCAAAAACATGAAAACATTAGAGCACTAGATCAATAAACCGCAGTGGACTCTTCATTTATGTTAAGGAAAAAACAAAAGAAAATATGATATTTTATTAAAGCGGCGCATTGATCCGCAATGTGACTAAACATGAGCAGCGATTGGCTTATGACTGCATTTAAAAGCGATCCACCAATCTTTGCTTACGCATTATTACTAACGGCGCTACTGTGACGGGCTACCCACCAATCATCGCTGGCGCTTAATTAGTAGTCTTCACAATAACACTCTCGGAAATATCAGCGTCAAAAATTTGTGTTCATTGCGTTCCTCTGTAACAGTGTTTTAATGTGACTAACAAGAATGGATCCGTTGGACACTAACGTAAAAAGCGTCACATTAAATCCAACACGATCTTAAAGGCGCGAATACCACTTAATTCAAACAAAGGACAACGCTAAAACACCTGCTTATGATTCCTTAGTTGGATGGGAACTTACATGTTTGGTTACAGTGTCGTGTAGTGGCCCATCGAAGGTGACAGTTGCGCGTGGCAGATAATGGAGTAATCGCTGGTAGAGATGAATGCACAGCAGGAGAATTGTGATTGGATTAGGTTCCGTGAGATCTGTGGGCTGCAATGATAAAAAAACTGCATGAAAAAATTTCAAACTGCATTGTAAAAAAATCAGTACCATAGAAGATTGCTTTTTAGTAAAGTTCCAAAAAACAATCACACTGCATGGTTTGATTGACGGATAAAAAAGGCAGAACGACACTGTATACTAAGACGAACAGTACCACAGTACAATACTGTTCAGTAGTTCTCCAAAGAATGGTCACGCTCCAAGGCTTGATCCACAGATGTAAAGGACAGAGCGACACTGTTACTACAACGAACAGCACCATATTACAGTATTGTTCAATAGCTTTTTACAGAATGCTCACACTGCGTAGCTATTACGCCCCATATGAAAGGGGTGGGGATGCTCGTCGTCTCACGTACGGCTGTACATTTCGGATTTTGGTCTCACTTGGAGTGTTCTGGGCAAACCGCCATTATATTTGACCGGGAAGATCTCGTGTGGGGTTTCACACAAACAAATATAAAAATATATTAGTATGTATATTTTTTATTGTTTTTTTTTTTTTTTAACTTGATTCACATAACCAAAGCTTTCTATAACATCAATACCTAAAGAACACTTAAACATGGTCTCTTTTATGGGGAAAAAAAGCTTGGGCCACGCCCAGATCGGTCTCCTTTAGAAGTTCAATTCAAAATTTCCGACGAGCATTCCCGCCCCTTTCAAATGCGAGTCCCTCCCAACGGGCTATTACGTAATTAGTGGCGACGCTTTCGGGAAAATAAAATCGCATGTCATAGTTTACTTGGTGGACAAAATGTCTCTCAAAATCAAATACTCCTTTGCGTAGTCATAGTGACGGTAGTAAGTAAAACTGACCTGTAAATCATAATCCAAACCCACGTGCCGCAAAGCCTCCACGACCTTCAACACATTGTGAAGACACTGTTCCCCTGTGTTGGGACGAGTGTACATTGAGTGGAGATGGGTCGAGATCTAACAATAAAAGAAAGCAGCGAGATGATAATAGTACGTGCATTAGTACAAGATGGAGCATAACTCAAACAATTGTACAAAGTAATGACATTAATTGATCATCGCAGTTATGTACACAACTTAAGCAGCTGTGAAATTTAAGCCTGAAAAAAAAAAAAAAAAAAACTCAGTCCTGAACGGGATTCGAACCCATGACCTCTGCGATACCGGAGCAGTGCTCTACCAACTGAGCTATCAAGCCAACTGGGAGCTGGTCATATTGTGAGTTTGTGATATACCCGTAGATGAAGAAGAATGAAGCAAATGAATATATGAAAGACCATATATTTGAACTGCGGATTAATATGAAATGACATTAATTGATCATCGCAGTTATGCACACAACTTAAGCTGCTGTGAAATTAAAGCCTGAAAAAAAAAAAACTCAGGCCTGAACGGGATTCGAACCCATGACCTCTGCGATACCGGAGCAGTGCTCTACCAACTGAGCTATCAAGCCATCTGAGAGCTGTACTGAATTGTACATAGTGTTTCAAGTAATTCGTCGAATACAAAGGAGAATGTTCTATCAGGTAATTTGAACACAGAGAAACCAGATGAAAAAGAGACGTGAAGCAGGGAAATGAATAACAAAGCAGCACATGTCAGCGTCGCACTTGTAGTTTGCGTTACCTTTGCTCCACAAAACAATAATATTGGAATACGAATATTATACAACAAACAAACGAATGAATTGAATGAATTAACCATTTATAAGGCGCAAATTCTATATGTATATAATCAAATGCGCCATACCACAACCACAACGGAAGACACACGAAATGACATTTACAACGACCAGACCACAAAACCGGGAACTACTTCCGCTTCTCTTAGCGAAAAGTGTGTGGGTTCTTTTAACGTCCCATGAAGTATTAATAACAAGGGTTGTGAGACGAGACCTACGGTTTCTCGTCCTTATCCGAGAAGACTAAAAAGTATAAACATTTACAGATGTTATTGCAAAGGCAGCACTTTCTCCTTAGTAATTTTAAGACCCTTAGTAATAGTCTGGCCGAGGTTCGAACCAACGACCTCCCGCACGATAGTCCGGTGCTCTACCAACTGAGCCAACCGGTCGACGGTATAGCATATGGTATAGTTTATAGTCAACAAAGAAGACACTTACACGAATTGGTACCACAAAAGACCAAGATTGTGGCCGCAAGTCCGATGGAACAAAGTATCAGGCATAGTAGATAGTATATTAAATAGCCTATGGTATAGTCTAAAGAAAACGAAGAAGATAAATTCTCACCACAAATGGCACATGTGCGCTCACAAGGGCGGCTAGTACCAGTCCATCCATAAAGTCCACATCGAAGTTTACAATCCAGCGGCATGGTGGACTGGAACCTAGAGAACACGTGATCGGTAAGACAACAGTAAGAGCTATCGTGTTGAGCTTAGAATTCCAAAATTTCCTTAACTTCAACAGGAACAAGCTCGCCTTACTAGCAAATTGTTCAGGTTTTTACCAACACCAAAGTACCAATCATTATTTTTTTAACTTTAAGTACAGTGGAACCTCGATTTAACGAACCTCTATATAACGAAGTCCTCGATATAACGAACGATTTTCTTCAGCCCAGCAAAAATTACAGTAAAATGTATGGAACAAAACCTCGATATAACGAAATCCTCCTTATAACGAACAGAGTTCAGAAGCCCAAACGTGGAAAACACCTCGATATAACGAATAAATGTCAACATGAGACGAACGATGAATGCGAAACAGACCAACAAGGATGACATTTCTTATATCCTGTAACACGAGGGCAACAGCCCATTACAGCTGTTTACATAACGTCAAACAAACATAAAAGCATCTAAAGATCCACTTTATCCTCTTTGTCTTTCATAAGTTCTATTAATTTTTTTTTATCTTTGATGGCTTCTTGTGGTAAGAGGAATAAATTGCTGGAATTTCCAGTCCAATGCCCTTATTTCTTCGTTTTTTTTTTTAACGTTTTGTTTAATATACCATGTTCATTTTTCTTAAACGGAGGACGCATGACAAAAAAAAAAACTTCATTGCAAGTAATCTTTCATTAGCGTCTCAATATATATGTATTTATGCTTTTTTATATATTTAGTTTTAAGCAGTTTTATTTGCCTGAAAAGTTTCTAGTGCCGTAGCTATGTACAGATCTGTACAGTACATAGCTATACAGACATTAAAAAACAACCGCTTGTTAGTAATTGTTTAGATCCGGAATGCTGGGTTGTGCAACGTAACACCGATGAAAATTAATTATTAACTAACCTCGATATAACGAACATTTTGGTTGTTTTCTTTTTCCGAAAATTCGTTTAATCGAGGTTTTCGATAAAACGAACCCTCGATATAACGAACAAATTTCCCCAGTCCCTTGGCACTTCGTTAAATCGAGGTTCCACTGTATGACCTCAAAAATAAGCCGTTAGCCCAGTGACCCAGTGATTTGACCTTACCTGACAATTAATTTAATTCTGGGTTATGATCACTCATTTGTTCTAGTGAGTAAAACCATTGAGAAAAATGTGTAAAATCATTGGTGGCTATTTACGCACAAGGTTCATTAAACATTGCGGTGCATAAATGGTTCTTACCACCAATTGCAGCTGGCCAATGTAGTCTCCTCTGTAGGTTATAGTGATGATTTATCCACGCTAACAAGATCCTCTCACCGACACTGTACACATTACTGGTAATCGGGTCGGGGCTCACTTCAGGCAGTGGTAGGCCTTTACTGGGTACGTGCAGTTTTCTGAACTGATGCGGGGTAATACGGCTCAGTATCAAGACCTGCATGGTAAAAAAAGCGAGGACCACATTGAGCGCGGACTTGACATGCATCAGCCAACACAATCACACAAATTAAATCCAGCTAGCTTCAAGTCCATCAGTACCTTGATCAGCTGGGCAAGAACACTTGTCCACGCCCGCGATGAAATCGGCTCAAATCTCGTCCCCTCTCTTTCTTCGTCATGTGGCAAACTCCCTTGAGCCTCCTGCAGCCTTCTTTGGATTTTCTGCCAGCGGTGGTAGTCGCTAGTGTCCAACAAATGTTCTGGTTTTACATGCGACAGCATTGCTCCTTGGCCCCTGGTCAAAATTAACAAAAATTCAAACTTTTCATGATTTGCTCCCCGCCACACTGAACAGTGGTACACTGAGCAGTAGTGATTGAACAGTTCGCTAGCTTTCCAGACAATGGCCGCACTGTATGGTTTGCCCTAAAGATAAAAGTTTGGAACCAAACCATACAGTAAAAAAAACACAGTACTTCAGCATTTTCAGTACAGTGGCTTTCTAAAGTTTTGTCACAATGTATGTTCTTGTGTCTTTGACGTCACACCGTATGGTTTAGCTAATGTAGCACAGTCAAAGGTTTAGGAATGAGTTTAGAAGTGCATTACCTTAAGAACGTTATAAGCGTGGAGTACATCCAGTGAATATGGCGCACACGGTCATTTGGACCAGTAGGTAGCGTGGAGGTCACAGGAATCCCAGGCACAGGACGGCCACACAGGTGTCCCACTAAATCAAATATAGAGCGCGCCTCCTTTGTGGAGTTGCTATCCCAGTTAGAAGTTCTTGCAGCGCCTGTACCACCCTGGGGTTCACTGGTGGCTCGGAGAGCGGACCGTAGGGACTGAGGTATAACTATCGGGTGGGGGCCTCCAGCCCAGCCCTGGGTTGAGAAGTACCTGTAAACAAATCAAAGAGTGTGAAAGGTGACATTCGATCGGTATTTCTATTCAACTTTTCCTGTAACGACTAAGAATTTTAAGAGTGGTTTTCAACTGTCCTAGAGCGAAACCCAAAGTTAATACTCAATCCATTGACATCAAACGCGTGCTGTCCAACGAACCAATCAGACGTCGAAGCACACACAGTCCGTGAGTCCCAAACGCTGCAGAGCGCATGCGCGGCCGTTATCGATTGGTTAAGCGAGTAGGACGAGATCCTTCAGGCAATCAAATGTTGTATACAAAACCAATGAATTATAAACCGCTTTTGTGTGGTATTATCTTCTAACATTTAATGACTCTTCATTAAATCAATCGCGTAAAATTCGGAAGTTTGCTTTAAGGAAAATTGATTTAATGAAGATATCTTAAGAAATTTTTCAGTATCGTCGGCACTATCCAAGGTTTATCTTTCCTTTTTTTCTTATACAGGGTGCGCAGCGTGACACAGGGTGCACAGCGTGACACAGGGTGCACAGCGTGACACAGGGTGCACAGCGTGACACAGTGCGCGCAGAGTGCACTTCGCTAAAGATTAAAATGAAAGGTCACTACAACGAAAAATAAAGTGTCTGAATTGCCTTAAACCGAACAGATATCTTTCTCTCTAATTCTAACAGGACGATATGGGCAGACCACGTCGCTGACCTCTGTACTGCTGTGATCACTTTCCTTAGGAATTTTCTCTCCTCACTGTCAACTCCTGGCCCAATGACGAACGTCCCATTTCTATCAGATCCGTCCGACACCCCTCGCCCAGTACCCTCTTGTTGCGTGCCCCCATGATGGGGTGTAGACGGGAAAGTAGAAGAGGTTGCCTCGTTGCTCGACTCGGGGTACGTCGAAGTGCTGATACCAAAGCTAGTGCTTGTGGCGCTTGTAGAGGCTATCGTGGGGGGACGGTTAGGGGTTACACACGGTATGAATACCGCCTCCCCTGAGGGGACATCCTCAGTGGCTGACCGGCTAGTTTGAATGGATATGGCCTGCTGTTCACACACAATATGGAAGTCTGTTTGGTGCGCAGCCAGGAAAGGGTAGCATGTGAGAAGACAGTTGTCGGCGGTGGCAGTAACGGGAAGCTCATACCTACATGAAGGAACATACATGTCATTATTAAGCTTCAACAGGGGATAGTCGATTGTCCCTATCTGGACTCAAATCAAATCCAATCAAATCCAATCAAATCCAATCCAATCAAATCAAATCAAAGCCTGGTTGTATTTCAGGATCTTAAAGTGACAAAGGAAATCTGGTTTATTGAGTATCATTTTATTTTCAACCTGTAGCAGTTTACTAGAGATTTTGTGGTTTCTGAACGCTAGCTGTTACCTTTCTTTTCCATCTGTAAAGATAATGGAAGCGGTGAAAGAAACTGGGCTAGGAGACTGGAATGTAACTCGGCAAGCAATCTCACAGGGTTCCTTGTTTGTGTCATTGACTCCACACGGCTGTATCGATTGGCCTTCTGGGAAAGAAACCTCGAGTACGTGCTGAACGCTTCCATCTTCCAGCTCAACCGCTGGGATTTCGTAATCCACCACACAGGCCCTGAGAGTAAGCAAGATAACATCAACACATGCTGAAAATGCAATGCGAGTGCGACAATAACGGGTAAAATCAATCACCGAAACAATGAATTTTCCCAGTCTTGAAATCTCAAAACTTTATAAGTTGATCCATCTACGTTAAAATGGCAGCATCCCTTTTGGAACACATCGGAAAGGAAATTCCCTGACAACTAATGAAACACAACTCTATTTGCTGCTTTTAATTTTTCTCCTTAATCTTTTTGATAAACAAGTCCTACTACACACTCGACGAGAGTTCCATTTAAAAGACTACTCTGCAACGCTTTGTAGCTTGTCGATGTGTTATAGGTGACGAGACGCTGCATCTCATGTTTGAAGTAATGTATAACGCACTAGAAACACACGTAACATCGACTATCAATCATCTTGAAATTTGACCAAAATACCCCACTTCGCGTTACATTTTTAACTCTCTTCTCGGTGTTTGATATGTTGTGAAACACTGTATTCCGTGTTTGAAATGATGTATTACATCATTTGCTTGTGCAACACTTGAAGCCTTACTTGCGGTATCCCCTGGCAACGATCACCAGATCGGCCGACACTTGGGTACCGAGAGGGACGGGGGTGAGTTGAAGCGATTCTGGTTCAAACTTAAGGCTAGGAGCCAAAAGTTCTCCCTTGAGGGCGAGGGTGCGGTAAGGACTGTCTCTGTTACCATTGAGAATTACTGGTACATGCGCCACATACAACCCTGGGCTTCCTGTGCATAAAGTAAAAATAACATTTGGCTCATTTACTATCTACTGGGAGATACGTAAGAAATATCTGCGCGTACGCGAACTCTGCATTTGGAAAGATGGCGGGTTAGAAATGAACGGGAAAATTCTCTTGCAAGGTAGAAACAGCGTTTGGGGAAAATTCCAGTGCAAGTATTGCATACGATTAGGAAAAACAGCAGATACAGCTGCAAATTGTACAACTTATTCCAAAATGGCCGCCATTTAAATATTCTTTTGTTTTTATTCAAATTATCCCTTGATGCCTCGTTCTTAAGCTAAAATTCAAAAGAATATTTTACCTTGAACGAGGCATGAAGGTCTCGTTTAAATAAAAACGAAAGAATATATAAAAGGCAGCCATTTTGGAATAAGGCATATGTTTTGCTAGGGAAGTTGCCAATAGTCGATCGTTGAGTTATGGAAGGTCATTAGTCCAAGCAAAAATGCACTTTTAAGCTGGATGTCAAAACACAAAAGCCCACCCAAATATCTAATAACACACAACACTCTAGCGAATGTGTTGATATCAAGATAACAATAATGGCCCTAACCATAATATTATACAATAATAATAACACTGTAATAACATTAATTGATCATCGCAGTTATGTACACAACTTAAGCAGCTGCGAAATTTAAGCCTAAAAATCTCAGGCCTAAACGGGATTCGAATCCATGACCTCTGCGATACCGGAGCAGTGCTCTACAGACTGAGCTATCAAGCCATTTGGGAGCTAGTCATATTGTGAGTTCGTAACATACCCCTAGAAGGAGAAGAATGATGCAAGTGGATATATGAAAGACCATGTATTTGAACTGCGGAGTAATATGTAATAACATTAATTGATCATTCCAAATGGCTTGATAGCTCAGTTGGTAGAGCACTGCTCCGGTATCGCAGAGGTCATGGGTTCGAATCCCGTTCAGACCTGAGTTTTTTTTTTTGAGGGTTAAATTTCACAGCTGCTTAAGTTGTGTACATAACTGCGATGATCAATTAATGTTATTACATATTACTCCGCAGTTCAAATATATGGTCTTTCATATATTCATTTGCATCAATAATAACACTAATGAAGATGACAATGATAATGATTGTCAGACAAAATAGTTGCATTCATTGTTTCAAACCAGCGTAGCATCAAACTATGTCTGATACTCCACCTGGCTGCAATGTGCACTTTTCCTTTAATCATGATTGTTGATAATTTTGGCAGAGACAGTTGATCTTACTTGGGGTAAACAGTACTCCTAACTGGAAGGTTTCCCCACTTTCCAGAGTGATATCAGGAATGGTGCTTTTCTTGCCGGCAGATGACGGCGTGAACGGTGAACCAGTCCTGTGGAGGAACTTGAATGTGCCGTCGTCCAGTAAAGGGCCTGCAGACTTGGTATGAAGGGTCCATGATAATGGTTGATCGCTGTTGTTTACAAAAAGGCAGCCCTGCATGAAAAAGAGAAATATGAAAAATGGGTCGAGGAGATCGAAACAACTGTCCCCAAAACCCCATTAGCAAGTTTCGATGGTCAAGAGGCCATAGTCAAAGGTATCAATCTCCCTTATGTGGCCTTAGTCTACCAATTTGCGATATCCTTTGCGATTAGAATGCGGTTATGGCCACCCATCACATTGGCTATAATGACCACGGCATTTCTAATTGCTTTAAATCCTAGGGAAAAGGACTTTTCTTTCTCAAGGGGCTCAAGATCGGACTCGGAATTTAACACTCAACCTGCGTTTACTCCTCTGCAAATGGCCTAGCAGTACCATTCTCAAAAAACAGATAATAAAATGAACTTATCGGCCGCACATTATTACGTCTCCTCGTTGTGGAGTTCCAAGGGTACAACTGGGCAACTGTTGTCGGAATTCATTTCTTTTCACATTCTTGGAGCCATTTTCCTACTAAGCAATACAATACTTAACAGCAGTTCTCGCTTTACTAACGGGAGCACTACTATTATTATTATTATTATAAATGTCAGTAAAAATTTCAATAGCCTACCTATGTACACGAGTTAAAATATTACAAAACTAAGGTGACCTATTTACAAAATATAAACTTATTTACATATTTCTGTTCGTAAAAAAAAAAAATCTGATTTTCATTTACGTCTTTAAATAAATATTTCAAAACCAAAATTTTACAAATAGTGAATATAAAAAAAAAAGAAAAGCTGTAGAAATTCTATACGTATTATGCTCGCTATAACTATTGCATCCGTGCTTGACCTTTATCTATTTCCATGTCAATGTCATTAATGTTAAGATTGTTCTTTGGATTAGAGCACTACTACTACATTATTATTATTATTATTATTATTATTATTATTGTTATGATGATGATGATGATGATGATGTCCATTCCTTGTAGACTCAGGCTAAACTAGGATGTTCGGCCTAGTACCTAGTCCTTTGGATTGGGTTACAACAAGTCCCCACAGGTCCCAGGGCTCTCTTTTCCTTCTTCTTACAGGGTCAGTACTTTCTTTAGTATTTTTGCTGTCCCCAACAATGCTGTTTTCTGGATAACTTCCAGCCTCACGTTCACGCCGATTCGCTTCATGTACTCCTTTAAGTTGCCTGATACGGCTCCAAGAGCCCCAATAACCACAGGCACTACAATGACTTTTCGCATGCGCCAAACTTTTGCAATTTCATCTTTCAATAGTTAGGTATTTCTCTACCTTCTCAAGCCCCGGAAAAAGGTCCTGAGGCGCTAAAGGGCCCGTTTTTAGCTTGATAATACCCTCCTCAAAATGTGTGCTATACCCAGCAAGGTTATCTTTTGTACTTCACTAATGCTTATTTGGCCGGGGATTCTTCCAAGATACGTTTCTAGTCCTATTTTGAGAGCTCCAAGTGCTCCGATGATAACTAGTATCGCTTCCGTTCTCATGCCCCACATTCGCCTTGTTTCAATTTCCAAGTTCTTATATTAGCACTATTATTATTGTTGTTATTGTTATTGTTATTATTATTGTTATTATTATTATTATTGTTATTGTTATTGTTATTATTATTATTATTATACATATCGAGTCTTCTGACTCGGAACATCTCAGGCGCCGTACGTCAGAATTCAACGCAGAACTCACCTGTGCCCTGCCTGCTGCGGACTCTATACCAAGTTCATAGAAACCCGATGGCAGTCGAAACTCCAACATGGAATGTGAGAGCTGCAAAGGGGGACGCAAAGCTGTTCCCAATACACGGCGGCTGGGTGTGGCCACACCTATTATCGAGGGTACAGGGGTGTTCAGCTCTGATATTGTCCAGTTGGTGTGGGAAGGGGCTGGTGTGGGAGGGAATGTTGACGGCGCCGGACTGGGTGCTACTGTGTGATTTATGCTGACGGGAATGATGAAGTCGTAAGAAGCCACCTGCCAGTAGCAACCGAAAAATGAAAAAAAAAATAGTTATTAACAATGTAAAAAGATTTTTGGAACATTTCAGCACAAGCCGATTCTTGCCTTATTAATATTATAAGAAAGGATAAATGATAACACCAGAGCCAATAGATAACATACCGCGTCAAGATCAGCAGTAGCAATGTTCTGTAAGTTTAGTAAAAATCTACTAGGATACTAATGCAAATGCCGCAATCTGATTGGCTGAGCTACTGCACACTATCAGCCATTCGAGTGCAGCACTTGGTTGAAGAGCGTTTTCAAAATGGCGACGTCTTCGTGCTTCTGCGACGTTTCGCAGGAAGATTGAGTATTTTGGTATTTTTTTTTTTTTCACCGACCCACGAGCCGTTTATTATGATTTTTACTAGTTGGCCTCATCAACTCTCACCCCGTAGAAATCTCGAGCTTATAATGTAATGGTTGAATAGAGGATATTACATGGTGACAAGAAGATATGAAGTTTATGTTCGAGTGACAAGAAAAATATCTCACGAGTGAGCGCATCGAACGAATGAGATATTGTTCTTGCTACGAGAACATTAAATTCATATTTTCGAGCTGACGTGTAATTTTCCTTTCATTATGTAGACAAAAACACATTAAGATGTTCGTTTGGCAGCTTTGTACACAAACTGAATCGTGCAAAGCGGGAAATGACGTCATCGATATCCTGACTAGTGAGGATATGGAAAATACGCCACTACGGTCCCGGATGTAGTTTCGTATGAATTTTACGAGTGATTTAATTCCCAGTAAAACACTCATGTCTATATAATAAACGTCTTTATTTTCACTCCCAAAAAACTGCGTAGTTATTCACCCTGGCGGGTGCAAACTCTTCTACTTTTAAAATCGTTTGGAGAACATGGCGCTAGATAAATTTAGTGTCGCTATAAGTAGATCGTATCTAAATCTAAATGCTTGAGACCCCTATACTGATACTGAATTTGCTGACTGGTCACTTGTGAGATCTTGTGAGAGTGAAATGGTCAAATAAAGACTACCACCACTACTACTACTACTACCACTACCACCACTACCCTACCACTACCACCACTTCCACCACCACCACTACCACTACTACTACCACTACTACCACAACTACCACCACTACCAACACCACTAACACCACTAACACCACTACCACCACTACCACCACTACTACCACTACTACCACTACCACCACCACTACCACTACCACCACTACCACCACTACGACCACTACCACTAACACCACTACCACTACCACCACTACCAGCACTACTGCCACCACTACCACTACTACCAACAATTCCACCACTACCACTACTACCACCACTACCACCACTACTAATACTACCACTTCCACTACTATCACTACTACCAATACTACCACTACTACCAATACTACCACTACTACCAATACTACCACCAAAACCGCCACTATCACCACTACCACCACTACCACTTCTACTACTACCACAACTACCACTACCACCAATACTACCACTACCACTACCACCAATACTACCAATACCACTACCACCACTACGACTACTATCAATACTACCCCTACCACCACTACTACCACTAACACCACTACCACCACTACGACTACTACCACTACTACCCCTACCACCATTAGTACCACTACCAATTCTACGACTACCACCACTACCAATACTACTCTACTACCACTACTCGGTGGTGGGGTTGCAGCCCTTCTAAGCGTCACCACTACTACCACTACTACCACAACTACCACAACTACCACCACTACCACTACCACCACTACTACCACCACTACCACCACCACCACTACCACTAAGACCACTACTACCACCACAACTAATACTACCACTTCCACCACTATCACTCTACCAATACTACCACCAAAACCACCACTATCACCACTACCACCGCTACCACTTCTACTACTACCACAACTACCACTACCACCAATACTACCGATACCACTACCACCACTACGACTACTACCAATACTACCAATACTACCCCTACCACCACTACTACCAATACTACCAATACTACCACTAACACCACTGCCACCACTATGACTACTACCAATACTACCCCTACCACCATTACTACCACTACCAATTCTACCACTACCACCACTACCACTATTACTACCACTACCACCACTACCAATACTACTACTACTACCACTACTCGGTGGTGGGGTTGCAGCCCTTCTAAGCGTCGCATTTACCTGGGCCTCCATCTGCAGCAGCTCCATTGTTATCAGGACTAGATGTACTGTGTGTTTGATCTGTTCTATTGTTTGTTCTTTACAAAAGATCTTACTACAAATGCAACCTTGCATACTACTGCAGTCATACCAATAGTGTGCAAGATTCAATACTGTGAATATAGCGTTACCTCTGACGGCTGGAATTGCAGTGCGCATTCCATGACTTGCTGGCCTTTCAATGACACACGATACACGCCATTCCCGTCATCCTCTGGTTCGTCTGCAACAGAGTAAGCATGAAAAAAGGTTACAAAGGGACTTAATCCACATAACAGGACCCAAATGTTGACTAAATCATTCTAACAGGGGCTGGAGGCCCATATATCAGACTCCCTCACTCTCAGGATCTCTCTAGTACTAGAGCACTAACAAAACCTAGCAAAGTTCGAAACTAATTCATTCTATCATTTCACAACCAATTCACATTCAAGTCCTAATAATAAGCAGGACACAGAATATTCATCCGATGAGCCCAGTTTAAAGGCCTTGCTTCCACGAGTCTCCTATAGCTCAGTGGTACAGCGTCCGAACTAGTAATCGGAAGGTCGTCGGTTCGACCCTGTTCCCACGAGTCTCCTGTAGCTCAGTGGTAGAGCGTCCGAACTCAGTAGTAATCGGAAGGTCGTCGGTTCGACCCTGTTCCCACGAGTCTCCTGTAGCTCAGTGGTAGAGCAGTCGAACTAGTGATCGGAAGATCGTAGGTTCGACTTCTATCGGGAGAGCTCGGATTCCCATTTTCCGAATTTCCTTGTGACAAGCTAAAAATTACTCCAGGCTCAACATCTCCATCATCATAATGATTCAACAATCTTTCATTTTACCTTCAAGGTCAGTGTCCAGGAACTTGAGAGAAAAGTCCAAGAAACGACCGAGATCAAACACCATGTCGGCTCGAGTACGTGTCTGAATATAGACAAAAGGACAAGGTGAAACATTAGTAAGTAAACAGTTAAGATAAAAAGGGACTCCACACCCTCACCCTGTATGGTAACGAGATATTGACTTTTAAGGTAGACTCAGGTGAAAGAAAAAGGCAGCATTGGTAAGAAGACAAATTAACTTTAGGTTTATATGGGCATTTCTCTAAAAAAATGGTACCGTAGTTTCTCAGTTATAAGACGCACCCCTAACTTCAACTTCCAAGTTATTGTGTCGAGTCAAAAACGGAAAATTTCACCAAACCATTCGGTTATAACAGCAGCCTGAACTAAGGGTAAATTTTTCTTCAAGTTCGCTTTCACGAAAACAAAACGTTAATTCTCTTGTTAGCGTCTTTTCACGGATGGTTACAAAAGGAAAAACTCACACCTTCAGTCAGAAAACGAGAAAAGTCACATGTCTTGATGACACAGAAGTCAATAGCGTCGTTAAGGTTATCGACGTGCCAACCCACTTAGAACTCATTAAAAAGTATCTCGACAGCATTAAAAATGACAAATTCAGGCTAGCGCAGCAAGACTGACTACCAGGTACTGCTATTAGCGCATGTATTTTAACTGAGATTATTACAAATTACATCACTTACCGTATTACTTAGCTTAAACTTTACTGTTGCCAGGGCTCCACAATATACGCCACCAAACTGAAATGATTTCTACAAACAAATGCGTTGATTAGTCCTGCTTGCAACTTTCCACGGTTTAGCCGAGAAGTACAACAAACACCATTATCATTTTTTTTCATCACTTTGACATTCATAGTGTGGGAACCCAGAGCTCATCTGCTAGCTGTGCCATGCTGATGAGGCCTAACAAGGCCGATACAGCTGTCCATGGCTGCTGGCTTTTGAGCTCAATTTTTTCATCTTTTTTTTGGTGGCAACAGGGTTTAATCCCTCCTACCACTTTCGCCTTAGTGCGCATATGTGTGGCTTTAACTTACCCTTATTACATTTTGACGTTACCATTATCATGAGTTCGTCCAATAGGATGCGCTAACACTGGGGTAAAACGTAACTGGAGAGTCCGAAAACAGTAGAAAACGAATAGCAAAACATACAAGATAAGGAACCGGTCCTGATTATATAACATCATGGTGAAAAGAGCTGACAGGAAACAGATAAGCAGATCAATTCGGACGAAATCTGGGGTGTTGGACGCCAAGTTCAAAATCTGGTATTTTCAAGTTTCGCTAGTGTGTCTTGCGAGGAAAATGCAACAAATAAAAACACTTTATTCTCTACTAAGAATTTTAAGCAGTAAATGCATCAGCAATGCTAAGATGTTTGTCTTCTGGAATTTAATTTGTACAAAATGGAATAAAGTCCTTGCGACAGCGCCCCTTACGAAGGCGTACCCCAAAGGAGGGGAGAATAAAGAACAGTAGTTCGCTTACCACATCAATGTCTACACACGGTGGAACTATTGTGCCTCCCACCCTCAGGGATAGAGTCTTGCCCCCCCGGACGTTGACCTGAATCTGAGTATCAAACTTGTGGATACTTCCTGGAGTGAACTCGACCTGAAACAGCATAAAATGTATCCAATATTAGAATGGGCTGAACAATGCTAACAATTTGTCTCCTCTAATCAACCATAAACTGAGGAACCTCCATCGAGCAGCCACCCTTAGAGTAACGGCAACTGGCCTTTTACCGTAGGTTCGCCAGGAACTACCACAATTTTTCAAAACAACAAAATTTGCCCGTTGTGTTTAGTCGTTTCTTATGTTTGCACAAAACTTCACTCATAATCTGGTTAGTCATTACGGCTTTGTTTCCGAAAGAGGAACAGTTGTGAGAACAAAGCCAAACGAAGTGCATCAAACTCCAGGTACAAAAGGTGGCTTGACCCTTTCACTCTCACAATCTGAAAAGCAGGTCGTTCACCTCATATTTAACAGTTGGAGAATTTGGCATCAAATCAACTCAGTATCCTCTAGATGATCATTTGCCCAATTCTCATCAGCAGTTTTCTTGGTAATGTATCGATATTGAGAAGAGAAGTTGTATACTGATCACATATGGGAGTGAAAGGGTTAAGAGAGGAAGCTGCTGAATAGAACTTTAACTCTCAAAATAATTCTACAATTATTTTTTATTTATTTATTTATTTATTTATTTATACATTTACTCCACATTAACAAGTTAAATACAATAAATACAAAGTTCAAAGAAAAGTGGAGAAAGGAATGATATAGTTAGACTAATTATATTCCCTTTTTAATTAATACATTTTTTAAGATAAAGAGGAAACCTCACTATAAAAAGAGGAGACAAGGAACAGAGAGGAAAATTTACAATTATTTGGGGACTTTAATTCCATTTATTTATTTTATTTATTGTATTTTATTTTATTTTGGCCGCTTAACAGGATGCTGCTTATTGCTACAAAGACGAAAACAAAAATTATATTTCTCCAAAGTTTTTATTACTAATTTTACGAGTATTGACTACAACTGATGAAAACGATATAAGCGAAACGAGAGAGAAAAACAGCACAAATGCGAAAAGTCCTAGGCATAAATGAATGATCTAACATTAATTCTCATATCGATTTGTTTTGCGAACGCTTAATGGAAGATCAACTGTTAAGTTTAATGTTTCAAGACTTACTTTTAGCTCTGCAGTTCCTCCAACAGGTACGACTCCTTCTTTTGGGGCGATAAACATCTCCGGAATCGGATTGATGTCAACAACCTAAACAAACAGTAAGAAGATCATCTTAGGATGATTAAACTTACTTTATGGACTGGTCTCATTTTCGTAAGCAAATTACCCACCGATGCAACGACGATTTCTTTAGAAAAAAAAAATCTTTTATGTGGTAGCAACAGTCCGTCCTTGTTATGGAAGTTAATTGTTCAAATTGCACATCCTTTGAATGATCAAAAGTGCAGAAATTCAGCAATTTTGATTCCAGCACTTGGAGTGGTGAATGAACATTCCTGGCTTCGACGAAGCAAAAAAATGTGTTTTACTCCTGAAGTTTACGCAAATCTCTCTGTGACTCAGCGCCATTCGTCTCCTTATCTGTTACTCTGGAGTTGTATTAGATTGATCCCATATTCTTGAGTTTATAACCTCAATTCTCATTACCTGTTCAATGGCCCGACGATGTGTTAAAACTGCAAGAAGAGCTTGCATATAAATCACTCTGCGGCTATGATTTGCTAACCCGGTTTGACCCAAGGATGCGCTCAGTTAAAATTCCATGAAGGTCAAATTGTACCACATTAAACAGTCACAATTAAACAGTGACGAGACACTGGGTTAAAGCTGAAGACTGAGCCAAACCTTGACCTTTACAACAGTGTGAGCTATCTAAACGTATGTACCTCAAAGTAGGCGTGGTTCTGACTAGTATTACGCAGTGAAACTGTCTTAACAGTGGTTAAATGAAGGGGCACTGCACCAAATAACAGCCGTCTCTCGACAAAGGCACAATGAGCATTACCAGGCTGCCAAGGCGAGAAAGAATAAAGTCAGTACGTCCCCATTGGAAATAAATCCGTCTAGTACCTCCCCTAGGGGTAGAAAGTCGTTCAGGCCATATCATTTTAAGTATTTCCGTAATATCAAACCCTAAAGGCAGCATAATTTAGATTTAGGATTAGAACCCCTCCCCCCAGAGGTATTAAAACCAGCACATACCTCGAGGGGTACCAAGCCGTCAGGGCGAGAACGATTAGCATCAGTAGCCCTTTTTTTTTTTTTGCGGTGCGCACATGTTGGCAAAAGCAATATAGCTGCTAAGTAATCTGTGTACGATAAAGAACTTTCGTCCATATTTCATTTTCCCGTGTACAGGCCATTTCTCAGTACAATCAGTTTGTACTCCCATAATGTATTTCAGCAATCACGCATGTTATTGCACACTGCAAGGAGGTAAGCAGCCTTCGTGGAGGTGGGTTGCTTTTCAAAAACATTGATTTAGTTTTAGTAAAGCCACCCCAACTTGACCAACCCTTTGCAATAATTTGAAGCAGTATCGCAAAACCATGGAAGCTGTTGCCGTGGAGAACGCGTTTCGAAATATAACTAGGGCTGTCAAAACGCCCGATACAAAAAGTAATAGGGGAGAGGAACGCCCTTCGTGATGGACTCCTGGTGAAAGGAATGGCAGTGGATCACCCAAATACATTGTGTAAAGGTAGAAGTATTTATCACTTTGTGAACTTTTGAAAAAGATTTTAAGTAAGAAATAATATCTTCAATTACAAACCATTGAGATAAATAGAATACCTGGGCAATGCACTTCAGCTTAAGTTCACTTCCTCCACTAACATGAAGACGGAAATCAGTTTCCCCGGGAGCAGAGAACGTTGGATGATAAACAACCTCACATTCCAGGCTGGTAAACGCATCAACAGTACCTGCAAAATATGATGGTGTATATGCAGGTTTTTCAACAGTTCTGTTAAGTAGCGGACATATTTCTGAAAGCACCGGATAAGACAGTTCTTGGCGCCGCAAGCTTTAAGGCGCCTTGCGGCCGTCGAATGTTGATTTCTAAGTACCGGACATGCAATGGGAAACCACCGGACGGAACGTCCGGCCTCCCGCCTCAAACGAAAACCCTGTTGTATATGTAAATCACGGCCAATAAAGTCTCGTCGACATCAAGCGAAAACGCCCACATCTGAGCAAATAAGTTTGTCATGCGAAATATTGGCCAATTTTCTAGTCTTCATGAGCAAACATAAATTGTTATATTATAATTGGCATATAAAAATTGCTCGCGTAGATGACCCTTACAGATGGCAGAGATGGCAGAGATAATCTCAAAGTATACAAAAGGGGCTTTTTTACAGAAAAGTGGCATAAAATACATGGATTTTCTACTATTTTATGTTTCTGCTTCTTTCGCGCCAAACAAAGGCATTATCCGGCTGGGTCCAACTTTAACAAACTTATACACGAATTAGTGTAGTTTACAAGTCTCACTTTTGTTTTCAAACGCTAGAGCAATAGCTACATTTGTCAAACTGATAAATTGTATGATAATATGGTAAACTGTACACGTAAACGTTCTTTCAAATTGTTTCCAGGTTCTATTGTCGCTATATCTGTAGTAAAACTGCTAAGTAACTAATTAGTAAGTGCTACTGAGTCTGGAGTAAAATTGCTACAAAAAACTACAGTGCGGTCTTATTTTGGCAATCATTTCGGTGAGTATTTGCACTTTAAAGGGCGAAGTCTTGTAGATATAAAAAACAAATGGAAAACAGTTGATTTGCAAAGAAAGTACAATACCGTAGTTGTTACCTTGTGAAGGCCTGACAGAGAAAGCTGTGCCTCCATCATCCACTACAGGAGACCAAGAAAAGTCTGCTGCATAGTTCCTCTTGTTCAGCAGAGTGACTGAGCCACGAAGACCTAAAGATTTACGAGAAGAATATTGCACTCAATAAGGAAAAAAATAAGGAAAAAAAGGTACAAAGCATTCAGATCTTGGAAGTGAAATAGACCGCGAGCAGTGTGTCGTTTTTGCCTCAGATCCCCCGCGTGGACGTTAGCGAAATAATGAAGTAAATTAGTTCAAGAACAAGGAGGGAAAGTGGAGAGGAAGGAAAAAGACAAACTCTTTTTTTCTCCCTTCCGCGCATCAGCGTTTCTCGCGTCTCGCGGGTTGGCCACTCGTCGCTCTTAC
This sequence comes from Ricordea florida, assembly GCA_949710005.1. Classification (NCBI taxonomy): domain Eukaryota; kingdom Metazoa; phylum Cnidaria; class Anthozoa; order Corallimorpharia; family Ricordeidae; genus Ricordea; species Ricordea florida. The sequence goes on from OX453272.1 coordinate 28,308,840, forward strand.
GGTGCTAGTTTGTGTATCGTACTCCGCGCACAAAGGACAAGGCGAAAAAAAAAAGACTACTTGCGATCCAGAAGTGAAAGGGTTAAGTATGGGCAAATATGAGAAAATGCTACGATAAGAGAGTATGATAAAAGTTTACAAAATGAAACAGAGATAACGCGCGCTCAGCATTACAACATCATAAAGCGCGCGGCCTACGTCACGCACGTGCATTATAGTGTAACATGTACGCAGACACACAAATTGTCAAAAGTCACACACAAATTGTCGTTTGCTAGCACGAAAATAATATTTTTATTTTATCGCCGAAAAAGCTTTGGCCAACGACTCCCCATTTTATTGAACGACTTTAACCAAGAATATAAACGGTAAGTCTGCGCACATTCAGTATTGCCTTGGCATTCGTAAATTGGGCATTTTATAAAAGGGATAAGAAAAACTCTTTCCTCGTGCATTATTGAGTAATATTGAGAATTGGACTCTTGGCACTTCTTTCGTGTTCTTGAAAATTCCAGCATGCTTATATATAGTATTACACGGTGGCGAGAAGATATGAATTTTATGTTCGAGTAGCAAGAACAATGTCTCCCGAGTGAGCGCACTTTTTTTATTACATAGACAGAAACACATTAATATGTTCGTTTGGCAGCTTTGTACACAAACAATCGTGCAAGGTGGGAAATGATGTCATCGATATCCTCATCAGTAAGGATATGGAAAATACGCCACTACGATCCCGGATGTAGATTCATATGAATTTTACGAGTGGTGTACATAATTCGCACTCACCTCTCTGTAATAAAAATCAGTAATGTACTCGGTGCATTTTTTATTTCTTTACGAGAGTATAATAAAAGTTTACATCACTTACCGGACTCGGCCAATAGACTAGAAGAAGACGTCAGCACAACTTCATCAGAAGATAACTCCAAAGCAACTGACACAACTTCCGCTAAAACTACAATGTGCTGGTGGTGATGTCCGTTGATTGTGTAACTGACGCTTCTACAAAACATTTATACATGTATCGTAAGTTACTGACAAAGCGTGAGGTCAGTATGGCTGGACGCCGGCGCGAGGCCCTGCGATTCGATCACGAGGTCTTTTTCTGCGCAAATAGTAAGCAGAGACGAACAAGACTGGTATCAAACAAGCTTTGGTAAAAAGGAGTAATTATTTGCCGGAGATTTTCTTTTTTTTTTTATCCTTATGAGATCTGAGAATTGAATCTCTCGAGTGAGTACCATTTTGAAAAAGGCTGAGTATTTGAAACGTAGTAAAATTTGCTAAAAATAAGTTACACTAACTCCTTTCTACTAGTTAGCCTATATATATATACTATATATATATAGTTTGGCCTATAATTTTATATATTTTGAGTGAATTTTTTTCTAACCTACGTTTTTGGTTTCTCTCCTTTTTCTTTCTTTTTTTTTTTTCAAAATTCTGCAGGTATATCTTCTAATGATGATGTACTGGTTACTTCCGGGAAAGAAAAGATTGTAAAATCGGTATTTTACCTGTCAAACGTTCCACGTACACTTGATTCAAACATTATGGTCAGTTTGGCCACAGAATTTGGAGGAATAGCCTGAGATAATGGGGATGTCTGACGAAGTTCACGACAGTCGATCTGAAAAAAGAATAGATGTAACAGCTTTGACATATAAAGGCAAGAGAAAATGAGGGAAGAGAACATACTGAGTTTTCTTTCTATGATGCGGGGACAGAATCTATTTTCAGATCCGGAAACTATTTTAACTGACCAATGGCTGATGTCCTTCTCATCACGTGGTTGTAATTTCAATGCACCATGGGGATCTTGTTTCGTTTGACCTCGACTTTACCCTTGTGGTATTTGGAAACCGCACAGCCATGGAACGAGATATAAATAGATTCCGCGCTAGAATAGATTTTGTCCCATTATCATATCAGGCGGGGTTATGTTCTCCTTTCTCATTATCGCTGGGGTACGAAATTTCTCTACGAGTGTTGAAAAATATTTCACGAGTAGGCGCAAATATCTATCACCACTGGAAAAGAAATTTCGTATCTCCGAGCGACCAGACAACTTTCTTTTTATTATATAACATTTAGTGGTATATACCAAGTACTGAGTAGTAGCAAATCGATAACAACGCTACCCCGCACGTGATATCACACATGCGCGATATGATACATGCGCGATATCACACATGCGCGATATCACACACGCGAGATAGAACACATGGTGATGTCATTTTTTATCAATTCGCTACCACTCGGTATGCCACTAATAATTATTTCATATAATAAAATAGATTTAGTATTCTAGCCCATAGGAATGCAGGTTTTGGGATTGTATGTCAATTGCTCTGTAACTAAAGCTTTATAGAGAGAGTCTTTACTTGTGGAGGTAATTTCCTTATACCCACGCCAAGTTGTTCGCAAAACAGGGGCCGGAAACATTCCTTCTTGGGACGTGTGCCTTTGTAAGGCAAAACCAATTAAAGAAACATCAAACTTTTATTTACAGATCGTGAAAAATTTGTTTTCATTCAAAATTCAACAAGATCGACTCTTAACTTCGGACCAGTTGTATTTCCGATTTCTATTTTGTGGCATGAAATACCTACTAGCTTGAAAAAGCTTAACGTTTATCATTTCTCTAACCAAATAAAGCCTCGTCTCTTCTGTGAACAGCTTGAAACAGCATGAAGTACCTAAAACGCACCGTGACTTCGAACACCCAATACTATATCCACTCCTCATTGTTCAGCCTGTCTCCCTGTGTTTGTGCTTTGTCACTTGTCTCTGTTTGGCCCCTTAATCTGATTTGTGTTGCATTTAACAGCCAGGGGCTGGTTGTTCGAAGGCCGATTAGCACTAACCCAAGTTTAACTTTTGACATTAGTTTCTTTTCCTCTTGTTAAAAAGCGAGTTCTCCGTTAACTTTCTCTATTTTTTTCAGAGAATACTATTGTCAAATTGTATTCAAAAAGAATTATACTGAATGTGCTTTTTAAGCACTCGTATTTGCATATAAAATTCGCGCTAACCCTGGGTTACCTTAACCCTGCTTCGAACAAACCGGCCCAAGGGGTTACTCATTTATCCCCCTGACTCGCCTTTGTACACCGTTTATTGCAATTCAGTACAAATACTCAGGTGATTATACAAAATCGCGCGCTCTGATTGGTTCGCTATCTCGTATCATCAGCCGATGATCACCTCTACGAACAAAATGGCTGCCAGTCGTTCGCGTGCTTTTGATGAAATAATTTTTTTTCGTGTTGTACAATGCTTTCTCTTTTCTTTTTTTTTGAAATAATCACCTGTGTATTTATACTAAAACAATTATTCGCCTCAGGCTCAGCGATTATCGGTGCATTCGTCTCGGTGAATAATCTGAACTGATAATCTGAAACTCGGGATTACCGTATTGCATATCCAGAAAGTGGTCAGCACGGGAATTGAACCTGGCACCGTGACCAGAATACAAGTCCGGCGCCCTAACCACTCGGCACGCTACCTCCTCAATGGGCATGAGTCAATAAACTTGTTGTTGTTGTTGTTGTTGTTGTTGTTGTTTTTTGTTGTTGTTTTTGTTGTTGTTGTTGTTTTTTTGTTGTTGTTGTTGTTTTTGTTGTTGTTGTTTTAAATGGATCCTGTTTTTTTTTCACTAGTTTTCGAACGCAAAAAAAGGAAAAAGATTAAAAGCCAGATCTGTACTGACCTGAACAACAACATGGATATAAGTGTCCAAGTTATTAACAATCATCAAGTCTTTGCTGCTAACAGATCTCAAACAGACTTGACCAAAGTCCATCAGAGAGGGCCCTGCAATAGCACATAGTAACTATGTAAGCACATACAACTAGTAATCAGAAGGTCGTAGGTTCATAGACTTGGTCGTAGATTTGTTTTTTCCGAGTTTGCCTGTGACAGTGCCGAAAAAAATAAGCCATCTTTCGGCACATAAAAACTTTTGCCGTTCGCAGTTAATCACATACTAATACTGTTTAGTTTGTTTCAATTCACTGTCATATAACCAAAAGCAATTACTTGCTCATTTAATTACTCCAAAATGCAACAGACTGATACGTACTGTCTAATGAACCAATCGGAACTTAAAGCAAGTACATGTAGACCTCGGGCTGAGACTGAGAAACCATGTGCAAGCGTTTACAGTCATGGTTGGTTGAAATTTTACTTTTGATTGGATAAGACTGATGCACACGCGCATGAAATGCAAAACCGTAGCAACCGCAAAATTAATTCTAACTGTTTCATCATAGCATAGTTACTAGACTATACTAACTATGATCATAGGAATGAAGATCTTATAGTTATTATCATTAATAATGTACATAAAAAATTACCGATCGTGATTGGCCAAGGGCAGCGGAGTTCAAGAGTTACACCTCTGCAGAACATCAGGGCAATAATCAACAAGTAACCACACGGTTTTTTTTTTCGTTCAATTTGTCATTTATTTACACTCATGATTTTCCCGAAAAATCAAATTCCACTTGCTGAAGCGGCTCATGCGATTTCAGTTTTTTGAAAAACTCACTTGTGCAATTAAATCATAAATTGCGGGGGTAGTTTCTAAAGAAACTGGTGCTGCGTCGATGAGAAATTGAAACACAAGAAATTGAGATAATCAAACAAGTTTATTAAGTAATTTGTACCACTGTAAGGTAAAAGGGAAGCTGCTGACGTTTCGAGCGTTAGCCCTTCGTCAGAGCGAATGACGAAGGGCTAACGCTCGAAATGTCAGCACCCCCTTCTTTTACCTCACGGTGGTACAAATTACTTTACAACTTGTTTGATTGTCCCAATTTCTTAAATCACAAATTGAACTTGAAACCATAATTTTTATGATTACCGCTACTAATCCGGGAGGCCGCATAAAATGCTGCCTTTTCCACAATGATCATCTTCATAAAAAAAAACATGGTTTATCAAACGAATTGACAATGTAAAATTTACCAGCATGAGATGAAAGAAAAGCTTTCACCTTGAGCATTAGCCCTTTGTCAGAGCAAAGGCCTTAAGCCCTGCCATGGTACAATTTACATTATCAACTGGTTTGATAAAACCAATTTTGTGTATTTTAATTTTCCACTGACCCAACACCAGTTTATCTCCTTTATACTTATGATCTTACCAATGTCCACATGTTTGAGTTGCTGCGGAGAGAGCACCATGGAACAATCGCGTTTTTCTCGGCCCGTCATTGGTATAGCATTCAGGCCATCACTCAACTGAAAGAAAAGCAAAACACAAAACTCTGTTTAATATAATTATAGAGATCTTTGATCTGGAACTTAGCTGGTTGGAACTTTATCCGAAAAGACTGCAAATGGCTCAATTGCTCAATAGAATGTGTACATCGATACTGAGAGGACCATTAACCTTCAACAATATAACTGCAAGGTTTGGTTACCTCTGTGTATTTTTTTCTGCAGTGAGTTTGGCATTGCATTCAATTTATGCTTTCTTCTGTCATAATCACTCAGAAAAAAAGAAAACAGCATGCATGCAAAAATACATATTCCTTTTTGGATAGTACATTCAAAAAACTTTATTTTTTGTAGATGTTCCTGTTATGCTACTAGTGGTCTTATGTTATGAATTAAATGTATTCTCAGGGGCAGGAACAGGATTTTTAAGGAGGGGGGCATCTTCATGAAATGAAGTAAGTGACGGAAGACATAAACAAATTTTGAAAGTGACAACGAAGAAGTCTTACTACTCATGTTTTACTTTAACACCAATAAACAAGAGAGTTTTTTTCTTTTATTTTCTGCAGAATACAAGTTATGTTAGAAAGCCACAGGTCATCTCAGGGAGAGGGGGTGCACACCCTCTGTACCCCTCTACCCCTGATTCTGCCAAATCATGTTGAAAGCTTTCACTTCTCAGTTACGGTTACTCATATTCTAAGAGAAGTACAGTACTATACATTTACAATACTGGCCTTGGCAATAGAATTAGAGGTTTCATTTTGACTTACTGGTTTAGATAAAGTTTGTGACTTGTCTCCAGCCAGGGTCAATGAACTCAATAATTTGACTTCATCACTAACAGGAGAGGGCGCTATCAAGAAAGAGAAAACAAACATCAAAATGAGTTTAACCCTTTTACTCCAGTACTTGGTTACATGTAAATCTTAGTCTCATTTGCAGGGCATCCATGCAATTCTCCCCCATCGCATGACAACCCAAAAATGGCTGTGAAGGAAACTTATTACATCTAATAATAAATAGTAATTTGAAGGTTCAACTTCCATGGCCTCATGTATGTGGATTAATTTCCAAGGGTACTCCCCTTTCTCTGGTTTTCCTCCCTTCAAAAAAAAAAAACAATAACACTTTCCAATTCAAATTCAATCTGGAAACAGTGGATGAAAAGACACCTAGTAGAGGTGCCAATGTAGAATTCCTATCATTATCGTTATCACAATCATTACCATTATCATTATACATTGATGTCATTATCTCAATTCTCATTGCCTATAAGCAGTGCTTTGTTAACTCCTGCATGCAGAGAATTATTTTCATATCTGTAGGAGTGACGTCATACCTACAGAAAACAGTTACATGGAGCAGTTACATGCAGAAGTGACTTCACCCAACAATCACTCAAGATTACGCATAACTTAACAATAATTATTATTGTATTCAGCTTTCGCATGATAGCAAGATCTATCGTGGCCTTGGTTTGTGTAAACCGCCTCAGCCTTTGGCTTTGGCAGGTAACAACAACAAACAACAACAATCTTTATTTCGTACCCAGAAAAATTTTACAATAAGTTAAATATGTGCAATATGAAGAAATAACAATAAAAAACAGAGCACAGCCACTTAAAAATAGCTAAGGCTTATTAAGCTAAGTAGCTGGGCCAAGCGGACAAAGTATTGCAATAAAGTTACAGAACACCATTTCGTTCACACACACACAGAGACACACAGACACATATAGAGAACAAAAAAAGAAAAAAATGAATGTGCACACAAAAAATGAAAAATTAAAGTACATCAATGTACCAGTCAGTAGTTGGAGATAATCAATTCTTTTAAGAGATACCACAAACCTTGGCCTTGATAATTGTCACTATCATGTTCAAACTCATCCAATCATTGTTAATCATCACCAGCATTGCCTTAGTAAGTGCAAAGACGTTCCATAGTACCAACAAGATGCTTTAAGGCATTAGCCAGAAGAAGAGACTCAGACCTTAATGTAACTAAACCTAGGACACTGCACATTAACCGTCTCTAGCACTCCAAGCACACTAGTGATATTATACCTTTTACTCCTGACTTCATTCCTTTTGCTGTTAACTTTGGAGGTTTTAACCCTGAACCACTCTTCATCCCCAAATCTGTTTCATTATTAAGCTCTTGAAACTCCCTAAGAGGAAACAATATGTATCACTAAGATGTCTGTAAGTGTCAAGGGCACAGTATTAACTTGGGCAACATTCTTCTAACTAAAATAGCAAATAACTCACTTTCTGAATGTGCTAAAACATGCTTTTGTAGTAAAAAAATTTTTAAACTGTACATAATTCCTTCTTAGCTAAGCCAACTTATCTTTCCAACAATCGGCTAACACAGCAGACCATAAAAATAATCTGAACTGAATTAAACAGTGCAACAATACCTTCTCTTTTCATCACTCAGCCTTTTCTCTCTCAGTTCTTTAATGTAGTCAAGATACTGCTGTTTGTGTTCTCCTCTTAATTTCTCCTCCTCATCAGTAAAGGCGTAGTCTGGATCTACATATGTGTATCGCTCTATACCTGTAAATAATGTTCTAAATAAAGAGGAATTGATTATTGGTAAATTATTGGTGTTAGCTTGGGATTCAAACATATACTAATAATGTACACATGTAGATGAAGGCATACTGGTGCAGTAGTTAGCATGTCATTTCATATTATCAGGGGGTCTGAGGTTCAACAATGACTGGATTAAATTGTTTCCTTAGACAAGTCCACACTGCTTCTCTCCACCAAAGTGTTACTTAATTAAATGAATAGTGGTGTTACAACGCTGGGGTAGTCGTGTGATGTACAGTACTGGTGTCCCATGTCATGGAAGGAAGTGGTGGTGGCTATGGCACAAAGATTGCTTCTGGTGAATGTTATCAGCAAGTTATAAACATTCGTTTTACACGAATAATCGATACATGGAATAATTTCCCTAAAGAAATCACTGAGGCTGAAAATTTAAACATTTTTAAGAATTTACTGAGGCATTATCTAAGGCCTTAAACTCATTTCCAACAGCCCAAAAAATCAAGAAAATTGCATGAAGGACATTTTATTTTTATTTAATATCTCCAAAGATTTTTACAGCAGTGATAATTTGAAGACATGCCTCATTTCAAAGGGTACAAAATAGGCTTTCCAAATTTCACATTCTTGTAGGCCATAATATTTCCCCCAAAATTAACCTTTTGCCTAACTTAAATAATTTATATATGCAATTTGCATATATATATATCCCCATTAACTAAGATGCCACCCAATTGCTGAAAAAAGTTAAAAGCAAAAATATTTCTCTCTTTATCTGATATCATTTCTTGCAAATCTGCTTGAAAAATAACAAATACAGAATTAAAGACAATTTAATTTCCATAAGCTATTTTCACAAACAAAAAATCAATAAAAGTTTGTTTTTCAAAATTTTCAGGAAGCTATATCCATATGGGAATGTCAGTATCAGAAAATTATGTCAAATGATAGAAAAAACTCTCCTCCTCAAGCCCTGCTCAAATTTGTCACGTACTGGTATCCATCACTGAAGTATACAAGCTGAAATTCACTAGGTGACTGGGTGTGTTCATTTACTTCCTGTGTGCCAAATTTAGACGCAATAGAAAGTAATGCAATATTTTGGCGAATTTTCTAAATTATGGGTCTTATTAGACCCCATTGACCGTGAGCTTGTCGGAAATTAAGTAAGGTGTAATATGTGTAAATTATTTTTGTTTATAATTATCATGTACGGAGGTGATAAACTAGAAAGGGGTCACCTCTTTTATCTCCATTTCACTTTTCAGTAGCATTGTGAATAAACAGATATTATTATTACCATTGTTATAACACCAGGGGTAACCTTTGCTGCCATCCCATCCAGGGAGGAACAATATTAGGGGAAAGGCAGAAACAATACTTCTGGTGCTTCATGCTTCCAGTGACCAGTATAGGCCCCAGCTACATGTATGTGGGCATTAAGGCTTATGTGTGTCTTTGCCCAAGAACACAAGCTACACATGAGTTGAAAAGCAAAACAACCATGGTACACGTGACAAAAAGTAATCAACTCTATTTTTACTGGGAACAACCCTGAATGTGTGAAAATGGAATCCGGCTTAATATTGATTTCAATACGTCTGTCAATAGTCACTCAATGAAAACGTTTTCACTGCATTTTCGGTGTTTTGAAGAAGGATCTAGTGCAAGCTCCATGCATTTCTTTATCATGCACCTGTAACAAACCTAATTACCTCAGAGATTAAAATTTAATTTAAACTTTAACTACAATTACTTTTCAAGTTAATGTTAGAAATTGAAAAACATGTTACATTATGACTTGACAAATCTTACTAAAAAATAAAGTGTACTGCATATATAGAAACTACTAAATTGCAGTAGGCACATGTAGTCCTAAACTAACATTTTTTTCTTTCTATGCCAAAGGCAATAAATGACACAATAAATACCTGACATTTTCACTCCTTCTTGCTGGCCTTATGCTTGTTGCTCGGTCATTCGGGTGAGCAATTTTGGCACCAGGTTGTGAGTGGGTTTCAGCTGCATTTGATGCCCTGGTTCCAGTTCCAAAAAGATGCAATGTAGTCCTGTGAATTGTCACTAACCTGTTATAGGTAAAACAATAATGGCAACATAGTCAGACATGAATCTGTTGCAGCCCCGTAGAAGGACAGCAGAATTGCAAAACTTAAGTCACTTGATAAGCTATAAAATTGCAAATTACTTCTGATTGTAAAATTTAATTGAAAACTGCACTAAGGTGCATTAAGCCACAATCAAAGTAGGACTATGGTGAACTCGTGGATATGTTTACAAAACAGAGAAAAAAGAAATAATTTAAAAATTACCGAGGTGTTTTTTCAGAGTTGTGATTGAATGAACTTGAAGATAATTTTAATAATCTATAATCACAACATAAAAGTGACCAGGGAGCTGAGTAGCTTTTTGAAATAAACATACAGTGAGTACATGACGCCAATCATTTGACTACACTAGGCATCAGTTATAAGGCAGGTGGCAAGCATACAGTTGTTAAAAAATTTGATAACTTAACATAAGGGTACAGGATTAAATGGCACCGAAACCAAATGTAGTTCTGGTATCCTGCTGCTCACTGTCTGTGAGTTCAAAGTTTCTAACACATGTAACAGGGTCCTTCTGAATAAGGTCTGAATTTTGTTGCCATGACATTGTCAATTTTATCATCATTATAGTTTTTGTTGTCTACAAGTCTATTCAATGTATTCAACAGAAATATCCACCTTAATTCTGCAGCTGATAATGAACAAAACCATGTAGGATAGCCCAGCTGACGAATCATACCAAACAAGTCTTTCTTGCATTTTTGCAAAGTATGTTAGTGATGATCTTAAAATCCTTAAGACTCTCAATCCTTTATCAAGTTGAATTAGTTTATTTACATTACCATCTCATTTTAGGTTATCAGTGGTATATATATTCAGCATTGCACTCAAAAAAAATCACACTTGCCATCATTAATACAGCAATACATATTTGTTTTTATCCTTATAACTTCTTGTTTTTATAATGTAAATATGAGTCACACAACGGTAAGCAAAACAGGTAAGCCTATTTTTCCAACATGTCTACTTCAACACAATCTAGTTCACTTCAAGGTAAATTCGGAAATCAATAGACAGAAAACTTTTCATTGTAACGGCTTGTGGTGTATTTTATATAATATAACGCTTAATACATTTTCTACATGACTTACTGTTTTCGAACCCTTTAATGACTTTCTTACATTGTAAACTTCGTGGTTCTCCGTCACGGCAGCCGCCTCCATATTTACAAGTAAATGTTGACATACTTCTTGGCCGTCCCAATACTTCTACAACTCCATTCCTGTTAGTACTAACACTTAAATCAGTAGAAAAGTCCTACATGCGATGTTTCTTATCCAGGTTGGCCACAGAAGTTCTTCGGTTTCACATCATGGATTCGTCAATTTATAGTAGTTTCGTTCAATAACGAGTACTCATTTCGCTCATATAAGTTCTCATTCAAGTGCTAATTTCGCTCTATGAGTTCTCACCAAAGCTTACTACATTAGCAAGAGATTTTCTCATCTTCAGATCACTTTCGAGCCAACTGAAATTCATATACTGCTTGTAATCTTGGGGGCGGTCGATGGCGGTCGATGTCGGAAAAGCGAATAGTTATCATCTGTTCACGTTTAGCGCCTGGCCGAGTAAAAGGCTCATGAAATTCAGTCTCCAAGTTGGTTATTGTCCTAACTGGAAACATTTAAACTCCTTTTGATTTTAGTAAGACCGCTAATGAGGCCCTGTAAGTGAGGTTGTTTATGTCGCGCGTCTGAGTTTGAAATCTTTTCATGTCGCAATTTCGGAGGTCGAAGGTCGCTGTCGTAATTTCCAGTGAGCGGCTCGTCGTTCGTCGCCATTTCAGGTCCTTTATGTCGCCGTTTCAAGGCCATGTTGCTTGTCGAAATTTACCCCTAACAGGGCCTCGCTAATCGTCCTCTTAAGCTACAAAATCATTACAAACTCTGGCAACGGTACGATACACTTTCAGCGTGAACTTTCATCAACAGACTTCCGTGACTTTGGTCACGACAATTGTCGTCTTCATATCGGTGCCCCCGAGTTCTATCCGACTAATTACGAAGTGTGTCTACACTGGAGTGAGTGAGTGAGTGAGTGAGTGAGCGAGTGAGTGAGTGAGTGAGTGAGTGACAATTTGCATATCGGAGTCCCCACAAAAACTCGCAAATACGCTTCGCGTATCCACGAGTTAAAAAAGGTAACAAGAGCAGTCTGAGACTGAGATGAAGTACGTGTACATGTAGCAGTTATAACACAAAGAAAGAACTTAATGGAAGAGTCATAAAACAATATTTAATTATTAAATTAGTTATTTATATCACTGACAATATTGTAATAAAATTAAATATAAAGTGAATACATATATATAGTTGTAACTTAATTAGCACTGAACACAACAGTTAGTTACCGGTATACCAAATTGAAAAAGTTGTCCTAAGAAGGGACAACCATAATGCAACAATTGCTTGGTAGAATAAACCTTGAAAGTTTATATATCACATTTCTGCATTGAGAAATTTGAAACCAATATTAAAGAACTTGCACAGGCGACAATGGAATTCTAAAAACCAGAACTGCATGGGTAAGGGGCCACTCAAATCTAACAGTTTTCCAAAACACATTGAATAGCTACAGTTGTCTGAGAAGCATGTGAAGTGTACAATAAAATACACAAGTGTACCTTACTGCTGTAGGATCCCCATCAAATGAAAACCTCTCAATAACACCACCAAGGACCTCAAGAGGGATGGCAGGTTTGAATGTTCCCATCTGATTAGGTCTGAATGACAACATCACATCCACTGACTGTCCTGGTTTGATGTGGTCTTGCGATGGTGAAGCATGGAAGTGGGCAGTAGACTGGAGGGAGAATGTCACAGGCAAACTAGCCGACTCATTGTTTATAGTGCAAAGTGCATCAACTTGTTCACCCACTGGACAGTCACCAAACTTGAAAACAGGACTGGGTGAGATGGATAACAGCACTGGTAAAGCTGTTCCAAGAAGAGCTACTTCTACTCTGGACCCTGAAAAAGACATGACACCCATATCTTATTAGTAACATTGGTTGACTCTTTCACTCTCTGTAATGTTCAATTGGAGATACATGTAAACTGCCGAATCAACTCATTCTCTTACTTGGTGTAAATCAGGCAGAGCTTTTTTAATTCAATTTTAATTTTTTGAGTGCATGTATCTCTGAGATCATGATAATTGAATACTTTGCTAATACCGTATTTATTCAAATAAAGTGCCCAGCGCACTTATTCAATTTTTGGTCTTTTTAGAGGGGCGCTTATTCAAGAGGGGTGCTTATTAGAGGGAGGGCCCTTATTAAATTATCACCACTTTAATTGAGCAAATTTATAGTTATTTTCCACTGCACAACAAAGTGCAACATGACAACACTGTCCAATAAAAAAGTTTTAAACAAGTTCTAAGCAGAAATATAGAATTAAATTCTTGAGTTGATGTATTCACGCAATACAGTCTCAAAAATACTGTCTAACACATGCAATACAGTCTCCCAAATACTGTCTAACACATGCAATACAGTCTCACAAATACTGTCTGAAACATGCAATACAGTCTAACAAAACCTTTCAGTCTAAGCCAACAGTGACAGTGACAACAGTCTTGTTTTATTGCTGTAGCGATCACTCTGATCTCTTATTTGATTGCAATTTTGTTGTAACTGACGTCTATCAGTGAGCATTCTGGTGCTGCATCTTGAGCATCAGAGTTGGTAATATCAGCAAATGGGTCAGCTGTCCGGGAAGCAGAGATCACTTGTTGGACTGAACACAAGCGATCAAAACCAGTGTGGCGGGACTGGCTCTCCTTCAGGCAATGAATTCCATTATCCTGGGATCCACCACAAGCCACTGTAAGTGCACAGCTTAGGAAGGGACAGACTATAAGCTCCTTGTCCAAATTAACTGTCCCAATGGTATCAAGAACCCAGTTGATGACATTTTGACAATTTTAGTCGATATCAAGCCAGTTATCACTGCAGTTCTAACAAAACACAATTTCACGGTGACTCTAGTACCTTTTGGGGGGAGGTGCTTATACATTTGAGGGGGGGAGCTTTTATAATTTTTGGTCTTCTTAGGGGGGGATCCGTATTCAACAGAGGGCACTAATTTGAATAAATATGGTAAATTTATGCAAGAAAAATTACTTGAATGTGATTGGCTAAGCACTGAGTGCAGTTCAAGTGTGATACCACTGCAAAAAGTGCAACACCACTTATGAGTTCAAATCAAGATCAAATTACACTCGTTGAAGTGGCTCGTGCAATTTGTTATGGTTTTTTGGAAAACTCACTTGTGCAAACAGATCACGAAATGAACTCAAAACCATCTGATTATCATTATATATACCTCCATTGCTTTGTCCCACTTTGGATTTTTCAAAGATGCCAGCTACACTACCAACAGTTTCTATATGCATGAAAAGAGCATAATCTTTTCTTGGTGGTGGTTGATCACTTGCCCTCCAACCTTTGTTAGATTTAGTGTATCTTGGACTGAATCTAAAGTGAATCAGCCTTTTTTCCAAAGGTTGAAGTATTCCTTGGCTTGGTAGGGCTGTAACTAGAGTCATCAAATCATTCGGTGCACCAAGATCTTGAGGATTTGTTTGTGACATCAACATAGCTGTTGTACTCTTGGTCAAGTCAACTCCCTAAAAGACATAGAAGGGTAAAATGGCACAGTAGGGTACTTTACAGATGTACTGTAGCAGTTATAAAATTCTGTTAAACAAAATGTAGTTATAAATAGAAGTACAGAAGTACAGTAAATAACTACTTACAGTGGAACCCTGGTATAACAATCCTCGATATAACGATATGACTGATATGTATGATATTTTTTTTTAATATTGTTGTTAACTTACAAAGCTCTGAATGGCCTGGTCCTTGATTACATTAAAGACCTATTGAAGTATAATGACTCTCGTTGCACACTAAGATCTACAAACAACAGGTTGCTTCAGGGTTGTCACTAAGATTTCAAGTTGCCGGGTAATTGTTGTTAGTAGCCGGGGAAGTCGCAAGCGGTCATGTTCCCCCCCCCCCCCCACACACACACACACACACACACACACACACACACACACACACACACACACACACACAACACGTTTTGGTTTAATTTAAGGATGAAAGTAGCCGGGGGTTAGGCTTCGAGTAGCCGGGGGTTAGGCTTCGAGTAGCCGGGGGAAATCCCCAGTCCCCCGGCCACCGGCCCTTAGTGACAACCCTGTCCTTGATGACCCTAGTACGAATCTTAAAACGTATGGTGAAAGGGCTTTTAACGTAACAGCACCAAGGCTCTGGAACAAACTACAGTGTACCACTCCAGATCAGGCTTTCATCATCAGAGGCAGTTTTAAGGCTAATCTTAAGACTTTTTAAGTGTGCATATGATTTGAAGTTTTTATTTGTAGTAACCTTGTTGTATTATATAGTGCATTTAATTCAGAGGATCTTAATTTTTAGGGTTTTAGAGTATTGTAAAGCACCATGGACAATTAATGGAAGATGGCGCAGTATAAAATTAATGTATATTTATTTATTCATTTATTTATTTATAACGATTAACATTTTTTAAGCCCAGGCTGCCTAACATGACAGTTAAAATGTATGGAAAAAAACCCCAGCCGATTTAAGATCCATGATATAACGATATCCTCATCATATAACCATCACAATCCAGTAGCTCCAACGTAAAATTACCAGGCAACCCTGATATAGCATAATAAAATCAATCATCATGCGACCAGAAAGGATAAGCAGACACTTCAACGAACCCAGATAACAAGAAGTTTCCTTTCTAGACTTCGATGTACATGTCAACAGTTTAGACGTTTACAGACGTTTGGATTTACAGTTGAACCTCATTATCTCGATCTCTCAAGGGAAACCAGAAATAGTTCAAGAAAGCAGGGATTAAAGAAAACTGACAAAGAATGACTGATAAAAATGATCCAAGGGAAGTGAGATAGCAGGGAGTTCAACATAATGGAGTTTAACATACTATAGCGAGGTTTGAGTGAACACTGAACCCTACTTGAAATCTACATAGGACTTTATAGGCGTTTTATCCTCTTTGCTGCTTAACAATCTCATTTAACATAATAAACGATATACACAAAGATAAACGTCTTACACTCAAAAGGAAAACTTGATATTGATGTTCCCATACCCCGATACAACAATAATTGTGATTGTTTTCCTCCAATATTGTTATTTTGGAGATTTTATTTATAATATACCCTGCTATAATGATGTAATTCTACCAGTCCCTTGGTACTTTTTTATATCAGGGTTCCAATGTACATTGTATTACAAAAGATGATGCTGGAAATAAAGCATGATTCACTAACTGGCCATGAATAGAAAAAATGCAACATGTAAAGTCCTGCTTAACTATTAGGTTGCATTCCAATGATAAGATCCAGATTTGGATTTGTAATCAGAGATCACAGATCATGCCAGCTGCCAAAACAAGTGATAAATCCACTTGGGACAAAGATTTACTAGTTCATTTTATGTACGTGCCATATGATGTTGGATCACAAATCTGAATCCAAATCATAACCAATGGAACACACACTAAGACTACATGTATTCGTTCTCTCTTTACATGTACACAGGTCAACAGTCAATGAAACACATACCGTAGCCAACTTGACTACAGTTGTAATCAGCTCATTAGATTTTGAGTATTGAGGGTTAATAACATACTCTGCAATAATATGACTGACTAAGCCATGTTTAAAAAAGGAAGATTCATTTCATACTTACCACCTCTTGTCCTTCTCCGTCTTCCTCAAGAATGACCACAAAGTTGGCAACATCAGGTCCATTGTTGTAGATGTAAAAAGACTGTGTCTTGTCTGTGCCATAATACGTAGAACCAAAGTTTATAGTTTGTACGTTTTCATCTGTACCTAGTGTGAGCAGCTCCAGAGATCTCTCCACCACATTGCCAAAAATCTGAAGTGTTGTGGGTGGCTTCCCTTCAAGCTTTACTCTGAAAACCAAAGGCATGAATTGTTATATTAATCAAGTACTGTATCATAAAATTACAGTTATCAAATTATTAATGAATACTTCATCCAGTTACATTCTGCTAAAATCGTTAACTATTATTAATAATGATAATTATTATTGTTCATAAATAATTAATGACAATAATTAATGCTTATTAATACCCTTGAGCATTAATCTTTTAATGTTATCCTCTGGTTTGGAAGACTTTGCAAAATAAACACATATACTTTATACCTCAATCATTAAATTTTGGTAAGACATTCACCTATCAGTGATGGTGCATGAAAACACAGATGTGCATGGTCACCATCCAGTGAATAATGATTATAAAACTGTATCATTCTACTAAACAAGACAAATTTACTTACTGTGCTACTTCGTTGAGTTCCCCTGGAGTTTTGCTAATGAATTCAATCTACGAAAGAATGAAGAAAAACTACAGCCAATGAAGAACAAAATTTTGATGGCTATATTCTTGATCAATACGAGGATAGATACTCTATGAACAGTCGCTCAAAATTCATAAAAAAAACTGTGCTAATACACAACATTCTATACACTGTACATGAATAATGATTAAAATTGTTGACTGGTAAGGAGTATTGAGGAAAAAGGACATACCCACAAATGCTATCAAAAGACTCGGGTATCGAAGTAGGAGAACTTAGTCAGGCCATGAGAGACCACCTTGTGTGACAAGCTATTGTTGCTGACATCCCAGCCTCGGTTGCTGAAGGATGATGATGATGAGTATTGAGGACATAGGTGCCTTTGGCATGAAGGGAATTTATAGTCAGGTAACAAAATCTACACACTATGAATCTCTGGGTATACCCCCCAGGGGTGTGACTCAAAGGCACATGTACACCCACCAATCTCACTCCCTCATCATGCAAACAAAATAATAATATGAACACACAGAGATAGAGAGACAGACACCTTAATGATCTGTCTTCCTCCTGGTTTGACAATACCACCTGATGGCATGATAGTGATTGGTTGACTGCCACTGTATCTTATTTTAAACTCCCCACTCAGTGAGCCTTCATTACTGACAGCTACCACACGTGAAAGGACTTTTCCATCTGCCACAGTCACTCCAAAGTCTGCAGGGCCACTGAGCTCTAGTTGAGGTGATGGAGTGTATCTAAAACCATAAAAAAATTGTTATACTTTATTATTACAATAAGAGTGCTTTCTATTCAGGACATTAACATAATTTTATTCTTGCACACTAACTGAAACAGCATCTCTTTGGTATAATGTATCCTAAAGTTGAACCATACTATTTCAGACTTGGTTAATATCTCTATCTCCCTGCTATCCCAAACTATAAAACCCTTGTTTTGGTGCCCTTGAGTTCCAATCATTGACACTACTGGCTATCACAAACTCTCTGATACAGTCCATGTATCTCATTTTGTTTTCCTTTATTTTGCCTTAAGAGTTCAAGAAAACTAGGTTCAACAGTGTTTAAAACAATTGTAATTAAATTGAGCGATATCTATGTTGTGGTTCAATTTTATACTTGGTTTAAAATTTGTTTTTCTTTGTTTTAAACTAATTATCATACATTACAAAAAGCCAAAAACATAGGGAGAAAAATTTTTAAACCAAGGATACAATTGAACCACAAAATCTACATTGCAGCTGTCATCAGTTTAAAACTATTGCTATTAAATTAAATCAAATCATAAATAATTACGAAATATGCCGAGAATGGAAACAAACAAATTGATGACGTAGTCTGGCAAACTAAAAAGTAATAATCACAGTAGCACCACTACTAGAAAGTTTACTATTGCTGGTATTTCTAGTAAACTAAAATACTAAAGTTTGAAACAAATTTTACATTTCTGCAATAATCGTAATAAATGGAAAATTGGTTTCAATTTATACAGAAATGACATCAAAATTATTTTGATATTCCATACAAAATAAAATACACTTACGCAACTAGAGGAATTTCAACAACATCATTGTCTACCACAAGTATGACTCTATCCTGTGAATCTTCAGCCTTTGTCGTGTAATATTCCACCAAGGCACAAACATCCAAGCCAGGGGCAATCGCATGGTCAGGATTTTTCACCTTCAGTCTGAAACACTTAAAAGATCAACAATACATTACTTTTTACAACACTTCTTCAAAATGAAAATGTATCCCAACAAGTGGTTCCGTGCAACTTTAGATTTTGATTATGACGTACAACATCAAAGTGTACATGTATAAGTATAAGCTCTCTGGGAAAAATATTAAGAATGAAAGCTAAAACGTACAGTACTACTACAAGAGCTTATCTGTAGTAACACTAAAATAACCACGTCATAGGTTCAGGAAAGGTCTGGCATGTACATGATGTATCTCAAGCATGTATAAACGGAGTCATACATTTATTCACAATTTTCACCATGTTTACAAACTACAAAACACAAGTACGTTGTCGAGTAATGCATTCCTTTTCTTCTCTCATATATATATAAAAGCAAAGTAAACCTTGCAAAACTCACATTAGAAGCTGGTCCATGAAATCGAATGCTCTTGGAAGATTTGCTCAAGTTCTGCACGGTGAGTGTCATTTGATGTACAACATCTGACTCTGCGTCGAAAAATTCCACGACTGGTGGGACAATTCTTACACCAGCAACGGTGCCCTCCATGTCAAAGTCTTATGTGAAGGTTCTGTCAGCTTTTTCAGATGATTATCGAAACGGTAATGGTGAATTGCGAATGAATCTTTGCAGTGTTTCTCTTCTCAAATCACCCGCCATATTGGTTTACGCTGGGATTCCGTTGCATAGAAACGCGCCAAAAGCACCATGATATAACAATGATTATTATTGGTTTATATTTTTCCAGCTAACCAATCAAAGAGCGTTTTTCATGGTGCTGTTGGCATTCCCACTATGCTTTTCATATTGGTACCCGGCCTTGGAAAAGGACAGTTTACCTTAAGTCACATTGCATGAATGGAAAATGGGTGGTTGTTTTGGTCAGAGTTTTTTTCCTACTATCAAGCGTAAAACTTCAGCTGCTCATCAGGTCATCCTAGATCAACAACTGCTTATTCAGTGATCGCACGTGTCTGATCGATACATGCAACCACTCTGACTAGCGCTAAGCACTTTCCGATTTGGCTTATACTTCTTCCTGAACGAGGAATTAATCTATTTTTAGCTTGCCCGAAGCGAACAACATGTACCTTCTTTGCAATACAGTCGATTGCATCTACCCGTGAACGCACGCGCTCAAAACATGTTTTCACGTGAGTAGTATGATAGAGGCAAATGAACCGGATTTTTGATAATTTCTGATAATTTCTGATAATTTCTGATAAATTATACCAGGATTTTTTTATCGGGATTTTATCAAGGATTTTATCAAGGATTTTATCAGAGATTTTTTTTATACCAGGATTTTTTTATCGGGATTTTATCAAGGATTTTATCAAGGATTTTATCAGAGATTTTTTTTATACCAGGATTTTTTTATCGGGATTTTATCAAGGATTTTATCAAGGATTTTATCAGAGATTTTTTTTATACTAGGATTTTTTTATCGGGATTTTATCAAGGATTTTATCAAGGATTTTATCAGAGATTTTTTTTATACCAGGATTTTTTTATCGGGATTTTATCAAGGATTTTATCAAGGATTTTATCAAGGATTTTATCAGAGATTTTTTTTATACCAGGATTTTTTTATCGGGATTTTATCAAGGATTTTATCAAGGATTTTATCAAGGATTTTATCAGAGATTTTTAAAAAATAAATTTGAAAAATAGTTTAAAGGGATAAAAAATATTAAAGTAAATGGACAATAAATCAGTGAAAGAATTGGAGAAGATGACTGTGAAGCAACTGAAAGAACTTGCCAAAGAGCGGGGTATTGGATATTCTCAAATGCGTAAAGCTCAACTTATGGAAGTGTTAGGTAATGTGACAGACATCAGAACTAATATCCTACAAAATGAAACGTTACATAATATTGATAAAACAAAAACTAATAAGTATTATTGTAGTCATGGAAAGTATAAATATTATTGTAAAGAATGCAACGGGAAAGGAATATGTATTCATGGAAAACAAAGATGGTTTTGTAAGGATTGTGGAGGGTCTCAAATATGTGAACACAACATACAGAAGGCACTATGTAAAGAGTGTGGAGGATCACAAATATGTATTCATAAAAAAAGAAAGGATTACTGTAAAGATTGTGGAGGATCACAAATATGTATTCATAGAAAGATTAAATATATCTGTAAAAAGTGTCGTAAAACACAAGATACACAACAAAAACATTAAGTTATATAACGCAAGTCAGTGTTACATAACAAAATTTACATACAATCATCTACCGAAATAGATACCACGCTAATCCACCAGCTACAACTATAAATGCTAATATATTCTTTTCATGTTGCGTTGAGTCTATATTATTTTCATGTTGCGTTGAGTCTGTTTGCATTGAGTCTGTTTTCATTGAGGGTTTTGGTTTCGTTTCAGTTCTATGAGGTAACTTTAACTTTGAATATCCCATGTTATGTTTTATTCCAACCTGTTTTGCTTCAGTGTTTATGGAATTATTAACCCCAAAACTCATATCATTACTAGCTTTCATAAGTTTGTTATTAAAACCAGTCACGCTCTCAGTGTTGATTATCATATTAATAGGCATTAGCCATACACCGGGAGCAATAGCTAAATCAAGCCGTAATTTCGCTTCCTGTACAGCTAATTGATACCTTTGGATCGAACTAGAAATGTCATTCTCAATCACACTACTCTCAAATAAATCTATGAATTCTTGTTGAGTCTCAATCGCTCCACCACCCTTACCGTAAATTGAGTTTCTAGTGTTGACTTGAGCCCCCAATATGCAGTAAACAAAAGCTTCAACAGATCGATTCAATCTACCAAGTCCAGCTTTAGTGAGTCCATGACCACTAGTTGGAATGAACCAAGCATATTTGAAATCAGCAAAATCATCATTACGGATGAATGAGATAAGATTACCTTTTTCTTTCCTACCTCCATCATCAGCGAATTTACCACCTTCACCAGGCCACTGATCAGCTTCATCATCATAATTCCTTACTTTATGAACATTTTGATATCCACCACCCGATCCATGATATCCAGAACCATAATCAATAAATATATCACCCAATCCTCCGTTTCGACCACCTTTCCATCTAAAATCAGAATTATTACCAATTCCAAATTCAGCACACAATCGTTTATATGCGACTTTATTATAGGGATTATTATTTATTGTAAAAGGTTGTTCATCAGGTAGGGGAAGACTCAATTCATATAATATCCGCCTTATTGTGAAATATATATGAAACTTTATGAAGCTACTCACTACTTTAGGATAGTTTAGACTCTCAAAAGGACTTATCCCACAACCAGAGGTCGCACACCATACTGCAAAGTTTAGTTGTTGAGGCCAATAATTCATATCGGGTGCGTTCAACCATTTTCTACTCTGCTTACCAAATTTGAAAGTTACAACTTGGGATGTAAATACGTTTCTCATCTTTGCGGTGAATTTCTTGGTATTTGACACGTATATATCCAATGAGGTCAGCATTTTTGTGATATTACTTGTAAAGTCATCAAAATCAATGGCAGGTATTGGGTAAGATCGATTGGTTATAGTTAAACTCTTTGGGAATGAACTCAATGCATCATCATCCAATCCTAAATCTTTCCATAACAGTCTTTTCAAACGGGGTGATAGGTCATCAGTCCATGTTTTTCCAGTGGGATCATCATAAGACATGATTGTTGTACCATTAACTTTCCACTTAATGTAACCACCATACGGATCAGCTACAACTTCAAATTGACTGAGATCAGCCTTTGGATATCTATTTCTGAAATCATTGAGTAACATTTTAATCTTATTTTTGTTTAGAATAAGATGTTTTTAAATCACCACCGTTCTTTTCTAATACTAAACTCATAATTACATCCTATAGGAGTTCGCTCATATGACATTTTTAACGTTCGGGACCGGTTAACTCCTTTAAAATTTCTGCACGAACCTCTGTTCTTATCTGATTCATATTTAAGTTTTTTTCTGTATCTTTTCGGTTTTTTGGCGGATTTCGAGTTTTAGTTTTTCAAACTTGTCCACCTCTGATAAAATTAGAGAAAATTCTTGGTCAGAGATAGCGTTATCTTTCAGTGCCTTTGAAACCAAGTCGTGAATGGTGTTTACTTTTGCTTTTGCTAGAGAAACTGTCTGTTCATGTTTACTAACTTTATGCGAAAGTCGTTTAGAAGCCGCACCGAATCCAACCGATATTCCCCCACAAAGACCACCAACAGCTCCCAACGGGATACCAACAACAGCACCAAAACCAGTAAGAGAGGTTCCCAGTCCACTTGCAGATAGGATAACTGAAAACACCCCACTACCAACACTTATTTTTGTAAATATCCCCCTCGCTCTATTGTATTTTTTCCTAACATCCTCATAATGTCTAATTTCCTTCTGAAGATTATGTACTACTTCACACGATTTTTGAAGTCTGAAATTATTTGAGTCAACATTCATAAGCACTTGTGGATAAATTCTATTGTAGTCATCCATATTATATTTTACAAATCAACATGAAATCTTTAAATAAATTCGAATAGGTTCGTTATTCAATTCAACCTTTTTTCCATTTTCATCTATAATCAATAAAGTAAAGTAGTTGACCGGATTTTTGGTTTTTGGAACTCTTAAACAAGGATGCTTTGTAGATGGAATAACAGCTAGTAGTTGTGATGGGTTAAGTTCTACATTTTCACCTATAGGCATACAACAATTGGAATATGAAGACTTTGGCTCTATAAGATCACACATTAAGTACATAGGATTTCTATACGACGCTATATGCATGTAACTAAATTGCAATTGTATCTCTTTTACTTGGGTTAAGGGTGGATTCAGATAAATTCTTGTTTCAGGAGTTAGCATAGTGATATTTAGAAATATTGTATCATTCATTATTATTTTTTTTACTTATCGTCTCTTCTTTTTAAATTGTTCCACAAAATATAGAACCACTGCCACTATCAACAACCAAGCGTTCTTACCTAAAAATCCAATAACCTCTCCTGCAGTCTTGAACAGAAAGCTCACGATAGCTCCAACCATTCCAGGCAATATTTCACCGAGTTTCTTACCAATCGTTTTCAACCCATTACCAACACCTTTACCCAATTTGGTTAGACCTTTAGAAAGATTAGAAACGATAACACCAATGACAACACTTACAGCACTCACAACGGCAAAGACTGTAAAACCATACTTTTTGAAGATAGCCTTCACACGATCACTTAATGACATTCCTTCCTGTATTCTCTCAGTCTCACGCTCCCGGTTAGCTATTTCATTATCATCCTCAGCAATTTCTCTATCTAAAGTCTCTATTCGGTTACTTTCCTCTGGTGTCTTCAGCGGTTTATCCTCAAGGAATTTTTTCTCCTCCTTCTTTTTGTTTTGTGATTCTTTTATCTTAGTTATCTCACTATCATTATCTTCCACAACTTCTTCTGCTCTAGGACCTAAAGCATTTTTCAATTGATCGGGAAGTTTTTTACTTTTTTTTAATGATCGTAATTCACCATCTTGAAGAACATAATCAGCTGATTTTCCTCTTTTTAAATTAACAACTATTGCTTCTATTCCATGTCCAATATCTTTGAAGAATGTTATGAATTTTGAAGTGTTTGCACGTGGATAATACTTTTTTAGTTCTTTTTCAGCATAATATTGATCTTTCATCTTAGTATCTAACAAGGGATCAGTTTCAAGACCACCAAATGAAGTTTCTTCTTCTTCTTCATCATAGTTAGTTTGATGAGTGGTAGATGTCTTTGGGGTCATATAAATTGTATTATCCTTGTCATCACCACCCACATTATAGGGATCATTTAGTTTAGTCGGATCTAAATCTGGTATATCTCCACCTTCTGCCATGATTTTTTTACTTGTCTGTAATAAATTCTTTAAACTCATCACACAATTAACTAAAAGAATTTACTAACCATATAACCCAATGCCAACATACCACCACCTACATATACCATCTCACCCATCTTTTGATTGTCACTAGGTCTATAATAATCAGAGAATTTTGGTTCATGTGTCTGACTATAAAATTTAAAAGCTTCATCAGTATTAGAAATATTTTGTAAAGCTTGGTGTTTAGCATCCTTCTGTTGAGAGTACCAATCAATGAGATTCTGTCTTTTTTCCTGGTATGTAGCATAATCTTTTTGATATTTTTCCAATGCCTTATTGTGTCTTATTCGCTCTGCATCTGTTTTATCACCTGAGAGATATTTTGCAAGATATGATCCACCAACGAAAGTAGTCGCATTCAATATAGCTCCACCAACCATCATTGCTATTGCTGCCATAAATCTTTATTTTGGTAAAATATTTTGATCTTCTAAATAAGTTTTGAGATACATACTACCGGATAGGACAGCAACCCATTTAGCATAGTTTGTAATACTTGATGAGGGATCGTTGATGAATGATTCTTTCATAACCTTTTTAGCTACATATCCAACTCCAGCAGCCAATCCGATAATGACGGCTGAATCAGTAACAGTTTTCACAAGTTTGTTATCAGTTGACATGATTTTTATTTGTGGGTAGAGAAAATCTTTAAACTACTTTCCTTAAAGCATTACTATTTTAGGGGTTGGTTGGGGTGGTGGTTGTGGTTGGGTAGGAATCTTTGATGGAACTTGAGATAAATCAACTATTCTGTTTTTGTAGTACCTCATAAACATGTCAACTGCAGTAAACCCTATTTCAACAATAGATAACACGGTAGCAAAAGATAGCTCTGGAATCCATGCTGCAGATTCGCTCTCTTTATTGGAATTTTCTTCCTGTTTAGTCTCCGCTTGTTCCTTTTCACGTTTCATTTCCCTGGCTAACGCTTCTTTAGCTTTTTTGTTATATTCTGCTAGTTTCTTACCGGCTGCAACCTTTTTAGGATCTTTCTCTTTCTTTTTAGTATCTTTCTTTTCAGGTATAGGATCCATTGTAATTTGTTCAACTTCATCAGACATTATTTTTTTATTTCCAAAAGTAAAGAATCTTTAAATCAGTTGTGTACAATGACCTGCTCAGTTTTGTTAGAATCATCAGTATTTTTACTTGAATCATCTTGTATTTTGTTGATTTTAATGTGCTTTACAACCTGGAATAGTCCGCTGGCAAGTGCTACCAATCTTCCACCTTTTAATGCTAAGAGACCTACAAAGTTTGTCAGTTCACGATTAACCAACTCATCATTCTTCAAGTCTTTACAAAGCGCTTCGATATCATCCACAGGAACCATGTAAGAAATGACATGAGAAACTAATTGAAGAGATGAATCTACTAATCCACCACTAATTTTCTTACCTAATACTGTCTGATATCGATTATAATATTTTTCAACATCTTTTACCGTTAGTTTTTTTATATCACCGAGACTCATATCAACACCTAAATATTCCTTTGTGGTCCCAAGAGATGCGAGAAAAGCTAGTGATTCTTGTTTTATTTCAACATCATTATCTTTAACCTCATCTTTTACCTCAGTCTTTTCTTCTATATAATCTTCAACTTCTGTCATCTTGCAATTTTGTAATAAAACATAGATTCTTTTAAATCACCGCTGGAATCTCTAAATAACATTGGAATGGATAACGTAAACATAAACAGAGTCTAGAATATTTTTCAGTTTTCAGGAGTTCTACAAACTTTTTACTAGTTTCAGAGTCTAAATCACCTCCATAATCTTCGAAAAGCATCTTCATACCTTTTTGTGATGGGTTATGGAAAGTAACAACACAAGTTACATTTTCACGGAATGGTTTTGCAATGGATGTTAATTGCTGAGTGAGAACCCATACTGATAATCCATGATGCCTTCCAGAGAATGCTAAATCTATAAACTTGTTAGAGCGTTTCTTTAGTTCCTTCGATACAGCACAATCGTCTAAAATTATTAGTGTATTTGTACCAGAGAACAAAGTTTGACAATCAGTTAATAACTCGTTAATCTCATCGCTGTTACTAGCATCTGGTGATAATACCAAGAAACGTTTATCTCCGCGAGCAAAATTATGATAGGTTTTATTTTTAGAAAAAGTCGGGCATATAAGAACAATGTATTCAAAAACTTTTCGAAATGGTCCTCTTAGCTGATCAGTGATGTACTTTGTCTTTCCACAATTTGTTGGACCTGTTATAATACAATGAAAAGGAATTTTATCTCGTAATTCTTCCATGTTTTAACTAATACATAATTGATCTTAAGTTTGAATTCATAATCTCCATCAACGCGTCGGCTACCACGAACATGTAACAGGTGATATTTCCTGATCCTCCAACTTCTCTTTTCATTTCAAGTTTTACTCCATCTCTTGTGTTGTTCAAGGCCAGTCCTCCACCATGAATACCATTGTCGGGGTGAGTTCTCAAGTCAATCCATATAGCAAACTTGTTGTCATAAAAATCATTTAGCTTGACACCCTCTTTACCGAAACGTTTCTTTACCGAATCCCAGAAGTCTGACGGTTCCATCCCCTTAGAGTAGATACGGTTTGGCATACCGTCAACGTTAATCTTTATTGATGTAATATTCGGATTTACAAACTTTTCAGAATCTCTCTTTCCCCCACCGTATCCATCTGTGAACAAGCACAATATCCCTGTCATTGATCTCCTAGGTAGATTAATGTTCTCGTTTATGAAACTGTCATTAGGTTTGGAGATGGTAAAAGTTTTGTGGAGAAGGACATTCTCGTAAAAGAATACTTTACCAACCTGATAAGCTGACTGTGCCTCATTAGCTAAGTATTCACTTGATATACAAGAATATTCCAACTCAAGGTTTGCGATTTTGTAAGTTGGATTCTTGGTCGTGTCAGAATAAACAACAATATCGTAAACTGGGGCTAGTGTAATCTCAAATATTAGTGAATGAGGTAACGCCTTTGGATAGAAAACCCCATGATTGTTGATAATAGGATGGTTGAGTGGGATACGGTACTTGGTGTTGTATACTGCTGCAAGAACTACTTCCTTATCTTTTCCTGAGGTTACCTTATCACCCGCTTTTGTCCTAAGCTTCCTTATGTTTTCAGAAGAAATACCTTGTTTTATTCCATCCTCACGATCTTCAGCTGTTAAGTATAAGTCATGGTATGTTTGAAAGAGATCGTATCTTTGAGTATCCTGTAGTGTTTCTCCACCAAAAAGAACCCTAAGTCTGGATACAAGGTTACTGCCTACATTATTCACAAGGGTATTATTAACATGACCATCAACAGTCAAGTCAAATAGTAGAGATACACTTCCAGGGACAATCACTACATTCTCAGAAAGTTTTGGAATATTTATATATAAGGTTTCTCCAGGACTAGCGGATGATGGATTTAGTGTAATTCGATTCAATGACGATTCCGCTTTCAAACCTAGAGGCTCTAGTGGAATCCTGTTTGGATTAATTTTTTCAGGTATAACTTGTGACATGTTATTATTTTAAAGATAGGTAGAGTATTCTTTTAAATTAGTAACGAAAACATGTTATCAAAAATATACTATTCAACTTATGGATATTGGAAAGGGTATTCTGCAATTCCTAAATTAGCTGAGAAAGCAAAAGTCAGTGAATCTGAGGCTAAAAGATGGCTTGAGAAACAGGCTATGTGGCAAATCTATCTACCAGCTCCAAAATATATCCCCAGACCACACTGGAATATTGAAAAACCGAATCAGATTCATCAAGCAGATCTATTATTTTTACCACATGATAAAGTTGGTAGAAAGACATATCGATATGCTCTAGTTGTGATTGATATAGCTAGTCGATATAAAGATGCAGAACCATTAACATCAAAAGAAAGTCATGAGGTATCCAAAGCCTTCACTAATATTTACTCCAAAAAGTTAAAATATCCAAAAACATTAATTGTTGATCCTGGAAGAGAATTCATGGGAGATGTGACAAAACTTATGGAAAAACATAATGTAACCATCCAGAGAAGTGAAGCTGGAAACCATAGAGCTCAAGCATTTGTTGAAAGAGCAAATAGAACATTATCAGAAAAACTATTTAGTCATCAATATGCACAAGAAATGATTAGTGATGATCGATCTAGAGTATGGGTGAAACGATTACCAGCTATTTTGAAAACTTTAAATAGTACACCAACGAGAATAACTGGTAAAGAACCTGAGAAAGCTATAAAACTGAAAGAGGTTGATATTAATCCTCCAAAGTATAAGCGAGTTGTTGGATATGATGAGGTGAGGCTGCCTCTTGGGGTAAGGGTTAGATACTTACTCGCTCCGGGTGAACTTGAAGGTGGTGAACGAAGACGAGCCACGGATCCTATCTGGAGTATTCAGGTTTACGATCTTTCTAGAAGTGTGGTTTCATCTAATCAACCAGTTTTGTATTATTTACTAGATGGACCGAGACGTGGTTTTGTGAGGGAAGAACTTCAGGTTGTACCATATGATACTGAGTTGCCACCCAATTCTGTGATGAAATGAGCTAATACAAAGGCTCTGTGTGAATTCCGTCGTCTGCCACAATACGTTTATCGTAGTAGGCGCTCAATCCTAATTTATTTTGAGCGTATGTTACAATTTGATTATTATTAACTCTAAAGCCGGTATTTTGCACTTTATCTTTCGCCCCGTTCAAAGCTTCGTAGTATCGATTCCATGTCATATCATTTTGCTTTCTGGAGGTTCCTTTGCAACTAAACTTTGTTTTTCCGTTCGGGTCTTCGGCGTAATAACATTTTGGTGCAAGAGCAATCATTCGAGTTCCTTCAAACTCCAGCTTGAACAGACCGGGTGTCTTGTCGTGGTATTTTGAGGTTGATAGGAATTTTTCTTTTCCTCCACTAAAGTATTCTTTTTGTAGTTCAGGTTTTATAATCTTATCAAAATTTTCATCCGAAAGAGCTATGTACAGGCTATCTGTGTCCATCTGAATAAGTTCAAAATCCCTTCTATCAACATATTTATCAAGAAAATCGTAGTAAAATTCCAACATTCGCAGTTTGGCTAATTGGTATACAGCTATACCACATTGATAGGGGCGGTTTATCATGACCTGACGTTTTCGTTCTTTTATTTCATATGTTTCATTGATTACTTCCAGATCCTCAAAGAAAGGACTTCTAAAAGCCTTATCAACCTCTGCCTCGTCTTTGGTATATCTTATTTTTGTGTGTCTTTCGAGATTTTCGATCATTTTTCCATAGAATGAATTTCCTTTTAGTTTGTAAGTATCGCCCAGTTCTTTGCAACCTTCATACTTGTAATTCAGTTTTTCAATCAACACTTGAGGGTCTTTGTTCTCTTCAATCAATGTGACTATAGAAGGGAATTGTTTTAATTCATTAATAATGGTGTCGACATCATCTCTCTTGTTGTCCTTAATGGCTTCACGTAACTTTTTGGTTAAAACCTCTATATCTCCGTTTCTTCTAGCATCAGCTATCTCTTCAGGGAACTATTTAAAAGGTCTTCCTGCTACATATTTTAAAATCTTGTGTACAGCTGTTACCTCTAAACCATGGTTAAGATACCATTTCAGTAGGGGTGTATATAGCAGGATCTTCTTTGCCTTAGTCACCCCAATAGTAGTAGTAAAAAGCGGTTTCTGAGACAAAAAATTTAAGACAAAAAAAAAATCAAAAAAAAAAAAAAAATATGTGGTTTCTGAGACAAAAAATTTAAGACAAAAAAAAATCAAAAAAATTGAAAAATATGATTTAAAAGGAAGAATAAAAGTATACAACAAAAAATGGAACGATTGAAAGATGTTGAATTAAAAGAAATTGTGAGAGAATTAGGCATACGAGGTAGAACTGGTATGCGAAAAGCTCAAAAAATAGAAGCATTACGTGAAATGGGTATCAATACAAATGAAGATTTGGAAAATTATAGGCAAAGACAAAGACAAAGATTTAATGAAGAACCACCGCCCGGCCCTCCTCCACCAGGTTCTACTCAAAATTCAATAAAGCTAAAACCCACCCCTAGAAAAAATATTACAAAAAGGAAACTAGTACCAACTTTTATAAAACCACAAAAGTCATCAAACAAAACTTTTAATTGGGGAAATTATTCATTTAAGGTTATGGATAAAGATGAGTTTTCCAAAAAGCTTGCAGATTTAACCAATGAAAATATTATAAAACTTACTAATAACAAACAAATAAAACCCAACCCTAGAAAAAATGTAAATATATCTGATAGTGTGAGAGATGAATTGGATGAAAAAAAATTCAATATAGAAGAACAACAAACAGCATTGAGGGGATATCTGAAAACTTATAGGATAAATGGAAAGAAAGGTTATGGGCCAAAAGCGTTTTTAAATAATATCAAACCAAAAGTTCTTGATCTAATTAACCAGAAAAAGAAACCGATAAAGGCGAAATTTATATTTACGTGTAAGTTTATAAAAAAGAATCCCGATACAAGAAAGATTGATCAAAACTTTGGGTACTTTCATTCAAAAGTAGAAACGATTACTTTATCAACTGATTTATCTGAATTATTCGATACTATGGTAAATAGTTTACTTGAATTGGTTGCAAAGTTTCAAAATAAAGGTTCTGGTTGGCAATTCGATCAAGTTGAATACTTTGATATAAACATTGACCCCTTCGAGCCGCTTGTTGGAAGTTCATATATTGAATTACCACAAATATTAGCAAAAAAGAAGGCTATTATAAATGTTAAGAATGAAAATGATCATGAGTGTTTTAAGTGGGCTGTAACCTCTGCCGTTTACATACAAAACATTCATCCAGAAAGACTAAACAAAAAAATGATAGAAAACTCAAAGAACTTTGACTGGTCGGGAATGGAGTTTCCTACCTCACTAAAACAAATTAACAAGTTTGAAAAACAAAACCCCTACTACACTATTAATGTTTACGGATATGATAAAGGTGATGTATGCCCACTAAGAATAAGTAAAAAACAAAAAGGTTATCTAATCAACCTACTTCTAATATCAGAAGGTGAAAATAATCACTACTGCTGGATAAAGAATATTAGTAGATTGTTAGCCTCAAAAGTTAGTAAACATAAATCAAAGATGTACTTTTGTCCTAGATGTCTAAACGCATTCCAGTCAGAAACTTCATTGGAAAAACATCTTGAATATTGCGACACAAATGAAGAAGTAAAGATTGTTATGCCCAAGGATAAAGATGGAAATCCTGAGTTTATTAATTTTAAAAACTTTAATAGAAAAATGCGAGTGCCCTTTGTTGTATATGCGGACTTTGAATGCTATCCAGAAAAAATATACACCTGCTCACCAGATGAAAGAGAAAGTTTTACTAATAAATACCAGAAACATAAAGCATCAGGATTCAGCTATCTCATAAAATCTTTTGATGATAAAATATTTCCGCCCGAGCTTGCACAATACACCGCCGAATCCTCAGATGATGATATCCCACAGATATTTGTAGATAATTTGGAGCAGGATATTAAAAAAATTTACAATAAGTTTAAATATAAAAAGAAGGTGGGGGATATGTCAGAAATGGATAAAAAAGACTATAAAAACGCCGATCGCTGTCACATCTGTGAGAAAGAATTGGGAAAAGATAAGGTATTAGATCACTGTCATCTTACAGGAAAGTATAGAGGAGCAGCTCATAATGAATGCAACTTAAATTACAAGATTCCAAAGTTCTTCCCAGTAATATTTCACAACCTATCTGGTTATGACGCTCATCTTTTTATCAAGAATCTTGGTAAAACAGAAGGTAATATAAACTGCATACCTAATAATGAGGAAAAGTATATTTCTTTTACAAAAAAGATTGTGGTTGATACATTTACAAATAAAGAAGGTAAGCGTGTTGAGGTAAAACGAGATATTAGATTCATAGATTCATTTAAATTTATGCAAACAAGTCTGGATAAATTGGTAAATAATTTACCAAAAGAATCTTTCAAAAACTTAAATATTTTCTATGAAGGCGAGAAATTAAATTCATTGTTGAGAAAAGGCGTTTTTCCATATGATTGGTTCGATAGCTTTGATAAACTCAACGCAACTCAACTTCCACCTAAAGAAGCGTTCTACTCAAAACTCAACGATGAAGATATAACAGAAGATAACTACCTGCATGCTAAAAAGGTGTGGGAAACTTTCAATATGAAAACAATGAGGGGATATCACGACCTATATCTTAAGTCGGATGTATTACTTTTAGCAGATGTATTTGAGAACTTTAGAGATGTTTGTCAAAAGAATTATAACCTTGACCCCGCCCAATATTATACAGCACCAGGACTAGCTTGGGATGCTGCATTAAAGATAACAAAGGTGAATTTGGAGTTGCTGGCCGACATTGACATGCTACTTATGATTGAAAAAGGTGTTCGGGGTGGAGTATCCATGATATCTACTAGATATGGTAAATCAAATAATCCATATATGGGCGAATATGATACAAAACTACCTACAAAGTATATTACATATCTCGATGCAAATAACTTATATGGTGGGGGAATGAGTAAACCGCTGCCCACTCATGGTTTTAGATGGATGAGTGAAGAAGATCTTAAAAACTGGAAAAATATACCCTGCATAATCGAGGTTGATTTAGAATATCCCAACCACCTTCACGACCTGCATAATGATTATCCTCTTGCTCCAGAGAGACTTACCATTAATAAGGTTGAGAAATTAATTCCAAACCTAAACAATAAGGTAAAGTATGTTGTTCATCATGAAACCCTTAAAGTTTATGAAAGACTAGGATTAAAAATAACAAAGATTCATAAGGGAATTACATTTGAAGAGTCAGCTTGGTTAAAACCATACATTGACTTGAATACAAACCTCAGAGCTAAAGCAAATAATGATTTTGAGAAAGATTTCTTCAAACTTATGAATAACTCTGTATTTGGTAAAACAATGGAAAACATTAGAAAAAGGGTGGATGTACGATTAGTTACGAATGAAAAAGATTCGAAAAAATTAATATCAAAACCTAACTATCAGCACCGCACAATATTTTGTGAAAATCTTATATCCATCCACATGAAGAAAACAAAGTTAGTATTCAATAAACCTGTTTACTTGGGTATGTGCATTCTGGATCTAAGTAAAACAATAATGTACAACTTTCACTATAATTATATTAAATCTAAATACGGAGAAAAGGCAAAGCTGTTGTTTACAGATACGGACAGCCTTGCATATGAGATAGAGACAGATGATTTCTATAAGGATATCAGTCCTGATGTTAGAGAAATGTTCGATACCAGCAATTTTCCTAAAAATCATCCATCAAGCATCGAGACAGGCGTAAACAAAAAAGTCATCAATATGTTTAAAGATGAGGCTGGTGGTAGGCAGATAACTGAATTTGTAGGCCTACGAGCAAAGCTTTACTCCTACAGAATGGATGAGGGTGAAGAAGAAAAGAAATGTAAGGGAGTAAAGAAGGCGGTTGTAAAAAAGGCCATAAGATTTGATGATTATAAGGATTGTCTATTCTCCAGGAAAAACCAGATGAGACAGATGAATGTAATAAGAAGCCATATGCATGATGTTTACACTGAAAATGTTAACAAAGTTGCACTGTCTTGCGATGATGATAAAAGAATAATTTGTAAAGATGGAATACATACTTTTGCCTACGGACATTATCGGGTAGAACCCGACAAAACAGAGTCCGGCGGCAATTGTGTATCATAAGGTACAACTTGTAATTCTTCCCTTACAAAACCCCGCCTAGGCCCATCTAATAAATAATATAAAACCGGCTGATTTGGTGAAATAACACTCCTTGAAAGATCATAAACTTTTATACTCCAAATAGGATCAGTAGCTCTTCTTCGTTCACCGCCCTCTAGTTCCCCAGGAGCTAATAAATATCTAACTTTAGCATTAGTTGGTAATCTAACCTCATCAGACCCAACAAATCGCTCAGTTCCTCCTTTCAGCCGGTATCTTTTGGTTTCAATATCAACCTCTTTCATTTTTATTGCGTCATCGGGCTCTTTACCGGTTAATCTCGTTGGTGTATTATTCAAAGTTTTTAGAATATCTGGTAATCGTTTCGCCCATACTCTAGATCGGGCATCACTAATCATTTCTTGTGCATATTGATGGCTAAATAATCGTTCGCCTAATATTCTGTTTGCCCTTTCAACAAATGCTTGTGCTCTGTGGTTTCCAGCTTCACTTCTTTGTATTTTCACATTATGATAATTCATGAGTTTGGTAACTTCGCCCATAAATTCTCTTCCAGGATCAACCATTAATGTTTTGGGATACTTTAACTTTCTGGAATATATTTTTTCAAAAGCTTTGGATATCTCACGACTTTCTTTTGTGGTTAATGGTTCTGCATCTTTGTATCTACTTGCTACATCTACCACGACTAATGCGTATTTATATGTTTTTCTTCCAACTCTATCATGCGGTAAAAATAATAAATCTGCTTGGTGAATATGATTAGGCTTATCCACGGTCCAGTGAGGCCTGGGTATATATTTTGGAGTTGGAAGATAGATTTGCCATATTGCTTGTTTCTCTAGCCATTTTTTTGCTTCATCTTCACTAACCTTCACTTTGTGGGAGGGCTTTGCCTGATTTGCCTTTTCAGCTAATTTAGGTATTGCAGAATATCCTTTCCAATACCCCTCAGTTGAATAATATATTTTTGAAAACATACTTTCGTTACTCATTTAAAGATTACTAACCACCCCTTAAAATAAAAATATGACAACCGTATCTGAAAAAATTAACCCAAACAGGATTCCAAGAGAGCCGCTTGGTTTGAAAGCGGAATCAATATTGAATAGAATTACACTAAATCCTTCATCAGCTAATCCTGGAGAAACGCTATATATAAATATTCCTAAACTTTCTGAAAATTTAGTGATTGTACCAGGAAGTGTATATCTAGTATTTAACTTGATTGTTGATGGTCATGAAAATAACACCCTCGTGAATAATGTAAGTAGTAATCTTGTAACCAGACTCAAAGTTCTTTTTGGAGGTGAAACACTACAGGATACTCAAAGATACGATCTTTTTCAAACATACCATGACTTATTCTTAACAGATGAAGAACGTGAGGATAGATTAAGACAGGGTATTTCTTCTAGAAACATGAGGAAGCTACGGACAAATGCAGGTGATAAAGTAGACACAGATGCAAATGAAGCGGCTCATGCAGAAGTACATAACACTAAGTACCATATCCCGCTAAATCATCCTATACTCAAAGATCATGGGGTTTTCTATCCAAAGGCATTAGATCA
The DNA here is from genome assembly GCA_949710005.1 of Ricordea florida. Taxonomy (NCBI): domain Eukaryota; kingdom Metazoa; phylum Cnidaria; class Anthozoa; order Corallimorpharia; family Ricordeidae; genus Ricordea; species Ricordea florida. The sequence goes on from OX453272.1 coordinate 28,345,107, forward strand.
TCAACTAATCTTTGAGATTACACTAGCTCCAGTTAACGATATTGTTGTTTATTCTGACGCGACCAAGATTCCAACTTATAAAATCACAAACCTTGAGTTGGAATATTCTTGTATATCAAGTGAATACTTAGCTCGTGAGGCACAGGCAGCTTATCAGGTTGGTAAAGGATTCTTGTACGAGAATGTCACTCTACACAAAACTTTCACCATATCCAAACCTAATGACAGTGTTATAAATCAACATATTAATCTACCCAGAAGGTCAATTACAGGGATATTATGTTTGTTTATATTACCATACACGGGAGGGGAAAAAAATTCTGAGAGGTTTTTAAATCCAGGTTTCACCTCAATTAATATTGATGTTAATGGTGTGCCAAACCGTTTTTACTCTAAGGGGATGGTACCTTCAGACTTCTGGGAGTCAATAAAGAAACGCTTCGTTCTTCCAGCAGGTTCCTCCCGATGGTCAGTAAAAGAAAAGGATTTTTATAATAACAAGTTTGCCCTGTGGATAGATTTGAGAACTCATCCAGATAATGGTATTCATGGAGGTGGTCTAGCCTTAAACAACGCACAAGATGGTATAAAAATAGAAATGAGAAGAAAAGTTGGCGGGTCTGGTGTTATTAATTGTTATATGTTTATTGTAGCTGATGCATTAATGGAGGTTATGAATTCAAACTTAAGATCAATAATGTATTAGTTAAAAAGAAAAGATGGAAGAATTACGAGATAAAATTCCTTTTCACTGTATTATAACTGGGCCAACAAATTGTGGAAAGACAAAGTACATCATAGATCAACTCCGAGGCCCATTCCGAAAATTGTTTGAATTCATTGTTTTAATATGTCCAACTTATTCTAAAAATAAAACTTATCATAATTTTGCCCTAGGAGATAAACATTTCTATGTATTATCACCAGATGCTAGTAACATTGATGAGATTAATGAGTTATTAACTGGTTGTCAAACTTTGTTCTCTGGTACAAATACACTAATAATTTTAGACGATTGCGCTGTTTCAAATGATCTGAAAAAGCGATCAAACAAGTTTATAGATTTAGCATTCTCTGGAAGACATCATGGATTATCAATGTGGGTTCTCACTCAGCAATTAACTTCAATAGCAAAACCATTCCGTGAAAATGTGGCTTGTGTTGTTACTTTCCATAACCCATCACAAAAAGGTATGAAGATGCTTTTCGAAGATTATGGAGGGGATTTAGATTCTGAAACTAGTAAAAAATTTGTAGAACTACTGAAAAAAGAAAAATATTCTAGACTTTGTTTATCTTTACGTCACCCATTTAATTGCTATTTGGAGATTCCTGAAGTGATTTAAAAATAGTAAATGTATCACCATAAAAGATGACAAGCGTTGAAGATTATATAGAAGAACAACCTGAGGTAAAATCTGATAATACAGAACGAAGTGAGGATCTTGAAATAAAACAAGAATCACTAGCCATTCTCGCAGCTCTTGGTACCACAAAGGAATATTTGGGGGTTGATATGAGTTTGGGGGATATAAAAAAATTATCAGTAAAAGACATTGATAAATATTATAATCGATACCATGCAGTATTGGGTAAGAAAATTAACGGTGGGTTAGTAGATTCATCTCTTCAATTAATTTCTCAATTCATTTCTTATATTATTCCTTTGGATGATATAGAAGCTCTTTGTGATGATTTGAAGAAGGATGATTTGGTTAATCGTGAACTAACAAACATTGTTGGTCTCTTAGCATTGAAAGCAGGAAGACTGGCTGCACTTGCTAGTGGGTTATTCCAGGTTGCTAAACACGTAAAATTCAACAAAATTCAACAAGTTACAAGAACAATTACAGATGATTCTAACACAACTGAGCAGGATATTAAGCAAGGTGTTGATGGGTATGATACTGTTTACTAAGCATACTATTATTTTATTTACATATCATTCCTAAGCGGTCTAAAGATTTCTTAATGATATGTAAAATAATGTCTGAAGAAGAAGAAAGAAACGTAGGTGTTGAGCAAATTACTATAGATACACCAAAAGAGGAAAAAAAAACAACAAGTAATGTTCATAAAAATAAAGATCCTAAAAAGGTTGCAGCTGGTAAGAAATTGGCAGAATATAACAAAAAGGCAAAAGAAGCATTAGCTAGGGAGATGAAACGAGAAAAGGAACAATCAGAAAATTACAATGAAGAAAAAGGAAAAGCTTGGCTTCCAGAGCTATCTTTTACTACTGTTTTGTCTATCGTTGGAATAGGTTTTACAGCATTTGACATGTTTATGAGATACCGATCGAAGGAAGGAACCAGCCCCAGCCCCGCCCGATCCACTGAAAAGGAGGATAATAAAAATAGAATACCTGCTTGTCCTACAGCATCGCATCCGCTAGATCGACCAAAAATAGGAATGATATAATTAGAAAATTATTTTTTTTTACTACAAAACCTTAAAAGGATCTAAAGATTTCTTACTGATACAGTAAAAAAATTATGTCAACTGAAAACAAACTTGTGAAAACTGTTACTGATTCGGCAGTACTTATTGGGTTAGCAGCTGCTGTTGGTTATGTAGCTAAAAAGGCTATGAAAGAATCATTTATGAACGATCCATCCTCAAGTATTACAAATTATGCTAAATGGGTAGCTGTCCTATCCGGTAGTATGTACCTAAAAAAATATTTAGAGGATCAAAAGATTTTACCGACCTAAAGGGGAGGAACCACAAATTAAAAAAATGGCAACAATTGCAATGATGTTAGGGGGAGCTGTATTAAATGCAACTGCCTTTGTTGGTGGATCATATCTTGCAAAATATCTCTCTGGTGATAAAACAGATGCAGAACGAATAAGACACGATAAGGCATTAGAAAAGTATCAAAAAGATTATGCAGAATATCAAGAAAAAAGACAAAAACTAATTGATTGGGAAATGAAGAAAAAAGATGATAAATACCAAGCCTCAAAAAATATTTCGAATACAGATGAAGCTTTGAAATTGTATAGCCAAATGCACGAACCAAAATTCTCTGATTATTATAGACCCAGTGAAAATCAAAAGACGGGTGAAATGGCATATGTGGGCGGAGGAATGTTGGCATTAGGTTATGCAGCAAGTAAATTATTTTAAAATTATAAAAACATTAATTGTTTTTATAATTAAATACGATCTAAAATAATTTTTATTAATTTTCTTTTTTTATCATCATTTATAATTAATTTAAGTAATTCTTTTTGATCTTCATCTTTTAAATTATAAGTTATATTTTTTTAAAAAATACAAGGTTATTTTCTGTAATTATTCCTTCATTAAACATTTTTTCTTATGTTATTAAAACTAATATGTTCAGTAATATCTTTTATTTACATTTTTTTTATTTTTATTTTATATATTTAAATCATAATTAATTTACAAACATAACTTTTAGGTCTAAAGATTTCTTACTGATGAGTAAAAAAATCATGGCAACATTACCAGAAGTACCAGGCGATGATCCCATTGGATTAGGGGAAGAAGATACTCCTGATGATTTTGATGACAAAAATCCACTACTTGGTAGAAAACCATCAAAAATACCAGTTCGATTAACATCTACAACCAAAGATGATAGATATTATGAAAAAGAGGGGGCAAGACCTAAATCACCAAAAACTATTTTTAGTGAACGTGAAAAAAATCAAGATGAATCTGGAGATGCGATTAAAGCATATTTTCCTGATGCAGACACATCACAGTTTTTACATTGGTTTGATGAATATGGGCTATTAAAAGTAAAATTGAGTAGGAAAGGAGCAAAAACTTACTCATTATTAAAAGGAGGTAAATTGAATGATGAAATTCCTGATACAATCAGAAAAGCTCTAGGTGTTGATTATGAAACCCTTCTTAGAAAAAATAATAATCTTTTATCAAAACGGGAGGAAGATAATAAAAAAATTAGGGATTTAAATAATGCATTAGATGGGTTATCAGCAACAGTTGAAACAAATCAAAAAGAAATAGATAAATATGTTTCACTTGTGGAAAATTTGAAAGGTATAATTGAACAAAAAAAAAACATAATAGGCGAAAGTGAAAGCTATTTAAAAACAGCTGTTAAACAAAAGACAGAAGCTAAAACAGAGGCGGAGAGACTTCTTGTGGAATTAAATCGACACAAAGATGAAATAGATAAGTATAAAAAGGGACAGTCAAATTTACCAATGTTAGAAAGTAGTAATGAAAGATTACAATCTGAAGTTGATAATTTTAGAGAACTAGCAAGAAAGAGTATTATTTACAACCAAGAAAAAATAGCTGAGATTGAGAGCCAAAATGAAGAAATACTTAAAAATCTACCATTACGAGAACGTGTTAAGGCTATCTTCAAAAAGTATGGTTTTACAGTATTTTCAGTTGTAAGTGCTGTAGGTGTGGTTATTGGTGTTATAGTTTCTAATCTTTCTAGAGGCTTATCCACATTAGGGAAAGGTGTTGGTAATGGTTTGAAAGCTCTTGGTAAAAAACTAGGCGAAATATTACCAGGAATGGTTGGAGCAATTGTAAGCTTTTTATTCAAAACAGCGGGCGAGGTCATTGGCTTTTTGGGTAAGAATGCTTGGTTGTTGATAATGGCTGTGGTTCTATATTTTGTGGAAAGTGTAAAAAAGAAAAAGTAACTTACGTATTCGTATCGATTTAAAGATATCATGTTGATCAGTAAAATACAATATGGATGACTACAAGAGAATTTACGATCCATCCGGCCCCCCGCAAAGCGGAAGCTCTATTTATCCACAATTACCAATAAATGGTGATCCTAATAATTTCAGACTACAAAAATCATGTGAAGTACTACAAAATCTTGAGAAGGAAATTAAACATTATGAGGATGTTAGGAAAAAATATAATAGAGCAAGAGGTATATTTACAAAAATAAGTGTTTGTAGTGGACTGTTTTCAGTTATCCTATCTGCAAGTGGGCTAGGAACCTCCCTTACTGGTTTTGGCGCTGTTGTTGGTATACCATTAGGAACTGTGGGTGGTATTTGTGGTGTAATATCAGTTGGATTCGGTTCTGCTTCTAAACGACTTTCCCATAAAGTTAGTAAACATGAACAAACAGTTTCTCTAGCAAAAGCAAAAGTAAATACAATTCACGACTTGGTTTCAAAGGCTCTAAAAGATAACGCTATATCTGACCAAGAATTTTCTCTAATTTTATCAGAGGTGGATAAGTTTGAAAAACTAAAACAAGAAATACGCCAAAAAACTAGAAAAGATACAGAAAAAAACTTAAATATGAATCAGATAAGAACAGAGGTTCGGGCGGAAATATTAAAGGATCTAACCGGCGCATCCAATCGAGAACGCTGAAAATTTCATATGAAAGAACTGATGTGGGATTTAATTGTTTTGCTGGTGTTAGAAAAGAAATTAATTGACATTTTATTCTAGATCTAAAGCGCAGTCATTTTTAAACACAAAGAATAAAATGTTACTCACAGATTTTAAAACCCGATATCCAAAAGCCAACCTTGATAAATTCACATTTGTTAATGATTTATATGGGGGATATATTAAGTGGAAATATAATGATATGACTGTCATGTCTAATGATGACCAAACAGGAAAAACCTGGACTGATGATATATCACCCCGTTTGAAAAGAATTTTGTGGAAAGATTTAGGCTTGGGTGATGATGATGAATTAAGTTCATTCCCAAATAGTTTAACTATAACCAACCGATCTTATCCAATACCCGCTATTGATTTTGATGACTTTACAAGTGACATAACAAAAATGCTGACCTCCCTGGATATATATGTGTCAAATACAAAGAAATTCACCGCAAAGATGCGTGATGTTTTTACCAACCAAGTTGTAACATTCAAATTTGGAAAGCAGAGTAGAAAATGGTTGAACTCCCCTGATATGAATTATTGGCCACAACAACTTAACTTTGCGGTTTGGTGTGCGACATCCGGCTGTGGTGTAAGCCCTTTTGAAAGTCTAAATTATCCTAAAGTAGTAAATAGCTTCATCAAGTTTCATATATATTTCACAATAAGGCGAATATTGTATGAGTTGAGTGTTCCCTTACCCGATGAGCAGCCTTTTGTGATAAATAATAATCCCTATAGTAAAGTAGCATACCAACGATTATGTGCAGAATTTAACATATCAAAAAACTCAGACTTTAGATGGAAAGGTGGAAGAAATGGCGGTTTGGGGGATATATTCCTTGATTATGGTGAGGGATACCATGGGAAAGGAGGGGGATATCAAAATGTACATTTGGTAAGAAATTATGATGTTGAAGCGGATCAATGGCCCGGTGAAGGCAGCAAATTCGCTGATGAAGGTGGAAAGAAAGAAGATGGAAATTTAATTACATTTATCCGCAATGATGACTTTGCTGATTTCAAATATGCTTGGTTTATCCCAACAAGTGGTCATGGGCTCACTAAAGCCGGGCTTGGTAGATTGAATCGGTCTGCAGAAGCTTTTGTATACTGTATATTGGGGGCGCAAGTTAACACAAGAAACTCGATTTATGGTAATGGCGGTGGAGCGGTTGAGACTCAACAAGAATTCTTGGCTTTATTTGAAAGTAGTGTGATTGAATATGACATTTCTAGTTCCATACAAAGATATCAATTAGCTGTACAGGAAGCGAAATTGCGGCTTGATTTAGCCATCGCCCCCGGTGTGTGGTTAATGCCAAGTAATATGATAATAAATACTGAAAGCGTGACTGGTTTTAACAACAAACTTATGAAGGCGAGTAATGATATGAATTTTGGAGTTAATAATTCTCTAAACACTGAAGCAAAACAAGTTGGAATAAGCCATAACATGGGTTCGTCAAAGTTAAAGTTACCTCATATAGTTGAGACAGACGAAAACCTCGGAAGTAAATCAAAACCACCAATGAAAACAGACTCAACTCAAACATACTCGATTAAGCAGGAAAATAATATTGACTCAACGCAGCATGAAAAGAATATATTATCATTTATAATTGTCGTTGGTGGATTAGTGTGGTATCTATTTCGGTGATTATAGAAAATTTAAAAAGATGAATATGATGTAATCAAAACAAAAATGTTAAGTATTACCATGTACGAGTCTGAAACTAGAATTTATTTAGATCCTCCGCTGAAAAATATTCGAGAGATACAGCTACTAGATTGTAATATACAAACCAAAAGATTGATTAATTTCAAGTATCTGCAGACATTATTCGCTGATAATAATCAACTCCTCATGATAATTCAACCCGGTACATATTCGCTTCGTAATATTCAATCAATCTTTCTTAATGATCCTGATAGAGCAAAGATAACAATCATTGAGACTGATACTGTTGACTATCTATATTCAAATAAGAACTTCAACATTAAACTTACGAGAGAGTTGTCGATTGGTTTGGGGGTTCCCGAAATTATAAATCCTGGTAAATTATACCCTATAAATATACAGATTAAGGAGCCTCTGAGACTTATGTGCGGTATAGTTGATAATAAGTCTTCATATATGAATAAAACCAAATATGGAGAACTTGTGAAACTCTCACCTTCAACCTTACTTGCAAACATACCTTCAAAAGATTATCCAACAATTCCGGTTAGAAAATATGATAGCGTTATAAACCACTTTGATTTAACTATCTTAGATAATGAATGGGAAAAACTTAATCTTAGGGGTTCTCCCATAACTTTTAGTATAAGATTTAGGTAATTTTTTGTTATGTAACTATTATTTTTTAGTTATATAACATAATTAGTTTTAATTATTACTCCATCTTTCTTTCAAATCTCTTAATTCCTCTATATCAACAATCCAATCTAAATATCTACTTGGGTTCCATGTTCTTTTTATTAATTCCATATGAAAGTCTTCATAAAATTTATTTTTATGGTTTATTTTTTCTTGATTTAAGTATATAATAAAATCCAGTTCTTTAACAAAAAACTTTTCATCGAAATTATTAATATTACATTGCTTTTTTAAATATGATTCCCCCCAACAATTAAAATATTCAAAACAATCATCATAATATTTATCAAAACAATAACTAAATGGTCCTTTATCCCCTCCAACATAATCTTTTAACCTTTCATTAGAACAATTTAATGCTGATTTTACAAAATTATCAACATCCATTCCATCAATATCAAAATTTATACCAGATTTAAAAATAATATCATAATCTTCTTCATAATAATTAGAATAAGTAATTTCAAATTTAATAAACTTATTATCATATTTATCAAGATAGCTATAAGGATTTTCATCTTCATCTTCAACATAATGATAATAATCAATAAACTCACGATTTTCTGATATGGTTTTTAACAAATCTTCTTTAATTGACTCTATAAAATCACAAAAATTCATTTTTTCATCATTATAGTATCTTTTAAAAGTTTTAGTTTTTACCATCATTTTTTATATTTTATTTTATATCTTTAAATCATAATTCATTTTTTTTAATTTTACATTCCTTACAAGAAGCTTTTTGTTTACCATGCTCGCATATTTGTGATCCTCCGCATTCTTTACATTGTTGTTTTTGTTTATTATGTTCACATATTTGCGATCCCCCGCATTCTTTACATCTATACTTATATTTATTGTGTTTACATATTTGTGATCCTCTACACTCTTTACAAACATACTTAATTCTATCATGCACACATATTTGTGATCCATCGCATTTTTTGCATGCATACTTAATTTTATCATGTTCACATATTTGAGACCCGCCACACTTTTTACAGTTCGACTTATATAGTTCGTGTTCACATATTTGAGACCCACCACACTTTTTACAGCAATATTTATACCTTCCATGAATACAGTAATAAAAATAATGTTTAGGGGTGGGTTTTAGCTTTATTGAATTTTGAGTAGAACCTGGTGGAGGAGGGCCGGGCGGTGGTTCTTCATTAAATCTTTGTCTTTGTCTTTGCCTATAATTTTCCAAATCTTCATTTGTATTGATACCCATTTCACGTAATGCTTCTATTTTTTGAGCTTTTCGCATACCAGTTCTACCTCGTATGCCTAATTCTCTCACAATTTCTTTTAATTCAACATCTTTCAATCGTTCCATTTTTTGTTGTATACTTTTATTCTTCCTTTTAAATCATATTTTTCAATTTTTTTGATTTTTTTTGTCTTAAATTTTTTGTCTCAGAAACCGCTTTTTACTACTACTCCAATCAATTTTTTAGTACCTTTTAGAGTTTTTCTACCCGTAGCTTTTTGGTATTCTTTCCTATGTTCAGGGACTAGCTCTTCTGGAATAGTATCTACAACGAACAACGGTGAAAACTCTTTAAATTTTTCTTTGAGATTTTCAGGGACATGAATATCCACTTGACAAAAACCAAAAAGGTTGTTAGCGAGAATGTCTTCACAAACCTTGTTAACATATTCGGGATCCGTTGGGTTTTCAGCCTCAATGTATTCTTCTTTACCGCACGGCATTTCTTGATACAAGCAACTTGGGTATAAACTGTTTGTATCATAACCACGGACAGACTTGCAGGTTTTTGGGTCTTTGTATTTATGTGGGCGAATCTTTGTCTTATATCTTTCTCTGCATAGCGTTTAAACACAATACTAGGCCCTTCAACCATACCTGTTTTCAAGAGTTCATAAACCTTGTTTTTAGGGCATTTTGTGCATTCTTTTCTTACCTTGGAGCACTCTTTACAAACCTTTTTACTACAAGTCTTAGCACATTTATGAAAGCAAGGTTTACCAGGAGCATATAAGGCAGGCTCGTCTCTCTTCTTCTTTTTTATGGCTTTGTTAAGCACATACATCATTGAGATACCTGGGATAGATACAGCATCTTTTAACATATCTATTTCATCTTGGTAATATTGCTGTCTAGTTTTCTCAATGCTTCCACAAATGGTACGACATCGGCTAGGTTATACTCCCGCAACCAATCCATCATGTTAACACAACCCCGCTTTTGGAATTCGATCTTAAATTCTTCATATTCTTGATGAGACACTGTGATTTTCTGTTGGAGGCTTGAGTAAAAGTCTTCATATTCAACAGGGCCTACGTGAGAAAGCTTCTCATAACTATCCAACCATTCGTAAGGAAAGACAAGTTTTTGTGTTTTACAGTTGTTTGCTTTACACCACTTATCAAAAGAGAGTCCGGGGGCTAAGTAGGACATCACATCTAAAAATTTAAAATGGTCAGTTGTCAGGAACATATATCTATTCTCTTTCTTCGCCACAAAAATCTCCCCGGCTTGGTCGGTCATGTGTTTTACAAAATATTCTTTAATCATATTGATATCATACTTCCCACTATTGAACCCTAAAACAGGTACTTGATTACACCACTTTCTGTACTGTTCCAACACATTCTTTGGAATAGAATCTTCATCAGGCAGTGGGTATTCTCTTGCAACTTTTTCTACGATGGGTTTCCTACGGTTTTCTAAATCTGTAATAAAGTCTTTGATAAGCTCTTCAGGGTTTGAGTTTACAAGAAAGGTGGGTTTGTTTGTAAAATTATCTATGATAGCAACACTAACTAAAATATGTTTGTTACTGAAAGTTAGGTCGTAAGTCATCTGTTGAGAAAGTTTGTATAGCAACGCTTCAAAATCGTAAACAATAAAATAAGGGTATGGAGTAAATTTCTTTTCAAGTCTTATATCACTTAATTCAGGTTTTTCATGTTCCCAAACCGATACAACATTATACCCCAAGTCTTTGATCATCTTTTCCATTTTGAGAGTTTCATTGTATCTAGTTTCATCGTAACTTGAACAGGGGCAGCCGTGCCATTTACACCCATGGAATTGAAAAACAGTCTTAGTCTCAGGCTCGTATCCATCAACCAAAATCTCCTTTTTACCATTCTTCACACATCGCTCACCCCCATGCCCACATAGAGCGTGATGAAAGTGTTTTCCTCTAGTCTTAGACTGCGCTTCGATCCATCGGCACCCTGCGTAACTAAATTGGGTATTACCTCCATAAAACACCTTTTCTGAACTGGTCATAATGTGTTTGAACTTTTCCCCTTTGCATATTAATTGTGTCTTTCCTCCTGAACATGTTTTTTCTGTGATGTGTCTTTTGTAATTATCATGTCTTTTAAATCTTTGCTCACACCCATAACATTCCCAGAGTTCAGTTAGCATCTCTATATTCTTGATGTAGAAACAGTGTCCATTATATAGTCCGATATCCACACATGGTAAATTCGTTTTGAACTGGTCTTTACCGAACACTAGTTTCCAAACCTTTTGATCTTTTGGTTCGTATACACGGATGTTAACAGAAAAACTCTTAGCTATACCCTCAAGTTCAACAAATTTCATTCCCTCCACATGTTTAACTTCCATTTTTGGTTTATCATAAAAATCTCGGGCCATTTTTAGAGCCTTTCTTGTAGTATCCTCTGCAGGTCTAGGGATATTATCACGATAGGCAAAGTGAATTGCAAGACATCTCCAAAAACAGAGCTTGTCATCATTACGATCAATGGCGTGAATGGATTTCTTATTACGTATCCAATCTGGTAAGGGTCCACACCCCATTAGAGGCTCATTGCTGTGAATAACTTTTACGGTTATCTTAGTAAACTCAACTCTGCCTTGGTATACACCAGGGGTTTCAACGACCTCTGCTGCTGGTAGGTACGCTGTGCTCCACACTTCTACATTCTCCAAATCTAACCTTTTGGTCTCACACCTTTCGATATATTCCTTAATTTCAGATAAACTTGTAAAAGTCCCCTCCCCACTAATGGTTACAGGATAATCAAATATTTCTCCATTCCCACGATAAATTCTAGACTTAAAACCGTAAACAATCCTTGAACGCATCTCTATTTCCGGTCTGAGCTCGTTAAAAATCATGTTTGATAAGTCATTATTCAGATCAGCATTAACCTCTTTGAGATTTGTGTTTGGTGGGGTTCCAGTTGGGTTTTCAGTTGGGGTTCCAGGTGGGGTTTCAGTTGGGGTTCCAGGTGGGTTTTCAGTTGGGGTTCCAGGTGGGGTTTCAGTTTGGGTTCCAGGTGGGGTTCCAGGTGGGGTTTGTGGGGTTTGTTCTTCCTCACTCTCAGGTATACGGGTTGGTGTGATATTTTTATCTCTAACAGCAATAACCCGTTTCAATAATTCTGATGTCTTATCCTTTATCCAACCAAAAGTTTTGCCTGGGATTTGTGGAATAGCTTTCACCAGCCGCGTGCCCGCATCTATGAAACTGGATAAGATAGATGTCCAGTTATTTTGGGTTGGGGTTGGTTCTTGTGGCTGGTCAGGGATATTAGTTCCAGGAGTAGTAACTGGTGGTTTTAGTGGTCTGACTATAAGGGTTGTTGGAGGCCGTCGTTTGGTTGGTTCAGCTTTAGGGGCTTGTGGTTGTGTTAGTTTTTCGATGAGTTCTGCTTTAGACATTCTAGAATATCCTTTAATACCCCGCTCTTTGGCAAGTTCTTTCAGTTGCTTCACAGTCATCTTCTCCAATTCTTTCACTGATTTATTGTCCATTTACTTTAATATTTTTTATCCCTTTAAACTATTTTTCAAATTTATTTTTTAAAAATCTCTGATAAAATCCTTGATAAAATCCGATAAAAAAAATCCTGGTATAAAAAAAATCTCTGATAAAATCCTTGATAAAATCCTTGATAAAATCCCGATAAAAAAATCCTGGTATAATTTATCAGAAATTATCAGAAATTATCAGAAATTATCAAAAATCCGGTTCATTTGCCTCTATCATACTACTACGTGATGTCAAACGTCTGAGTTTCAGGCGTCAAACTTTGAAGTTTTCCCGCCCAAATGTGAAGTTATCCTTCTCGGCACTGCTCAAAGGGAAGATGTTTTCAATATCAACAAGGAAGAAATTATCAAAAAGGTGTCCCACTTTCAAGCGATTTGCGGAATCAAGTAAAAGAACTTGCGCATGATTATTGTTTTTCAGAAGTTGGGAGAAGATTACGCATCAGCAAGGGTGCAGTTTCAAAAATCGTTAATCGAGGGAACTTCACATTTGGGCGGGAAAACTTCAAAGTTTGACGCCTGAAACTCAGACGTTTGACGTCACGTGAAAACATGTTTTGAGCGCGTGCGTTCACGGGTAGATGCAATCGACTGTAATTATGCAGCCTTTTGTTCGGAAGGTATCTTTACCTGTACAAAGTACATTGTTATTTTTGTCCACGCCTTCGCTGCAAGGTCAGGCGTTGTGATTTGCGACAAAGTTAAGAGAAGTAGACGTAAAATCTAATGAGGCAGATACGAACTATGATTAAATGGACAGAGGAGGGAACAGGGGAAAGCCGCTATGGAAACAATGGTTTCTTTTAACGATCTATCCACGTGGTCAACAACCACCTGTAGAACTTGTGACGTGTTGCATATTAATGAAGACAATTTGAATGGGTTCCGAATGAATGAACTTCTCTCAAAACCAAAACAAGACGCCCAAGCCGCGCCATCTCTGGACATGCAAGGTAAGCGTGGAGTATCCTTACTCTGTTTAGTTCAACAAGGCAATGTGAATGCTAGACGATCCGGCCGTTCCTTTAAAAGTACGTTACGCATGTCTGTTTTCTTTTACCTTACTTATGTTTCAATGATCTCTGTGAGACTAGATTTCATCAGCTGTTTTTCTTCCCCGAAATTCCGACTATTCAGTCGAAAGGCCGCTTAATACTGTGTTTCTTCCTCGTTGCCCTCATTTTCTCTCCCTTTCCCTATAGTAATTTTGTTTTTGTCCTTTTTTCTTTTTAATCAAAAGTCCTCTTCAGTACAGACGTTCATCTATCCCTTTCAGCTGAGAGGGATTCTGATATTTAACTATTCCGGCTGAAGTAGAATTAACCCACATTTCGATATCCGCCCTAAAAATTCTCAAGTTAACTCCACGATGTGTCGTTTGAAATATTGATGTTCCTTTATCAGAAATAGTTTGCGTGTCCGCTCTTTATTTTTGCGCGGCAAAACAACATGAAATGCCCTACGGCAGTGCGCAACATTTACAATTCACAACATGCATCTAAAACGTGGAAAGCGATAATCACGCTGTTATTCTTTGTCGTCTTGTGAAAGCGTATGTCTCATTTATATAACTTTGGCAATCTACGCTTCTTTGGCGGTCAGGTGGTCAGACACGAGTTTTCAAAGTTTTTAAATCCATATTTTAGATTGCGATCTGTAGTTTAAGTGTGTCTTCAATCACGTCTTTTCTCTTACCTTTCAGATGCTCTGATCGTTTGCTTAGAAGTGAAAGTCCTTTGTACATCAACCGTCTTCGATCTGATCTTATCTTTTCTTAACAGATCTCAGTGATTTCTAAGTCCGTGGCTGTTTTTGTTGTTACTGAATAGTCTTCATTTTCTCCGCTAGACAGGTGCAATGCACGAGTACCGAAAGGATGACACTCCCGCCTGACGGGGAAATTGAAGCCACTTCTTCGGAGTGAAAAGGTTCGTTGCAGTAGAATTTCCCTTCTAGATTTCCCTTCTAGATTTTGGCCGAAAGCACAAGTTAATTTCTGTTCTTAAACATAATGTTTCCTTAAATTAGGAGCCTTTAGACCCCTCTGTGAAACTAAGGTGCGAGAGAAGTTCAGTTTACTAGAACAGTGTAATTAATGTTGTCCGTGTTCTCGATCGGTAGACAATCTGTAATATTTTCACCGATTCTTTATCAATGAATTTGTGGTTTTGTGTTCTGTGTAATGCCATTTTTGTTACTGGTCAATAGGTTTTTGCAGGATTATCCATGATAAGCAGTTTTAGTGCAAACTTGCTGATAGAACCTGTTGCATTTCTATCACATTTAAAGCAACAGGTAGCCCACCTCTAGTCACTCCTTCTACACAGCCTACCTACCTTAATTTTGTCAAATAACCTTAAGCACATTGTTGAAGAAAAATCTGTTGATTAGCTGGGAATTAGTTGAAAAATAATCATCTTGATAGGTCTTATTAGTTGTACTATAAGATGTGTTAGTCAGACATTGCAAAAAGTACCTCACACCAGAGGACAAATTGAGAGTAAGAAAATGAGGAAAATTTCCATATAAAATAGCAATTTACTTACATTTATCTTCTTGAATTCCAGCTCCATATTTAAAATCCAGAATAATAATAATTATTTATGTTTTGTTTAATCCTAAAGAACATAACACCAAATTCAAAAAGCACCAGGACACGACTTGAGAAGTATTATTATTGAAGAAATATTATTTAGTTAGTTTGAATTGTGAACTTTTTAGGAGGGGAAATAAAAAACATTATTGAAGCTTTTTCTTCTCCAGCAAGAGATTAGAATTTAACCACAGCATGTTCCAGCCTTGAATTTCTCAAAGTGCTTTATTTCAATGTGATAACCGGATGAGTCATAAAATTCTTTAAAATGCATCATGAAAATTACCATGGTTTAGTACTCTGTGAATGTCATTGTGTTCCTGGCTACTAAAACTAGCTTGCAGTGAATTTTGAAGAATTTATAAGGCATTAGAGGTAAATCTTAAGACATCACAGCAAATTTGGTAATCCAACATAACATTTGTGCTAAATGAAATAATTAGAATCCATTATTGTTCCAATTTGTGTTTGCATATTCCATCTACTTTATAATTTGTGTTGAAGTGTGCTTGCTAATTTCCACCTGTTTATATGTCTAGACAATGTGCAAATGTTTCTGAATTTATATAGTAAATTGTAGGTTGAAAATGTTTCTTTCAAATTAATTATTGCCTAAATCAGCTTTGGAAACACAAACATATGGTTTAAAGTCCTAACTAAGCACATAATCAAATTCCCTGGCCAGTAACACATATTTAAATTCCCTCTACCACAAAACATTAATACCTTCTTATTTCACCAAAAGATGAATTAAAATGTTTTCCTAGTGAGTATTTTTAGAACTGTTTTTTTTAATGAGTACTTATAGATAGTAATTTTGTTAGAAATATGGTCTCAGTGGCAATACATACAAAGCTCTTTTTAAAGTTTTTTTTAGCTGTTGCTGACATGTACCCATCAGTTATTATACCACTTTTCAGTTGAAAATGTAATAATTATCAAACAACGTTCTGATTTAGCGTTACTTTGTCAGTTTAGATACATATACTTCGCCAGCTTGGGTCAGCTCTGCTAGCAAACAGAATGAAGGAGTACTATGTAAGTAACAGTAATTTGTAGCAAGGAATATTTATGAAATACCTTTTAATCCACATGTGATTGTGGGCTATTTTATAAAGGATCTTTCCAGTGGTTACAGCCATCGTCCCTAAAGGCTGGAAATTTAATGTTCCTTTAATTATAAGCAAAGTTCAGCTAGTAGTGTATTCTGAGGTCTGAGATTGTTCTTTTGTCTAGTAAATCTAGTAAATTGTTGATCCCTATCCTTCTAATTCCTAACCAGGCAATGCACCAAAAACCGTATAGTTCCTTATTTTAAAGTACTTTGATAAATATTTGGGATTATCAAACAAGTTCGTAAAGTAAGTTTATATTACCACTGTAAGGTAAAAAAAGGGATTGCTCCCCTTTTTCCCCCAGTTTCTAAAGAAACTGGTGCTGTGTCAGTGAGAAATTGAAACACAAGAAATTAGGATAATCAAACAAGTTGATAAAATAAAAAAGGGGAGTGCTCCCTTTTTTCACCTTACAGTGGTATAACTCACTTTATCAACTTGTTTGATTATCCTAATTTCTTGTGCTTCAATTCTCCACCGACGCAACACCTGCAGTGTTTCTATAGAAACATAATCCCCACAATAGTTGATAAATATTTGCTTTGATAGTTGCAAACTTGTTGTTTCCTTAATCTTTTGTTACCTGACTTTTGTTGAAACCCTAATTGACTTGATATATCATTATCAATCTCAATTTAAGGATGAACAGATCGAGGCAATCAATTTACATGATTTTCTGTCAAAAAAAAAAAACAAAATCAGAACCACTCAATAATTTGTACAGTACACGAAAACTATGTAAGAAATTAGTTTGTCCAAATTTGTTATGCAAGTCAAGTCATCAGTCTTTCCTTTCTGGAACAAAAGACAGAAGATTTGGACAAAGCATTGGACACCTCTTTGTCTGACTGACTTTCAGCAAAAGTGAGGAAATGTTTTTCAAAATTTGGGCCAGTTCCTGTCGGAAACATTTAACTATGGATAGGTAATTTACTGATATTTCATGTTTTCAGCAAGGGAATTTAGGTGACTTCACTGTAGGTCAGTGGATTGTTTTGTTGTTTCACTTCATGTGGATCCTTTTTAGGAGGAATACCTCAACCCCTCCCCAACATGTTTAATCCAGAGCACATGCACCCACCCCCTGACAAATTGATATTGCTAGCTCTTGGAAAAAGAAGCCTGTTTATATTACATTTTCTCCTTCTTTTGTTATTGACTTATAGTACGACGACCTGGAGGCCATATCTCAGACAGCTCGTGAAGTTTGGCTTGCAGAACAGTGCTCTGCATTTGAGACAGAAATACAGAACTTAGCACGTGACAGAGAAAAGGACCATTTTGTAGAAGAGCTCTATCGGAAGCTGAAACAAGTCACCCGCCGTTGGCAGTCCTGGAACCATAGGTCCTTTGGCGGGGTCACATCTAGAGGGTGTGTGCTCAAACATGTGTTCTTACATTTTTCACCCCTGTTTTAAGTTTGTTTTTTAGCTCCTACGAGGGTCTTCATTGTCAAGAGTCTTTTTGAAAGTCACCGTGTCGTGTCATTTTTGTATGTGTCATTTTTGTATGTACGGGCTTTCTCTGGGACCAGAACACAAGTACGTTGTCATGTTCGTAAGTAACAATAGAACCTTTCGTCAAGTAATCGCGATCCTTCGGGATCTCTTCGTTTTCCCCGATTCTTTTCACCAGTCTCCGATATCTTCCACGTGCGTTGACTCTGCTTCGCTTAGGGTCTTTGACGCTTATGAAGGGCAGCTTGCAGTGGCTATTTTCTATATTTTTCTAGTTTTACCCTAATAACCAGACACAGTTTACGAAAATGTACGAGATGGTTCTTGGTCAGTTTGAAAAGTCTCTTTTGCCAGCTTGGCCAACCCATGTGGACCATGTACATGCAGTCCTCGACTGCCTGTTCGAGTCAGCGGTCAGTCGCCTATTTTTATTTCAGTTGTCGGCCTGCTCAAACATTTTGTGTATAACTTTGGCATATAATTCATGGTAGACCATCATATAGTCAGTTTATAGGGGTATACAAGGGTTTACAAGGATATACCTTTGTAAACCCTTTTATTATATCTCTCAGTTAGTACGCGCGCTGTGATTGGTCAATTTAGCGGGCCATACTTCACTGTACGGCCCGCTAAAGTTTATTTTGGTCGCCAAAATGACTCCAGAGGTATAATAAATATCTTATTAACCTCGTTTTCTCGGTCCGTACTGTAAAATACGGGTCCTCGTTTTTTCCCGTCGATTTATGGCCCGCGGGCTTCGCGATTGGGCCATAAATCGACGGGAAAAAACTCGGTCCGTATTTTACAGTACGGACCTCGAACTCGAGTAATGAGGTATGTATACCCCTGTAAACACTATATTTGGTGACTATATGGTGGCCTACCATGAATTATATACCATGACTTTGGTCAGTGTCATCAAAACAAATGAGGTGGGGCTTCTACAGGGTTTGTTTTTCTCTGCTCTAAAGAAAACGCCCTTAGAAGTGGATGATGCTTAACAATTAATTTAAGTACTGTAGTATCTCGTGTTAAGGGGTTTTGTTAAGACAGGAATAAATTACGTAGAGCTACTTAACGGTTGAATTTGCTTGAATTTCTTTCCTATTTCCAGATATGTAGCAGAGCTTGCTACGTGGGAGCGCAATGTGCAGCTTCGCGGGCTCCTCGCACCAAAAAGCCAAGCAAACTCACCTGAAGCAAGTGTTTTACAAAGATTCGATGAATACTGTGCAAAGTACGAAGATCTTCTCCAACGGTTCAAGAAAGGTATTTACCAACCGCTTTGCGATTTTTTCCAGAACGAAAAACTCGTCTCGCAGCTTAACAACATTCCAAGAGACTTGGAAACAATTCTGAGCCAGTGGAACTTACTGTTGACTTCTGGCGTTATTGATGACAAGCTGTTTAGTGGTGCCAGCGCCGAAGGAAATTATCCACTAGGAATACGGCACAGAATACATGACTTTGACCTGGTTTTGCGTCTTATTCCTGATTTGACAGAAAAAGCCTATGAAGCTTTGCGACTCGCGCGTCGGTGGCGATTGATTGGAAAAACGTCCGCTGTTCAACGCGAAGAGACGTACGTTGTTTCCAGGGGAAGAAGTAGAAAACAGAAACGTCATCGCACATCGAAAGTTATACAAAAAGTGAACACTTTAGAGGAACTTTTAGAGCGCTCGAAGGCGCAGTGCTTGTCGCTTGAGAAGGAACTCGAAGCGTCAACTGCAAAATGCGAGGCAATCAAGAAAGAAGTCACTTTGCACCGTCAACGCTGCAATCAGTTGGAAAACGAACTTGAATCGGTGAAAAAGAAATGCGACTCGTTAAGAGAAAAGTTGGACAACGCTAAGAAAGAGAATCAAGACGCCTCAAACGAAAAGGAAAGTTCACAGGAATACTGCAGAGTTTTGCAGAAAGAGTTGAACACCGCCAGGCTGAAGTACTGTACGCAGAAAATAAAATTCATCAACGCAAGGAAACGGTGTGGTCATCTTACAAACGAACTCGAGACTACTCGAGAACAGTTGAAACAGCTTGAAAATGAACTAGAGGCGAGAAAAAGAGGTTGCCACGCTTTACAAATTAAACTCGAGAACTCCAAGAAAAATATATTTACCCAGGGAAATATGTTAGATGTGCTTCAAAATCAGTGTTTTACGCTTAAAAAGGAGCTGGACGGAACAAAAGCCAAGTGTTTGGAATTAACTTGTGAACTGGAAAAGTCTCACGGGAAGTGTTGCACTTTGGAGAAAGAACTTGAATTTGTCAGAAGCCAGTTTTTGAACTTACAAACTGAACTGAGAAGAGCCAAGACCCGGGAGGAAATGCTGGTACAACAGAACACCCAGCTGCGAAAGTTGTTTCAAGGTAAGTGAAATTAAACGACGCAGTTTGGCGTAACATTCCACCTCAAGACGTGTTTTGTTATTCTCCTTAGTGAGTGGTATACGTTGCCTTGCATGTTTGCCCGGAGAATTCGTTGTTTCTTTTTCTTTTTCTTGATGTTTGTACCACTTTTTTATTTTTTTGTATTTTTTTATTTTTTTCAGCATACTGCTAGTAATTTTCAAGACTTTACAAGTTTTAAACATTATTATTAAACTACGTACATTACACACTACGCTACATCCCTTATAATACAGAAAAAGTTATATTTCATTATACACACACACACACCTACATTTACATGACAATACAACATACAACTGACCCTCATGTTTTTCAGATCTAAATAGCAGAGATAGGGCCTGATTACATGAGCCGGGCTGGCCCGGTTAGCCGGGCTGACTCGGTTTGCCGAGATGACTTTCAGCCCGGCATTACATGAGCCCGGTTAGCCGGGCTGGCCCGGTTTGCCGAGGTGACTTTTATTAGCCGAGGCAGCCCGTGGCGAGCTGAATTTTGGGGCGAACGTCTTTGGTGGGAAGTAGTTTATTTCAAAATAACTCCCTCAAGTAGAATGTGTCGAATGATTGTCATCACCTATCTACAGCATCTGACTGCATTGTTTTCCGTTTCAATGCAGTTTCATGGATTGCTCTATCTTTACATAATCACATGTTGTATAGAAAGCGGAACATAGATTTGATGGTGCTCGAAATAGAAATCTATTCGTGAAGAAGTGCAAGCAGTTAAAACTTCGACGGCTCCATGTTTGAGAGAGAGCACTAATGCTCATGAGTTTTATAAAGTACCCGATGTCCAGCCTCGTCCTATTGCTGGCCCAGCAAGCCGGGCTGGCCCGGTGAACGCGATTACATGGAAAATTTTCAGCCCGGTTAGCCGGGATCCCGGTATCGCGATACCGGGATCTCGGCTAACCGGGCTGGCCCAGTTGTCATGTAATCGCGAAGTTGATTTTTGTTGCGTTTAACAGACGTGCCGAGATCTCGGCAAACCGAGCCAGCCCGGCTCATGTAATCAGGCCCATAATATAAAACGTAGCAGTATCTCGGTGCATAAGTTATGAGTCAAATTTGGCCCATTTCGCTGTATGAAGCGACAACTTATTTTTTGACTTTGCAATAACTAATTCAAAATTTTGAATCTTCCTTAATCTAGACGTAAAAACTTTAAATATAGGAAACGTTTTTCTCCAACGACAAGAGTACAAATATTGTTTAGCGATTAGTAATACATGATTGACAAATAACTCGTCTTCGCAATTTGGCATTCCAAGCATAATTTCTTTGTTGTTGAGGTTATTTATATTTACCTTTAAAGAGCGAAGCCACTTAATAACTTCTGCCCCGACTTTTTTATTGATTAATTTATCTAATTTTTGTATTACAAGAGAAAGGATTGGAGGAACCAGGCGTGGTAAAAGTAAACCTTCACACTCCTGATTCAGGTATAAAGTTCACTCATTTTGTGTTTTTTGTTCATTTGTTGATAATAATAATAATAATCAACTTTATTTAACGAGGGTAACACGGGACAGTACTTCAACTGAATAACTGGTGGCCCTCAGATGATGTGAAGACATTTTGAATTCTAACGTCAACTCTGCCTTCTTCCAGGTTCATCTTGATCACATGACCCCTTTGGCTCTGAGAGAAGACTGGGAACTAGCCTTGACGAATCGAAGAAGTGAGGTCGTTAAAGTGTGAAGATAACTGTTTTATTCGGCAGTCAATCCAAGCAAGACGCCATTGCCACACCTTTTGAGTCGAGTCTTTCAGAAAGCACAGCAGATCTCAAAAACAAAGTGTAGTAGCTATCTTGACAAGAAAGTAGAAATAGAGTGTGTTCTGGCCAGTAACACGTAATATCTCAATTCTCACTGAATGTAACTCGTCTCCATGCCAGACCAGTGACACGGCGGAACACATTCTGAGGGGAATTTTTATTTACTCGCGATTTTACTGGACATGACAGTTCAGGGTTCATCAACAGAGCGTAATGAAAAGTTGTTTCTTGCTGCGTAAAATTCTGACGAAGTAGTTGTCCAGTGCTACCGTGTTTTTGAAACACAAACTTCAAGTTGCGCATTAAAGACATTTTGCGGCGACAACCTTTTTACGGTAAGGTTAGATTCTCTGTCCAGTCCGGAAGCGAAAGAAGAGCAATTAGTTACATAGATAGGTCCATGACCAACAGTTAAGTGAAACAGTTATTTATTATAAAAAAGTCTTACCGGATAGAAAAGTCTTTCCGCTAATATTAATGATCTAAATATTTCTGTACATAGTAATAGTATTACATAAATGATATATTGTAGAGATATGAGTAAATCAGTTGCTTCTCCGCATAAGACTCCTACGTCGTGCGTCTTGGTCACTACCAAACCCTTTCACTGCAAGGTCTGAAAAGCTTTTCTGGAAGGAGTCTTATGTTACCTTACACATTGCTCTAGAGAGTCTATTGTTCTATCAATCCAGTACCCTTAAGTTCATAATCCTCGTCATCTGCATGCTTGAAAATGCGTAGGTGTACGTTAATAAAAGATGGATATCTAACTAGAATTCTCTGAAATCAAAGTGAACAGTGGCAGAATATTCACCGAGCTAGAAAACAGCGAGGTAAATATTTCTAAAACCAGTATTTACCGAGATTGAAGAGAATTGTTGTTTTACTATATAACAAATAAGCAACATCGGTGACATTTATATTTTGAAAGTTGCGGTGAAACTTTATTTCAAGAATAGGACGTTACATATTAGCAGAAGTCACTTGCACGGGGCTTTCCCAGAAGCCCTGGCACTATTCCTCTCTTAGAGTAAAAGGCTTTCCAAAAAGCAATCTGAAAAAAAATACTATCCATTGACCAGACGTTCTTGCCCAACCGAGTTACATTGAATATAATATAATATAATATAGGTAAGGACTTCGCAGGAATGCAAGGCTGCTCTTCGCGCAGGCAACACGCATACTTTAAGATGGATGCAATTTTTATAAATGACAAATAGATGTGTTAATTAAAAATAAATTATTAGTTCAAGTACCTGTTTTAAAGCTTCAGAAAAATGGAATCGGGTTCAACCTCATCAAACTCGAACTGCAGCCATCTTGAATTTGAAACATCAAGACTGCGCGGCGAAAAGACGGTTGTTAGGGAGTTGTGACGATTTTGAACCCATATTCAATTCCTGTACATTCTCAGTGCCCTTCTGCTTTGACTACTTTGTCCTTCACAACTTCACGTTTGTCAAGCGTTAAATGGAGACTTGTTCATGGCGAAAGCAAGTATGACGTTGTAGTCACGAACAATCTCATCCCTCAGAGGCCCCTTTTTTCATGCGCTTGGACAAAGGAGAGCGGACTCTGGGGACGAGATTTAGTCACGAGTCTGTCAGACGTCAAACAGGGGGTCAAAGCAAACGTGTTCTTTGATTGAATCTTGAAGTTTCTCTTGAGCTAGGTTCACTAAAGCCATGCGTAACGAAATGAAAATGCGAAATAAAACACACAATCAGCAACTCGAACTAAGCAATTTCACTACTGATGAATGAGCAGTATTTACTATTGTCCAGCTAAACGTCCGCAGTGATGAAAGAAGCATGTTTGAGGTTTAGGTTTCTTTTACTGCTGCTTGTCGATAACAGGTTCGTTCGAACAACATCCTTGAATCTTGAGCCAGGAGAAGTTCTTTGCCTCTCGGTCCACCAGTCAGCGGATATCTCCAGTTCGTGTAGCAAATCTTTGAGTTGTGAAGCCGGGGAAACTTTTATGTGATAAGAAAACTAAGGGAAAAAGAAAAAAAAAAAAAACAGAGCATGAACTGAATTAATCAACTAGTTCAAGAAATCTGGTCGTTCGCTCTGATGAAGCGCTAACGCTCAAAACGTCAGTTTCTCTACCTCCTAAGGGATGGACCATTTTATTTTTGAGAGGAGGGGGGGGGGGGGGCGGGTGGGCATTTAGCCAAAAAAAAATTCCTCCCCAACAAAATTTAGTATACAAAAAAAACATACATAGTGAGCCAAGGGAAAAAAGACGGACATTTGTATGTGGAAGTCCCCTAAAAAATTCTTGCACAGCCCAAAGGGGGAAAAAATCTTAACAAGATAAAATTGTCCAGACCCTCCCCCCTCAAAAATAAAATTGTCCATCCCTTACTGCAGTACAGCTTAGCTTGCGATCTCTTTGTACAAGCCTCCTTTTGTGTTTCCATTTCCCACCGTCACAGCACCATTTTCCGTTAGAAACTATAAGAAACTAACCCTTTTACAATATTCAAGTCCTCATTGTAATGTGCGTAGGTATTCATCAGACGAGATCGAATGCATGCAACGACAACGAATAGGAAACTATTCTAAGGTAACTAACCTATCACCTGAAGAAGACTAGCAGTAAGCAGTCGAAACGTCGTGATCAACGTGCAATGACTACATCATGTGACAATAGGAGAATTTATATCATCATCAGGTAACTATAAGTTAGCAAACCCGTAATTCAGTTCATTGCCTAGGTGCGATGCGCTTTTACAACAAATGATAGAATAGCATACTTTGTTTCGTTACCTAGGCTTGCGAAATTGTTGGCGCAACTGCTACGAAAAGAGAGAGGTACTAAATGCGGGAACGTGTGAAGCAACAATGGAGTCAAGATCGGTCAGCTTCACTTCTGAATAGTTGAGAATATGACCAGGGATCCTTTGGCCAATCATCTGTTATAGCAATGCGCAAAACGGCGAATGCGGAAAGATCTTCTCTTTTTTCTTCTTTTTCAAATAATTTAAAACTAGCGGAAATATTTTCGACCCTGACATAAAATCGCTCGATGCCAACTGTCATGTTACGGTCTTAAAGTAGAGATGAAGTAGGGCATAATTCTTACCGGGTGAGTCCTTACCTCTTTTTGTGTGAATTTAAGAATTAACAGTTCATTGTCCTTCCTTTCTACAGTGGTTTGATCTAGTCGCAAAACCTCGAGGGGTTCACCTTCCTATCAACAAATGAAATTTTACTTTTAATAGAACTTTTTAGTTTTAGATACAGTCCTTTTACTTTCTTTCGGCTGCGAAAGCCGCTTAAGGCTGTGATTTTCTGTACTCTGAGTATGCGAGTTTTCCGCTTTCAGTATACTTTCCCGCACGTTTTGCCTCACTTCGATTGCTCCATGCTCGTTTGTACAATAATTATCCTTGGAAAGGCAAGTTATGAAAGGAAACCAGAATCATGATCGAGAAAAGCAAACCTTTTCAACATCGTAAACAAAGAGAAAATTGTCCTTCAATAGAAATACACGCGATGCCATATCGTTTCCAGATCTTCCACCATCATGGCAAACTACAAAGAACAAAAAAAATCAAATGTTTTAATTACTTTAAAAACATCGTCGCATTAAAGGGTACCGTCAGCAGTTAATCAGCTTATCTTTGGTCATAATTAGTATCTATCTATCTATCTATCTATCTATCTATCTATCTATCTATCTATCTACCTATCTATTTATCTACTTATCTATTTATCTATCTACCTATTTATCTATTTATCTATCTATCTATCTATCTATCTACCTATTTATCTATCTATCTATCTATCTATCTATCTATCTATCTATCTATCTGTAAATTGAAAACTGCATACAACTTATGCTGTACCTCCAACCTCTAAAGGAACGTATCGGATGCCGGTACGTTAGAAAAAGGAGTTTCAGTAAACATAGTGAAATATAGCCAGTGTTTGCCATTTGCTATCTACTTCCATCCTTGCTATCCTTAGTTCCGTTGCTAGTTCCAATGTACCCAATCTTACAAGGCTTGGTGGTTAAGTTTAGGTTCCTATTAAGTCCACTAATAGCGTGGATACCGACATTCAGAGAATATCAAAGCAAGCGCGCGACAAGTCAGCGTACCCCTGAGAAAAACACGGATCAAAACGCACCAATCACAGCTGACCACCGTGACACATAAAGCTGTACCCGAACCAGTCAACACCATCGCCTGAAGGAAACTAGCAGGAAGCAGTCGAAACGTCGCGATCAACATTCAGTGACTCCCTCGTCAGACAAAAGAACAAATTTATAAATTTACATTTATATTATCATTGAGCTACCACGATGAATAACAATCTATTTCACAACAAGTCCACTACATTTTTAAAAAGCTTTCCAAAATGATGCAACCCAGTAATCCACACATCATCGGATTGGCGTGTTTGACCAGAGTCCCCTGAGACTTGAAACGTGTGCCTGCCTTTGAATGTGTTTCACCACAGCTTGTCCACATTCAGTCTACCAACTACCATATTTGGAAAGTAATAGCAGAGCTCCACAGCGGCTCGAAGAGCCGCAGAGCGGAGCCCCATAACTACCGTGCGAGGATAGATGAGAAAACCATGCGTTTGAGTTTTCATGGTCATCGTGGCTAGCGGCATGGCTCGCGGGCGCGGGCGCCTAGCGACGACGACGACGACGACGACGACGACGTTGCCCCAACATGGCGGCCGTAGTCATCCGGGATATTTAGTAGGTCTTAAACCGAAACGAGGCTTTGTTATTCGCACGCTTTTCGCGGCTTGCCGCGGCTACACAACCTACAGCCAGCAGTCTACAATGTTTTGCTGAAGAAACGGATTATTCATAGCGGTTTTGGAGGAAAAATTTTCTTCCTACAAGTTTTCAAGCGTTTTTGGAGGGACATAAGCATAAAGCTGAGTTCTTCCTACAAGTTTTCAAGCATTTTTGGAGGGACATAAGCATAAAGCTGAGTGTCTATTTTTCATTTGTTTAAGAGCTGCCTAGCTGCTTTTGGTGTTGCTTTAAAACTATTATAATTTTGTTGACCAGGTAATGGTTCTTCCGTTGAGTCGCGAGCTAGATGTTTTTTTTTTTTGACGATTTATTTCAGCTATCGAATCTTCTTTAAGTAGTTGCGTACACCAGGCGTATTTAATAACTTTAGTGACAGCATTTTCAATGTGTGAGGGTCTGTGTGAGAAGCTCCGCTTTTAGGCTTGCCTAAATCTATTTAATATAAACCTAATTAACCAATCAAACTGGCTTTCCGTAATGTGACGTACTTAATGGGAGATACGCACCTATAGTAAAACATTGTTGACTGTTGCAAATGCAAGTGGTTTATGACGCGAAATGGAAAAGAAGACTGGAGTGAGCATTGTATAAAATATGGTACTTGCGACGCATTGAATCTGGTCAAGCAGTGAACGCGCGTTACACAATTCATGTTTTTGGGTTTCTGGTTCCACTAAATTGTCCCTTTTACCATAATTATGTCCCACTCCAATTTACTCACATTTCAAGACTTTAACTTTTCCGTTCGCCTTTTGAAGTGAATTCGTATCCAACTTCTAAGTAAATAATAAAACAGATATAAAAAAAATATGCCGAGAAGTGATTATCACGAGTTTTCTACCTGTTTTCTGCATGAAAACACACGTTCATAAATGAAAGAGTGGGAGAAGGAAGGGGCAGGTTTGAGCTTGAAAAATGCTCAAAGGATGGCGTGAGATTCCCGGAGAATAACGAACCTTACACTCACAGCCGGTTAAATCTTGATCCTTCCTTGGCACCGCAGCCAAAGACAACAGCAAATAAATTGAGATCCGTATAGTCTGGGTCATAATCTGATGATAGCCAGGTTTTCACTGATTGGACCCTGGTGAATGAGCCCCATATACGTATTGAAAAATCACTAACTTTTTGGCCTTTTGAGGCTGTGGTTACTTGAGTGACTCTATCTAATGATAATATTTGCCTTAATATACTGTGTGATTCTATTGTGTGACCGTTCAACATTGTTTGGAAAGCTACTGAACTATAGTACTGTTTGTTTAATTACCTCTGCCAACAGAGTTGGAAGGAGGTTATGTTTTCACCGGTGTTTGTTCGTTTGTTTGTTTGTTTGTTTGTATGTTAGCAGCCTAGCATCCACATCGCTCAACCAATCATCACCAAACTTGGTCAACACATTGGCTATGGTCTAACTTAGAACTGATGTAATTTTGGGGTATCTAGGTCAAAGGTCAAGGTCAAGGTCAAGGTCAAGGTCACGGAAAAACGAAAAAATAATTATTTCGCAATAAATCGCACTAGAATCATCATATCAACTTCAAACCAAGACTAAAATGTGAATCCTTCAATTCTGCATCTGCCCATATTTCACATGATGCAGTAACGTCAGTACCCTTGCCAGCGATAGGGGGTCGAATGCGCTGGCGGAGGTCTGCGCTCTCGGAGTGCTATTTTTTTCTAAATATTTTATGGGCAAACCATGGTGTGGAACCATTGTTTGGAAAGCTACTGAATACTTATTCATTTCAAGATCAAATTAATCTGTGACCATTCTAAGAAAAGCCAGCTGAGAGTATTGTAATTTAGTGTTATGTCCTTGAAAAATAGGAGTTGTAAGCTGTCCATATACAGTTAAAAACGTACAGTGTATATATAAGGAATAAAGAATCACAAAACACAGGAAAAAAGGTAAGGACCGACAAGCATCGCTAGTCCGCATATTGAATAAGCCATTGACCAACTCGCTTACCCCATAGATTGTCTCTGCAAGCACTTTGTCGGAAACAAAAGATTTGAAAAGTTGACGAAGTTGCTGAACATGTCGTTGACGGCGGTCAACCTACGAATGAAGAAACCAATATAAATAGGAGTGTGATTAATAACTGGAATTGAACGACGGGATATGCGATTAAAAGAATAAAAAAACGCGCCGAGGGCATTCTTGAGTTATATAAACCCGCAGGAATTTTGAAGAGCATGAAAGAAGTGCTTCTCGCACTTCTGGAGTGTTCTTAAAAACTCCCTAGTGCTTATATAACTCAACAATGCACGAGGAACAAGTTTCTTATTCCTTTTATAAAATGCCCAATTCAGGAACGGTGGTTTTGCCAAAGGAGTATAGAATGTGTGCAAGAGAATCGAAAGATTTAAAACGTTCACATTCATGGCTAAAATTAACGTAAACCGATCAATAAAATTCGAAGTCTTTCTTCAAAATGATTTCGGCGAAAAATGAAGGCAGTACTATCGAGCTTGCACAAGAAAATTTGTGTGTGACGTAGCATGCGTGCATATGTTGCACTGTAATGCACGCACATGACGTAGGCCGCATGCTTTATGGTGTTATAATGCACTCGTCTTGACCAATCAGAGCGTGCGTTATATCTGTTCCATTTTATAATGAGCCTTGATTCATCTGTGATCAATTTTTCACCTGCACTTGAAGTCTTCTGAGTTCCGCTTCACACTTATCGTGTTTTCGTTTTAGGAGCTTGAAGGAAAAGGACGAGACACAATTAGCGGAGTTTAATAAAAGAATGCAGAAATTAATTGAATTATTAGCTCCACTGTCTAGCATAATTTGCGAGTTTCATTTCTTCAATGGTTATTCTGTTAGTTACGTTTATCATATAGATTTTGATGATTTTAATAATTTTTATACAAAAGGCGCTATACCATAGTGAGCAGGAAAAGACTGAAATCTAACAGGTACAAATTAAAGAAAACGCGAGACTGTACTTCACAGGGTAACATGTTTACACAAAAACTATGCCACAGTTTTAGCGCGCAGCGCTGAAGTGGAAGCTATCCACCACGATCATGCATATTTTAAGTCAGCAGTTATTGACATTAAACACGCAAAACTCTTAGTAGACTAGTGCAGGAGAATTGTTCGTGATGAATGAATCTGTGCCGCGATGTGCTGACTTACATCTCTCTCGTGTGTTATAGCTTCTCTCTGTAACACCATAGTGGTTTGTTTCCTTGATGCTGCTGAAATTTTGTTCTCTAGCTCATTTATTTTTTCAGCGTTTTCTTTCTCTAGCACCTGAAAAGAAATGTTAAGATGACTCGCTTTCTGACTTGTGAGTGTCGATGCTGGGTGGGTTAATCGCCAACAAAATAAGACTGAATTGGGTCTGGAGTCCATTTTCCCGGGAAGAACAAATCCCAAACTTAACCTTTACATGAGCGCTTTCACAGATTTAGACCTAGTTAGGGACGGACCATTAGAAAAGTGAAGGGGGGGGGGGGGGGTGGGGAATTTTCAGCTTGCCCGAATCTTTTTTTTCGCTCACTGCTTGTGCAGGAATTTTTTTTTCAGGTGAACCCCTCTTCCTTCTGCATGAATTTTTTTTTACCTTCTTCGTTGCATGAATTTTTTTATTGGCATTTTCCCTTGCATGAAATTTTTTTTGTTTTTTCCCCACGCCCCCCCCCCCCCCCCCCCATCAGTTTTCTAATGGTCCGTCCCTTACCGGGTTTTTTGGCGCAACTGGTAGTTGAGGTGGGCCAATCAGCGCGCAGTATTTTCTTTGGTCATAAATCAAAGAGCTGACCGGGGGGGAGGTGACAACTTTAACAAACGGCGAAATATCTGAATTCCCGTAAAAACGTATCTTCTTCTCCCTAAACAGGCCTTGTTAGAGTTTTCACCCCCCGTAGCTGATAATATTTACAAAAGCTCCGGTTCAAATGATAGAAACAATGGGTTCATATGTAGACTTCAAACATGGGAAGCTATATCGTTGAACCTAAGAATAACAAGTTCTATGAAGATAATTGGTCATGGACATGGGAGAACGGTAGCCAGACTCACCGACTAGTCTCGTCTTCCCAGTCCCACGGAGTTTCAAACGGACCAACATTTCCTCCCTACTTAAGTAAGTAAGTTACGGCTCTATTTAATGAGAGTAGTACATAATAGTACAAAAGTACTAACTTGAACACGAAGTCGCGAATGATCACGATCATCTGCGATTCAATGTAGGCAGTGGTGTTTCTATTTAACTGGACTGTTCTATTGCAAGCTTCCGTGTTTCAGTTAAAGACGGGAAAATCTGCCCAGGCCAGTTAACGTTGGTATCGTCTCAAATGTTCCCGAGCAATGAAAATCTAGGCAATTAGCATTTTAAGGTGTTGAAGTTACATGTATACCTCTTTTTCTTTCTTTAAACTGTTTATTGTTATTTCCTGGTTTTTCATTATGGCCAGTGAATCCCCCTCCACAGCTTTCATGTCATCTAACTGATTTTGCAAAAGCGCATTCTCTGCCTTTAAATGGCGCAACATCTCTTCGACTCCATTCTAAAAGAACAGAGTAAGAACAAACCTTAAATTATTTTTGCTCTCCTTCTGGTCAAGCGATTGGTTGTAAGAGCGACGAAAAATCATTTAGAATGAATTGTTTAACATTCGTTGTAATATCTTTATTGTACAAGATCTCGGTGGCTGTTCTAGATCTGGACAACGTCCATAACATGTGTACTGTAAAATTACTTGTGATCCTACTGCATGCTACTTGTAGGCTTTTCCGTTACATTACTCAACGCACGCGTTCCCACATTCGCTGCAGGTGGAAAATAGTTTTGTGATTGGTTAAGAGTTTTTGGCCCTTTCTCAGCCAATTAGAGGCAAAACGTAATCCATTTGCAACCAACAGGCCCCGGGGGGATGGGGGGGGGGGGGGTACTCTCTTATATACGCTATCAGGAGCCCATTACTGGGCTCCTGACGCTATATAGGTATGTGCCGCCCATTAGGGTAAGGTTTTTGAAGTGCTCAGTCCTTAATGGGGTATCCTTTTTGGTATTTTTGGTATTGTGATCCTTAGATATTCCACTAAATTGTAGTATCCACCCCAACGCGCAAAACGAAAACTATATGGTCTATTTAAACGGTACTGCTCGCCGAATACGCGTTTTTAAATTTTTTAACAGCGATTTTAGGGACGTTTATAACTTGCATTGTTTTTCGTGCGCTCCTCACTCGCACGCGGCCGTGAGGGAGCAGTCGTTATTTGGGTTGTCACCCCAGGGTCGCATTAAAAGAGGGTATCAAATCTAGATTTTGTACCCTTAAATAGGGTCAGGGTTTGAGAACCTGGGCGGCACACACCTATTCTAAATTGCATACTCTTTCCCCCCCGCTCGGTACCGAAAACTGATTTTATTGAATCTGAGTTTTGATTGTCATTATGTTGAGTTTGGCTAGAGAATTTCTTTGATTTTGATTTTAAAACATCAGTGTACTGGCCAACAACAAAATGTACCCAATACTGGAATTTACTTGGTTTTAAGTCAAATTATAAGCACGGTCTAACAATTTCAAAGAATTCTGTGAAGTACATAATGGGTATCATTACTACTGTATCAATTTTACCAAGACAAAGGTACCCTAGTTTCAGGTAGCAATCATAACAGACTGCAAATAGCTTCAGCTCAGAACAAATGTATTAGTATAGGCAATCAAATGGCTTCGAGTGCATTTTGGAATAAATGAGCCTAAGAAAATTTTCTGACTAAAAAAATTGCACGAGCCTGTAGAGCGAGTGCAATTTACGAGTGCAATTTACGAGTGCCTATTTATAAAAAAAATTCCACTCGAAATCATTTGAGTATTTGTTAATACTATAGAAGCAAAAATTTAATTACAAATTTCCGTACTCAATTTTAACTTGCTGCACTGTTTGGGATTAATTGTCCTATTCTCAGCCAATCAGCGCTTTGAAATTTTTGTATGTATACTTTAAGCAACAAAACTTCTTGTTTTGCTCTTCCAAAATAAACTACAGAGTGGCAAAAGAGTTCACTTAAAGCAAACAGAAGCAATCATCGATTTTATCCTCACAGTTATAGCAGCGCGTTCAATGTTACTGTAGAGATATACTTTCTTCGTTACTCTAGAGTTTGCCTTATTCATTTGTAAGCACTAAATAAATCAATACAGTCAAGAATACGCTATACTCACAAAGTGGTTGTTTTCATCTTCAAGTCTCGTTGCTTTTCTTTTCAAGATTTCCATCTCTTTTAAAGCTTCCTCTAGCTTTTGACGCGTGTCTTTAAGCTCATCTAACATCTCATTTCTCGCTTGCTGCAGAATATTCCGCTCCTCTTCGGCAGAGCGACACCTTTGAAAAATAATCGCAGTGAGTATAGAAAAACCCGTTTTAATTACAGTTGTAGAAATAAGATTATGTAGAATTGGCTAATTATGGCTTCAGTTTTAAATTTGTGGCCCTAAAGTCATCTTCCAATATCGAGGTCTTTGTAACCTAAGACACTTTCTACTTTCCCTGACAAGTCGGAATCAACGTTCAACTTTGTTTTTGTTTTTGTTTTTTATTATTGAAAGGATCTTACAAAACTGGCCAACAAAATAGCAGTTTCCACTCTAGGCGGTCCAGTTAAAAGAAAAAGAAAAATTGAAATGAAAGGAAAGGAAAGAAAAGAAAAATAATTTACAATGAAATCGTTCCATTCCAGCCAATAGATCAACGCCATTTTCACGACGCCGCACTATTTGGCGCGAGAATCTTCCGCGCATCAAGTTGGCACTCACGGACAACTAAAAGCTGTTCAGCAGAGATCTCTTAACAAGAGCAAGTTTTCATATGAAACTAGAGAGCATAAAAACCTGTCCAGACCAGACAAGTGATAAGCACCTTAAGTGAAGATAAGGCCATGTAAGCCGTTCCATTTGTTCTCTAATATTTTTCAAAACATTTCTTTTCAATTTACCTACACATATCTTACACGCGGTGAAAAGCTACTTCTCGGTTCATCTGCGGGAAAATGACTGCTAACCTTTTGTTATTTTTTAAACTTTCTTATCTGCCCGAATCCATACAAAACTGAGATTCTTGTTAGCAGTATCACGAAGTTATTGTGCTGGCTAATAGCGTTTTTCGAAAGAATGAGAACGGCTTCAGTTTTTGTTTTCAATTTTACCCGTCTTTGCTGGAATATTATGAGCAGTTTGCTGAGCGGTATGACCAAGTTACTAAGAGCTGTCTTAATTAGAAAACGAAATTTCAATATTTTACTATCTTATTAACTGCATTTGAAACAATTTTTATAGTCAGTATAACTATGTGACAGTACCGGTTTAGGGCGGTGTTAAACTCATCTGTTAGTCGCTCTGTGTCCATTTCCGCAGCTGAGAAGGTAAGCCCTGATTTGAGGTGGAACAGGTTGGCTATGAAGGCTAAGTTTAACCTTGGATTCCCCTGAAATATTTACAGCAAAATTGATATTGTTAAACAAGAGGACGTTGATGAGCAAAAAACAGCAAAGCCAACTGAGGACATGTAGATAATGATAATGATAATGAATTTGAATAACGCACTTTTTCATATGGATATGTGCAAAGGCGCTTTACATAAATTATATTTTTAATCAATCACACTGATTAAACTTTTTTTTACAAAGGTCGACCACAACACCGGGGTCTACGTCCCGTACTCTTTTCGAACAGTGTTGTGAGATCTCTTAACGTCCCACATTCAAGAACAGTGCTGTGAGAAGGGGCCTACGGTTTTTCGTCCTTATCCGAGAAGACTAGAATGTCTAACCATTTGCAGATGTCATAAGAGTTAGAGCAATCTCCTCAGTTGTTTTAAGACCTTGAATGTTGGTCCGACCGAGGTTTTAAACTCACAACCTCCCGCTCGACAGGTTGGCGCTATAAAAAAGGAGGAAGCAAGTGGAACGTCTCGAAACACTTCTTATGTCCTTTTGATTGGAATCGGCCGTAGCTTCCCTTATGGAAACCTCTTCGTGATTTCAAAGGGTCCGCTTACGAGCAGCTTGTGTTTTACGACTGATTCTTAGGGTTATTGATGGAGGAATTGAATCAGTAACGCATTACCTTAACAAGCTCGTGTGGTGTCAAGTATTTTCGGCAGCCTACTGATTCAGCCATGTAGAGAACGTTCTTTGCTCTGACAAAAAGATCGTCTTCTTCCAGTGGAAACAGACTACATCTGAAACCAAATATGACAGATACGCTTATGATATCATTAATGAGTCAGTATATGTTCTATCAACTTAATCTATCGCAGGAGCAGGGTTAGCGCAGCGGTGTAAGCGCTCGCTTTCCACCAATGTGGCCCGGGTTCGATTCCCGGCCCCGGCATCATATGTGGGCTGAGTTTGTTGGTTATCTACTCTGCTCCGAGAGGTTTTTCTCCGGGTACTCCGGTTTCCCCCCTCTACACAAAAACCAACATTTGATTTGATTTAATGTAATTTGATTTGATTTCATTTGTGCTTTATAGTGGCCCCAGTTCAGTAGTACTCAGTGTTAAACACAGATGACACTCAAATACAGGTCATTATTCTTATTGTTATAACACTGAATGCATCAAATATTTGCTCTATACACGTAAGTAAGTGATGGGTGAAACAGAGAATTTACTCAACTTCTGGGCGTAAATTTTAGGGCTAAAAATCACCTAGTGCATGAACGTTCCTTTAAATTATCAGAGGAATTAACTAGAAGCTAAAGAAAGAGTTCAAACTTCTTTGCTGCAATATTCTAGGAACCCTTACTGTTGCAGAGTTTTCAATAAGAACTGTAGCATCAGGAGAACTGTGCAAAGTAACAGGAGAATATTCTGAAAGAGCTCCATGTCTGAATTTAAAACTAGCTCAGGCCATGTAAATTTGACCGGAGAATTCTTCGTAGGAGCCGGAGAATTCACCGATCAAGTCTCCGATGCCTAATGAACACCCTAACTGTTGTAAGGGACGGACCATTAGAAAAGTGATTGCGGGGGGGGGGGGGGGGAGAATTTTCAGCTTGCACGAATTTTTTTTTTCGCTCACTGCTTGTGCAGGAATTTTTTTTTTCAGGTGAACCCCTCTGCACGAATTTTTTTTACTACGTGTGAAAAAGTCACAATTGGACCTTCCTTCAGCATGAATTTTTTTTTACCTTCTTCTTTGCATGAATGTTTTTTCTGAATTCGTTTTTGTTTTTTTTCCCCACCCCCCCCCCATCACTTTTCTAATGGTCCGTCCCTAATCTTACTTTTCTATACTATCGCTATTTCTGCTGGTAACTTGAGAAGAAAGTTAGTACCTTTCTGGAGCTAGCTGGTTGAGTAAGTGACAATAGATCACCGAGTCCTGTGCAAAACGGAAACAAACAAATAATTTTAAAAAGATTTCAACACAGTAATAACCAACAAAGCAGTTGGCACACTTTTGATATTCACCTTGAGAGAGCCAGCAAAGTCCTTCATGTCTGGGCCCCTATGATTTGAGTGCCTGATGTGGAAATTGACCCATCTCTTAAGGTGCTCTTCTGATGATAACTACAAGGACATGAAAGTTAAATTCATTTTACTGGTGTATTGAAGTATCTCAAAACGCCTCAAACAGACTATAATTTCAGAAAGTACTGCCCCTTGATATGTCATCTTCTCTTTAATTTTAAGGTGTTACAACATAAATTAATCAATTCGTGTGACTGATAAACCATTTTTTGTACTATAATTTTCTTCCGACACCGCACAGTTTCTTTCGAAACTGAACCCTTTTACAATAGTGATATGATTTGTGGGTTTTACATGGTTTGTACAATTTAGGTCACATTCTACTCGGTTTAACCATTTCAACCGCAGCTACATGTAGCTTTAAGGTGGTAGAAAATGTTAGGGACGGACCATTAGAAAAGTGATGGGGGGGGGGGTGGGGAATTTTCAGCTTGCACGAATATTTTTTTTGCTCACTTTTGCCCCCCCCCCTTCCCCCATCACTTTTCTAATGGTCCGTCCCTTAGGGTTGTGGGATCTGGCTTGAGATGACAACGTCAAAGTGTAGTAAGGGTATGTCAAAGCCACATATGCGTACTGAGGCGACAGTGGTAGAATGGATAAGACCCTGTTGCTACCAAAAAAAATATGAAAAATTGAGCTCAAACGCCAGCAGCCATGGACAGCTGTTTCGGCCTTGTTACGCCTCATCAGCATGGCACAGCTAGCAGATGAGATCTGGATTCCCACATTATGAATGTCAAGGTGATGAAAAATGGTTTCATTTCAAGCCACATCCCACAACCCTACCATTTTTCATCACCTTGACATTCATAATGTGGGAACCCAGAGCTCATCTGCTAGCATGGCACAGCTAGCAGATGAACTCTAGGTTCCCAGTGAACATCAACCGATGGTGGAAAATGTTAGGGCTTTCAGGGATGTGGCTCAAGATGACATGTAGTTTTAGTTGAAAAGACTTTGTTAATGTGAAAACATTTTAAGTTTCCAAATAGAACGCTTTCTCGATGGTTTTCTCAGTGTTGAATCATGTTGGTCATATGCTGAAACCGCCTTTGAGCTAGAAAGCAAACATGGAGGAACAAGTGATAAAGTGATCGAAAACGACATCGGTCGCTCCCCATACTATTCTAACCTTTGCTTTGGTTGAAAAGCTTGATCAACCAAAGGAAAAAATATGGGCGTTTACCACTGAACTATAAGGATCTCTGAATTTCGGTCAAAAAGGCAAAACAAGCGACTGCCCAACTTGCCCGGTAAACATTGCATCAATTATTTTTCTTGTGTTTTCAGATGAACTGGAGTTTTCTTGGAACTCAACAGTGACCATTAAAACCTTCTGCTTACCTTAGAAAACGTGGCCCAATCTTCACTGGACTTGCGCAGAATCGCCAATTCTGGGTGCTCGTCAACGTTCACGTGCGAAAGCAGGCCAGCCTATCACAGAGTCACGCGGGTAGGTTAAATTACTGAGTGTCGAAGATAAAGTCACTTTCTGGGATTTTACACATCGTCTTGTTCATGACCAACAAACAGCAAACGAAATAATGGAGCAATTATAAGATAACAAGAAACATTTGCCTGAATCATAGCGCATGTTCTAGTGCTCGCCGTTCAACAACTGGCCCGGCAATTTTCGTGAAATTTGACCATAGTTTGTCTTTTGCGAGTTACCAATGCTTTTCGAAACAAGTTAATCGGCCTAAAATTGCATAGTGTTCCTTTCTTAGAGATGAATTAATGATTGTTACATAACTAATACCAACCTTAACAATTTGCCACAGAATTTCCAAAACCAAATACTCCTAGTGAAAAGAATACGATAGAATTAGAATTCGACCATGAAAAAAGCGAAATAAAAATAACAGACATTTTTGTATATTTACACGCTAGAATTTTACCTTTCCGCTCCAAAGATCTTCCGCACCGATGCTGCGTACTTCACAGCCAACATTCTTTGCTCCTTCTATCACAAGCATTTGATTTTCTAGCGCTTGGCGAATGTTCTTCACAGTCTTATGTATTTTTGAGGGAGGAACTGTTCCCCTCTTAATTCGGTTCAGCAACTTACTGTGGAACAAAACAGAAGGCAGGAATTTATATAAATTTCACGATACACTGCGTGATCACAAAAGAGGGCCTCTGGTCTTGAAGGAAGGAATAAACTGAGGCAAACAGTCTCCCAATCTAAGGGACGGACCATTAGAAAAGTGATGGGGGGGGGGGGGGGGCTGGGGAAAAACCTAAAAAAAATTCACGCAAGGGAAATGCCAAGAAAAAAAATTCATGCAAAGAAGAAGGTAAAAGAAATATTCATGTAGAGGGAAGGTCCAATTCTGACTTTTTCACACGTAGTAAAAAAAATTCGTGCAGAGGGGTTCACCTGAAAAAAAATTCCTGCACAAACAGTGAGCGAAAAAAAAATTCGTGCAATCTGAAAATTTCCCGCCCCCCCCCCCCATCACTTTTCTAATGGTCCGTCCCTAATTTTGAAAGAAATTCTACAATTCTTCAATTGTTACAACGGTAATTTAGAAATTATCATCGACTGGTATTATTGCCATGTCTCGATGGATAAATCGAAACTCTAGGGTCACATGTTGAGACAATACTAATACCGATGAGAATATATGTGAACTGTGGAAGAAGGATTTAACAAGTGAAAGATGATTGCAACCAGGTACGTACGCAACTTAAGCAGTTGCGAAGATAAGGCCTGAAAAAAATTTAGGCTTGAAAGGGATTCAAACCCATGATCTTGCGAAGACCAGTGCAATGCTCTAACCAAGTGAGCTGTCATGCCAGCTGGGAGCTGGTCATTTGTGAGTTCGTTATATACCCGTAGAGGATGAAGGTATGAATGTGAAGGTAAATTATCAAATTTCAGACTGATATGTGAACTGCAAGTGAAGATCGTCAAGCTTACCAGAATAAAATTCCATTCTTCTGCGCTTGGAAAAGTTTCTGCGCTGGTTTGATGGGAAGGCAATCAAGATCATAGTCTCTACCAAGCAGTGAGTTCACGTGACCAACAAGAGCTTCCAACTGTAAAGGTATTCAAAAAGACACTTTATCACTGATTTTTGGATTTAGTTTTATGTACAGTCCTTTCCAATCAATCAGTCTTAGAGAAAGTGGGTTGTTTAAGATATCAATTTGCAGTTACTACTATTAGGGACGGACCATTAGAAAAGTGATGGGGGGGGGGGTGGTGGGGAATTTTCAGCTTGCACGAATTTTTTTTTTGCTCACTGCTTGTGCAGGAATTTTTTTTTCAGGTGAACCCCTCTGCACGAATTTTTTTTACTACGTGTGAAAAAGTCACAATTGGACCTTCGTTCTGCATGACTTCTTTTTTACCTTCTTCTTTGCATGAATTTTTTTTCTCGGCATTTTCCCTTGCATGAATTTTTTTTTGGTTTTTTTCCCCACCCCCCCCCCCCCCATCAGTGGTCCATAATGGTCCGTCCCTTACTATCATTACTATTGTTATTATCATCATAATTAATTTCATGGGTAATTGTTCACTTGTCCTATATTCCCTGTGCGTTTGATATTACAATTCTCCACTTAACTTTAAAACTTTCCTTTACCAGCATTATCATTTTATTTTTATTTTGAACGTTTGCCACATAGAATAAAATGTACAAAAAGTCGCAGATAAAGAACAATAATTACTACAGCTACGATAATACAAAAATGAGATAACTACAATAAAAGATCAATAATGAAAGTAAGTAAATCTTAATATTAACTTTAGTTACAAGTAAAGTGGGGAGAATGCCCAATAGAAGCTATATAGCTTGTAAGAATTGGGCTCCTCATATTTAGTTATTATATAATGTAATCAGCCATGTCAGCCTTTCCAAACTTTGCAAGGCCGCAGCATTCTTTATCTTGACAGCAGCTGACTCGTGATTTTTTCGGAGATACACCACAGAGCCTTTTGACCAGCATAACTGGTACTGGTGTCGTTCTTTGAACTTTTTTACATCTGACAAAACGATTTGCATTTTCGGCGCAAGGTGCATGTTGCAAGATTCTAACAAATTCTAAACAGACTCGACTCGAAAAGCCCAAATGAGATGGATCTGCCCTGCAAGCAAACTTACTTTAAGTCAAAACGCAATCTCTTGCCAGCCTCCGAGTAAACTTACATATAATCGGGCGAGGGCCATGCAGCGGTCGCCGTCCTCTTCGGGACTCTGTGATTGTAATCAATATCTTGTCATGTTGCTTCTGCTCCAGTGTCGTTGTAGAGTTTTAGACAAAGTTCGCTGAATTCTGCAGCAATTTCGTTATTGCGTAATTCAGGAATGCCAACAATCTTCACATTAAATTGGTCGCTCTGCTCCTGTAAGTCGTCAACAGCCTTACCAATCGACTCTACCTCAGTGCTAATTTTAGAAATTCGGTCGCTCAAGCAATTGAGCTCTCTCAGGGACGGCGGAGCCGGGGGGGCTGGGGGGGCTTTAGCCCCCCCCACTTTTGAGGAGGATGGCATTTTATTTTGTTTAAGCTACAACTTTATACAAGCCTCGTCGGAAACTTTTCGCGTTTGCGTATTTTTAACATTTTCTCAGCGTGTGTTTCCTTCCCACAGACGGGAAGCTTGTGTCCAAAAACCGCAGGTTAGCGTTGGAGACGGGAAGGCTGAGAAATAACCTCCAAAATATTGCTATAAGCATTAAAAGTACCTTTCATTTTACGCTTTATCCAGGCTAATTATTTCAAGAAGTATGTCGCGGAGAATGTTGTAAATACGATTTCCGAGACTCCAGATTTCCAGACCCCACTACCAACTCGCGCCTCCGGCGCTCGTTTTCAGCCCCCTCACTTCAAAATACGCTCCGCCGTCCCTGTCCCTGCAAGCTTTTGCTTGAAAACTGTTAAGGTCGTCGTAGGAATCACTGTAGAATTGTATACTACTCTCTACCTCATCATCTGAGGTTCCAGTTGTGGTGGCGCGGGTTAGTTCTGAGGTTCTATGTTTCTCGAGCATCTCTTTGAGGTCCTTTAGTTCAACTGAAAGTTCGTCAAATTTGTGACTTCAAATGCTCATTTTCTTTCTTCAAGGTAGCTATTTTACCCGGCATGATTAATAAGCCAAAAATAGTATGAAAAATAAACGAGAGGTGAACGAATATTTCGATTTCAACGTGAGCTAAAAAAACCTTGGCCATCTTGCTTGCTTGCCTCGCCTCGCTCCATCCGGTGGATCCGGTGCATCCGGTGGAGAAGTTAGAGTATTGGAATGGCTTTGTTGACCAAAACCCTTCGATATCGAACAATTTTAGAATTCGCTTTCATTCTAATTATTTTTCATACAGCCCTTTAAGGTTCGTGTTAGCAAACTATTGCTACAAAGAAGGAGGTCCAGCTGGTATTTCAGTCCTTCATTTTTTGCTCAGTAAAATGATAATAAATAAATTAAAATGAAAATGATTATTTATTCAAAGACTCAGGTGTACTAATTTAGAAACTTTCCCTAGATGTACTGTTGGGGATCTCATACAGTTGTTGATAATCATAAAAACAAAGCATCAGATAGAAAAACTTTTAAATCTAATTACTAAGTAATTAAAATTAACTTTTACCTGATAATGTTTGTTACTTCAGCAACAGTATTGTAAGCTTTTTTGACCTTCGTTAGCTCTTGTTCGTAAAATACAAAATCTATTCTTGGTTTCTGCTACCATTTTCTAGTACTGGCCATAGTTCTCAAAGGGCCGGTTTAATAGCGGATTAAATGCCTATCGAGACGTTCCAGAATTAAAGTAACCTATTTGCATGTAGTTAACGACAATCTGCTGGACAACGAGTTCATGATGAGGTAGCCGAGGATTGTCTTATCTTCCCCGATCAACTAAAGTCACGCGCCTTAGGTTTCAAGTTTAAACTGTCACTCTAGTAAATGACCGGTTTTTCATTGTGGCTCAGTATCAAAAGTAGTTTTCATGTGACCCAGTTTCTGGATTTCATGTAGGTGACCTAAGGAACGTCCATTTATTTGCTTGCTTCATTTACCTCGATGCGCGAATTACTTTGTTGACACTCGACACACTGCACAACTCTTGAAATTTCAATAATTCTTTACCTTACGAATGAAAACATCAAGGAAAATCGCCTAAAGCCGAAATAGTTAAACTTCGTATATTTATACAAAGTTAGTCTATGTCTTACCTCGGCCAGTGTGAAGGCATATTTCGCCATTATATCGCCACACATTCAACTTTCTCCTTTTCTGAAATGCTGCAGTAAACAGCAGTTTGATGGTTTACATGTAGAATATTCATGAGAACTTGGTTTAATTAGTCTGATTTTTACCGGCTGGCCCCTACGCAATCAATTTACGCAATTTACGCAATCAATTTCAACCACTGAACTGACTAAACAATACACTTGGTCATTTTTCCATTCTAAGCAAGTATAAACAAATAAAGCCGAGTTCAAACACCGTATTGGGTGTTGAAAGTAATTATTACATTGATGACTCGGGTGCAACTTTTTAAGCGAGTAAACTCCATCGTCTTCAATAGCGACACGTTTTGTTTTCACGCTTAAAGAAGTCTTGAATGTGAATATATGAAAATTTCGTATAAGTGAACTGCGGAAGAAGGTTTAACAAATGAAAGATCGTTGTAGCATAGTTAGT
The DNA here is from genome assembly GCA_949710005.1 of Ricordea florida. Classification (NCBI taxonomy): domain Eukaryota; kingdom Metazoa; phylum Cnidaria; class Anthozoa; order Corallimorpharia; family Ricordeidae; genus Ricordea; species Ricordea florida. The sequence continues at coordinate 28,387,953 of OX453272.1, forward strand.
GTGGTCGCAGCTATGTACACACTCTTAAGCAGTTGCGAAGATAAGACCTGGAAAAGATTCAGGAATGAACGGGATTCGAACTCATGACTCATGACAATTTACGTGAAGGATGGCTTGCCAGTTTGTGTTAGCAATGATCTTCACTCAACCGTTAATGAATGCTTGTGGATTGAACTTTCACCCAAAAAATGCCGCCACTCATTAATGTTGCGCTTATAGAGCGCCCGACTCCGACTTCACAGAATTTATTTCTAACCTGGAGACTGCTATGGAACAGATTAATCTGGATAAATGCGATTTCGTACCTGTAGGCGACCTAAATGTAGACATGACTGCATTTATAAGAAATAAACAGAAAAAGGAACTCAAAGATTTCACAACGCGGCACGATCTTACGTAACTCATTACCGAAGCCACCCGCGTGACGGAAACCTCACAAAGAATGATTGATGTGATTTTAGTGAATAATACTCACCGCTTCATTGAATCTGGTGTTGTTCCTGTTTCTTTAATAGTGTCGTAGCAAGTGGTAAAATAAGTGGGGGTAGGGGGGAGGGGGGGTACGCGAGATAAAATTTTATTTTCAACATTTTATACAGGTCTGTTATTACTTTTTGGGAAAAAAACTGGGGGGGGTGGCACGGCCCCCCCCCGCCCCTCCCCTTGCTACGGCACTGTTTAAGTGGTCATTATCTTGTGTATAGTGTTCTGAAGACCGGCACGATTAAAGCTATTCCAAAAACAATAGAATCAATGCCCGGAAAAAGCCGATTCACTTCCAAGACGCCATCTAAGAGTAGGAAATGGAAGCGCGCAGAGTTGAACAGGAACGAGACCCGGAACCAAGCTTATAGTTGCATTTTGTTACAAAAGCATTTATTGTCAAGCTGTTACAAATAGTCACAGCCCTGCGGGATAAAAGTATAAGCATCTCTTTCATTAATAGATATGTTATTAAGTGTCACTCACTAGCTGATCATGACGTCTCACTACAAAGGCCACGCATGACCGACAAAAAAAAGTCAAATAATAAAGTAAGTACCAGCTAAGCAAAGATTTCTACTAAACAATTAGATTATGAGCTCGAGATTTCTATCGCGTGATAGTTGACGAGGGCGCAGCCTGAGTCAACTATCACGCATAGAAATCGAGAGCGAATAATCTAATTGTTTTAGTATAAATCTACTAGTCGTTCAAAACTTTGTGTTTTCTGGAACAGCTTCGACCAGTAAACTGTCTAAATCTTCTTCACGGACACTTCGAAAACGTGAAGAAGCGGCCGCCATTACGCTACTCACTATCCATCACAGAATAGTGGGTAGCGTAGCCAATCAGAGCGCGGCATTTGTGATAGAACGCTAGTAGATTTATACTAATAGTATATAGCTAATTAGTACATACCAACTCAGCAACCTTGGCATTTTGAGCATTGTGATTGGCTCTCCATCTCGGGATATTCAACATTGTTATATACCTAGCCTTTCACACAACAAAACGAGCACTATGATTGGTTGATTCTTGGTCAAGTGCCCCTAATCAAATTGAAATGTATCCGACTGGGATACAATTGTGCAGTTGCTGCGCGCCACTTGTGCCGTCTTTGTTTGTTTGTTTTTGCTGTATAATTGTTAAGATAAAATCTAAGTATTTAACAAAGCAATTAATGTATGGTACCTCGGGAAACTAGTTAGTTTTGTTTTCCCTAGAGTCCTGATGAATCCTGCATCCTGATGTTTCCCTCGATTTCGTCTCGGGAAACATCACGACTCTCGGGAAAACAAAACTAACTGTTTCCCACGGGACCGTACACTATCCATCTCCCAGGAGGCGAATAATGCTTGGCCTTCTGGGTAATCCTTGTGTTTGGGAGTTCTGGTTCAAGATTAAACAAAATGGCATCGCAGCGAAATGAAAATGATGGCCGTCGATTCACGCTTCTTAGAGCTGTTTACGAGAGGTATCACTAGGAAAATTAAGCAAAACACGATCAAGATGAAATGTTAACCAGGGTAGGACCAAACAGCGCAAATAAACGACAGAGTAAAACGGCATGTGCAACTGATAAAGTGCGGTAAGTCTCTGTCGTGCGAATTACTTTTCAACAATTAGTTTTTTTTCACATCGCCCGTCGCCATCGTGTTTGCTTAAGCTCCCTACTGAGGTTGCTCCATAGGTATATACTAAAACAATTATTCTCTTCAGTCTTGGTAAATGGTGGCTTTTGGAATATTAGGAATATTGAGCTAACTACCATGTCTCGCAATGTATGATGGGGATCTTGGGTAAAAAAACGACGAATATTACATTGAAGGCTATATTACAGAAATTGGTTAGATATGGGCAATGCTGCACATCTTTCTACCATTCAGTGCAAGTTAAGCAATACATTTTTCAAAATGAGAACATTTTTACACAAAAATCTCTTAAAGATTTTTTAGCCTCTGTAGGAGGCAGTTTCAGTTTGTTTCCCAGCGCGAAGGAAACAACAAAAGAGCCGCACGAAAAAAGGGTGATCAAGAAAACTGCTCACAGTTCTGGAACAAACATTTTTTGCCAATCTCAGAGGAATGGGCAAGTGGTTCATACAACAACTACTGAAAATTCGGCATGATGCAAGCTCCAACTATTCGTAGCTATATTTCTAAGCCAAGATAAATCATGCTTTATGCTAAAACAAGATAGGAAACCTCGTCTTACGAGCTAAAAGAATTGCAGTGCTTGGTTCCTGCCAATTAGCACTAGACTGGGACCAAACGTTAATTATGTAGAAATATATCTGTCCAATTAGCCCTAGCTTGAGGTGGTCGACCTTCTATGAATCCCTAAGCCATCGAGTCTTCAAGGCCAGCTTGCTCAGAGCTACCATCGAGACAGAATTCCTCAGGAAGAGGGGGTAGGGGAGCATCGTACTCCTCAGATAAAGCCAAATCTAGCTGATCAAGGTCAGGTAATTCAGGTAGCATTTCTTCATCACCGACATGGTCCCCGTTCATTGACGTGGTTGGAGGAGGAGCGGGTGGAGGGGGAGGAACTCCGAGATTGGGACGCCGCCGAATATTCCCTGTAGTATGTCTCCTGCTCGTGGGCCCCATATTGGTTGCAGCATTTTGTGATTCCTCCTCCATTCCGAAAATGCGTAGCCTGTCCCTAGCTTCTGCCTGATCAGTTATCGATGGACCGGGCAAAGAATCCGTCTTTGGAGGTAAATGTACAATAACCGCTGGGACGGTTCCGCTTTCACCATTAACGTCCGTGGTAGAAACGTCATGCAGTTCTTCGTTTGGTTCAACAGGTGGAAGAGTCCGCTGACTGTAAGAAAACGGTGGCGCAATTTCTGACGTCACCGAGTTAGAACTGCTGGCCAACTCTGGGCTCTGAAGCCTTGATGCTGGACTAAACTCCCCCACACTACCATTCTCGGGGCTTGAAGACCGGTCGCCAGGCGTTGTCAATAGCCCCGATACGGTAGACCGACTCATCAATGACGTTCCTCTTAGTTTTCTTAATTTTATCTGATACAAGAGGGCGAGAACAAGGCATTTGTAGCAGAACACGTACTGCTCTAACGTTTGAACAAGTCCGTAGCGTTGCTGTCTTAACCGCCGTACGCTTTCCGCCACGTCGATCTTACCAGTAGCTCGGAAACTCTGCAGCGCGTTGCTGATGGTGCAAAACGCACCTGTCCTGCCAACCCCCGCACTACAGTGAACCAACATCGGCGTCTTAGGAACTGGAAGCGATTTGTACACTCCAGATACCTCATAATAGAGCTCCAGGAAGTTCGCTGGTGATGATGGGATACCAAAGTCAGGCCAGGCAGTAAATTGGAAGAAGCTAAGTTCTCGACACTCTCCGCTGCCCGTGTTCTCGAGTATAAAACGTCGATTAACACGGCTCTCTAGTTTTCTAAAAATCAAAATCACAATGTTAGGAAAGGTCTCTGCAAAGAACTTAAAAGAGAAGCAAGCTGTACGGGACACGGGGCAACTTAAGGGACGGACCATTAGAAAAGTGATGGGGGGGGGGGGGTGGGGAATTTTCAGCTTGCACGAATTTGTTTTTTTCGCTCACTGCTTGTGCACGAATTTTTTTTACTACGTGTGAAAAAGTCACAATTGGACCTTCCTTCCGCATGAATTTTTTTTTACCTTCTTCTTTGCATGATTTTTTTTTTCTTGGCATCTTCTCTTGCATGAATTTTTTTGGGGGTTTTTCCCCACCACCCCCCCCTCCATCACTTTCCTAATGGTCCGTCCCTAACATGAATCTTCAAGAATCATTTTAAAAACTTACCTTTGATGTACACACAAGTGTGAAACTCACTTGGCAAATTTTGACCAAATACCATGACAATCTTGTCAACAACCCCTTCAGTTATCAGAAACTTTTACTTTATAGAAAAATTTTAACTCGAGTCCTGATGTTTCCCTCGATTTAGTCTCGGGAAACATTAGGACTCTCGGGAAAACAAAACTAACTGTTTCCCTCGCGACCATACATTAAGTGTATAATATTACCGTTTATAAGTGCTTGTAACCGAAAAATCTCCAAATTTGACTTCTTCTTCGGTCTCAGGCCAATACCTTGAAATCGTCAATGTAAAAAGTAGTATTTAAATATTAGCGACAGCAACGAACTAAAAAATGTAATAACCTGCAGGGTAAAGGATAGGACTTTTACTACAGAGATAGAGATAAATTTGTTCCTCTATAGACCTTATTCGCTTGCACATTTTGTTTTCCCAATACAGATCATGTGATGATACTCAGAAGATTAGGTCCTCTGTCTCGTTCACTAAAAGTGGAGGTACAGTAGTGTAGTGGTTAGCGTGTCGGACTTCCAAGCAGGAGGTTTGGAGTTCGAGCCATGGTGCTGGCACTGTGTTGTTTCCTTAGACAAGAAACTTTACTCCACGCTGTCTCTCTCCACCCAGGTGTATAAATGGGTACCAGCGATATAATGCTGGGGGTAACCCTGCGATGGACTAGCATCCCATCCAGGGGGGAGTAATAATACTCCTAGGTGCTTCATGCTAGTGAAACCGGGATAAGCGTCTGCCGAGTGCGCCTTTCACTCGTGCGCCCCTTTACCTTTACCTTGTTCATTGACAAGAGTGCAGGCAGACATATGCATGCTTGCATGCACTCTTTTTAATGAACCGGTCAAAGCTATGATTGGCCGCTTCACTACATATCCGAGCTAACTTCAAATGTAACATGACGCTTCGTGTCGCTTACTTGACGCATTTAACTTTCTTGCCTTCCTGCAGTCTTGTCAGCATCAAAATCACGTGAACGTTTTGTTCCCAGATCATCTGCCAGAAATCGGAGATAGTACTGTCCAGCGGACCCTATGACGAAAAGCGGCGTTTGCGTTTATGAATGATCATTTTTCACGATTCGGTTGCAATACATGGAAAAGGCTTGCCACGTCTCACGAGTTCGGGAAGAAAATTAAACAAATTTAACTTTCCTGACAATACGATTTCACAACCTTGACTATTAACATCATCTCATATAGATGTAACGGTGACGCTGCGATTTTCAGATGCTGGACTCATTTTTAAGTTATAAAATCCGTTACTTGACTTGCACAATTTCAACAATTGACTAAATCTGACCGTTTGCACAACACTGCCATAGCTAATGGCGCAACTTCGCTGCAGCAATCTGTAAATTCTGAATCTAATTTAAAGCATATGCTCCACGTAAACACCCGTGAAACTCACTTGTGACAACAACGACAACAACAGCAACAACAACGCCAACGACAACAACTACTAAATTCACTAAAAGCCATAATTATTGCAAAATAATACGTTGTGTACGGTCATTTGAGGCGAGCAGTGTATATCAAAAAGTCGACTTTCAGTTCCAAACAAAAAATTTCAAGGCAGTATCGTCGGACTACCTAGACAAAACTAATAGCTTCGACCTATAAAAACTTGAAGAAATATCCTAACAGAATAATACTCTGTATATAGCGGTGGAGCAGGAGTTCATCACACTAGAGCGAATCACACATCACTAACCCAAACGCCCCGGTGGGGGGGGGGGACTCCCATATGGAATAGACGGGGATGCTCGTCGTCTCGCTTAGAGGTGTAAATTTCGGATTTTGGTCTCGCTTAGGGTGTTCTGGGCAAAATGTCATTATTTTTAACCGTCAGGGTCTCGTTAAGGGTTGCACACGAAGAAATAACAAAACAGAAAGAATTTTGATTCTTCATATTTACTCAATTCATATAGACAACGTTTTCCATACCATTAATATCTTAAGTCCACTGTAACAAAATGTCTGTGTCTTGGTCTCTTTTAGGGGTCTGCTAAGCTTCGGCCACGCCCAGATTGGTCTCTTTTAGGGGTTAAATTCAAAATTTCCGACGAGCGTCCCGTCCACTCCTAATGGGAGTCCCCCCCACCCGGGCCAGAAGCCAACCAACCTGTGAAGCGATGTACAAGTTTTTTTCACTGAATCCATCCAGGAAATTTGCATTAATGTAATCTGCTCCCTCTTGCTCGGGGTCCACGTCTAGCAGTGTCACTCTTGAGTGGTCAAACGGAAGTACATTCTTGTAGCGGTTTTTCGGTAAATTTACAGGGTTGCTAACAAAAAAAGACACACAAACATCAGCATTGTTTTTAATCGAATCCCTCTATAACTATGATCTGATGAAGCTGCACACTTACACCACGAAGTAGGGTGCTAAAGCATTAATGTTCAATGCCTAGAGTCAATTGTTGCGTCTGATAGACTATGTTGAATCGAACAGCCAATGTATCAAGTCTATTGAAGAAATGGTGAACGTGCAGCATGTAACCGTCGAGTTATGGACGCACGCGGGAGGTTGCTTAGAACGAAAGAACCGTAAGAGATCTCTAGCTTCTTGAGTACTTAGCAAACTTCCCAATTGCGTCCATTACTCGATGGTTGCACGCTGCACGTTTACCATTTTATAACACAAGGCTTCACAATGTGACGTCAACAATGAACCCATGGGCAAATGGATCGGGCGTCTTAGCCAATCATAGCGCGCGCTTTCCCAAAGCTATGTTATAATGTATCGTTGTATTGTGCCAAGTCTTAAGCGTTGCTGGTTTAAGGCTAGCTGAGTTCATCGTTTTTACTGATAGTCTATGGATGAAGTCTATTGTACTGTTCTATATTGTTGCCGTTTTCAAACTGGAGTCCATTGTTATGGACAATAGTCTCTGTATCAATCTTTTGCGCAGTGTCGATGTTTCGCGGTGGTATGGAAAAATCAACAGGTAATTCTAAACGTCATAGGTCCTTTAGATTTACGAGCAGATTTTCAAATTACTTGGCACAAAGGTAGCTGCCTTCTATTCTCTCAGCCGCCAGACTGAGAAACTCCCAGTTCACTTCTCCATTGGCCAACCGCTGTAACATGTTCACGGCCAACTGGCGCGCCTTACGGATCTGACCACGTGACTACGAAGGAAAACAATGCATGCGATAACAAAATCAATATTGGGATACACCTCAGATTTTTCAAAAAATATATAACGATAATTAGTAAAAATCTACTAGTATACTTATGCAAATGCCACAATCTGATTGGCTGTGCTACCGTACACTATCAGCCATTATAGTTCACCCCCAAATTTTCTCCGATTCTTATTGATTTAAATCGATCATGTGATGCGATAGTGTTCGTCTGCGGAGAGACACTATCAGCTCATAGTGCCCTTCCGAGGAAAATACCCGGATGGATAGTACTCGTCCGTGAAAATTTTAATAAGCATGGCTACTCGCTTTGCCGAGGTCAACGAAGAAGATTGTATATATCCTTGTAAATGAGGTTATACCCCCCCAAAAAAACAAGGTACGCATGAATCAATATTTGATTTGATATGCATTTAGCGGGTTTTCACTGTTTTTCAACTGGCGCGCGGAAGAAACTTTGGCGGTGAACAATAAAGACAATAGAGTTCATATGTCTCGGAACTATCGGTCTGCTATTTGCCCCTTGGAAATTTGATGTTCTTCAAACTAGCATATTTGCCCTCGAAGCTTCGCTTCTTGGGCAAATATTTGTTTTAAGAACATCAAATTTCCGCGGGACAACTATCAGCCGATAGTTCCAAGACAGAAACATTCTATTGCTTAATTACAGTGCGGAAGATTTTGCAGGAAGATTTAGTATTTTGTTTTTTTTTTCACCGACACATGATTCGTTTATTACAACAATTAGATTATGAGCTCTCGATTTCTATGCGGTGATAGAAATCTCGAGCTCATAACCTAATTATTAATTAGTTTTTAAAGAGACTGGTACTGCCTCAGTGGGAAACTGAAACACATAAAAGAATCTTTACCAAATGAGTTGATACTGTATGTTTTACCACCTGACAAAGCTGACATCCTCCACCGCTAGAACTGCCAGCGCTCGGAACGTCATCTCTCCTTCTATCTTACGGTGGTACAACCTACATCATCACCTCGTTTGAAAAAAAATTTTTCAGAAAGAACTTTAACGTCATTGGACCTTAATGTGCCGAAGCTATTTCGTTTTCAGGGCAAAGCGCGTTGTTTTGTTGCTCGTCCTGGTATGTTCTACTGATTTGAAAACTTTTTCATTTGTCTCACCACGTTGTCATTAGATTTAGATCGCGACGTTTCTATCGCCAACTGCTGGTCTTACTTCAGGCGACAGGGTCGACTGGTTACGCTGCACTGTTACTCTGACTGGTGCATTTCGATCCTGCTAGTGTTCTATCGCTTTTCTTTTCTTTTTTGAGCGATTAGACGGAACATTGTAGGAGCCGAGTACTCCTACAACCCTTCCGGGTTTGCGTTGGTGTAAGAAGCCGTGAATAGTTCTCATTACTCTGCGTTTAACAGCAGTTGCTTTCATAGTTCATACTGTCTGTGGGGCTCTCTTTCTGTTCTCTTTACTTCAGTCGTGCGATTCTTTCACCAGGGATAAGCCAGAAATAATCCTAATGACCAAGATTTCTGTCTTACACAAAGGAGCGAAGGCTGGACATGGAAAGCACAGCACATAGCGAAGACAGCTCAGATTGGTGTACTTAACACCGAGCTGATGTTTCTTCTTCGTAAATGTTTCTCCTTAGGTTCCCAAATTTCCTCAACTGAAATTCCAAAAAGGTCCCAACTTTCAATTGACAAAAGTCCCGAAAGAACTGCGATAAAACAACCCCACAAAATCTTTTTTTTCATGGCGCAAGTGCCACCCCTTAGATCCGGGGACTTTTATTTGAAAGTCCCGCTGTCAATGTGTCAATCGATCCGCTTACAACGTAACTTCCAGTTATAGTTTATAGTTATAGCTTATACATAAAAAGTATTCTTTGTAACCAGTAAATTTACAACATCCAAAACTAAAGTCGTTAAATGAAGAGTTTCCATAAAATTTGCTTTGGGAAAGATGTGAACATCGTAAAAGCTGGTGCTAACCCTAGGTATTGTTACCGCGTACTGTGAAAAATCCAGATTTAGGCGAAGAAAGACACTTGATTACAAGGAACCATACTTGCCCCACTTCCTCCTTTAAAGACATGATTGCTACGGCTACTAAAAGAAAACAATGAAGATTTCGAAGGCAAACATATACTTGATTGCCAAGTAACGTTGGGTTAACGAACGCAATGCGGGGACTCCCATGTTCAAGATGTTTTGAAGGCAGTTAGTAAAAATCTGAAGTTGGGAGAGTTTGCATTTGGGTTGTGTTAGGCTGGTGGGTGGTTTAGATGTCACTTTTTTTCATGACAGAATATCAACGTGCGCACCGAGACCATGAGGTACGTCACATAACATTCAGTGGTGTTGTTTTTTCTTTTTTCTATGAGGGTTTCAGTGACAGCCACGTTCGTTGATAAGACCCGAGTTCGTTGTATTTCTTGAGCGAAGTGATTTTTTGTGAGTCGTTTCAGCGATAGTGGAAATCGTTTCTACGGAAATTAATGCTGCATCGTTGGGGAGCAGAAGCCCAGAAAGGTGAAGCCATTGCTAGAAGGTACACGGGCAGAAGCCTCCTTTCGTTAGCCCTGCATCAATGGATCCGGGCCAAAACCTCGGTCTCGTTGCTGAGATCTGCAATCCTATGCTTGCGAGGAAGGAGAGTGGTGAAATCTAGAAGAGCTGCATGAGACTTTTTTACATTGACCTAGATATCGAAACTAGCGAACGAGCCATTTGCTGCCTGGAACTTTTTATTTAGTTTTATACAGAGTACTGACCGAATTCTCAAACTATCCATAACCCAACCTCGTTATAACCACGTTTCCATTTGTGAATTTCCAATTAATTTTTCTTCTATATTTGTATATTACATTCTTTTGGTGTAAATTTTTATTACATCTGCAATAATACTTGTAGTCTCCCAACCGTGGTGAAACAAAACAATATAACTTTCTGTCTAGTTTTTCGATTTTAAATATTGTAAACGTTGATGTTCTTAGCGATGATATTTTTTGAAGAAAAGTGTTCACATTTTCTTAGATATAATCAACAATTTTTGGATAAATGATGCTTGAAATTAATTTACTACTATGCTTTTTTGCCTGTTACTCTTCATTATTAGTTATACACGGATCCAGGATTTTTTGAGGGAAGGGTGGGGGGGATGACGGTTTTCTGCGACATAGTATTATTTAACAGTGATTATCGATGAATATTCGCCGAGACGACGTTGAGGTGAATATTCACCGATAATCTCTGAGCCTGAGGTGAATAATTGTTTTAGAATAAAACACAGGTGATTATTTCAAAAGAAGAGAAAAAGCATTGTCCAACACGAAAAAAATTTATTTCATCAAAAGCGCGCGAACGACTACCAGCCATTGTGTTCGCCGAGGTGATTATCGGCTGATAATCCGAGATAGCGAACCAATCAGAGCGCTCTGTATAATCACCTGAGTACTTATACTGAAGCCATAAATAAATACTGAATATAAAGAGTTACGCAAGGGACTTTTAAAGTGCTTTTATTATCCACTTCATTTTTGCATATAAATAAAGATATTTTTTACAAACTGAACGCTACTTTATTTTTATCTCTTTTTAAGGCTTTTTCCCAAATAAACGATCAAAAATTAAGAGTTGACTTCTCCAAAAAGGGGGGTGACTTGTCACCCAATTTACTCCCCACCCCCTTGGATCTTGAATTTCTTTGTTCCTATTCAATGTTTATTGTGACTCTTCACGTTAGTGAATCAGTATTTATTCAACTTTTATTTGTTTGGTCAAGAGGAACTTCTGACAGTATCAAAAAGTTCTTACATATATTCCATTGTCTGGCAAAATTTAATTCAATGTTATTCAATTAAGTTTATTCCAGCAGTTATGAAATTAAATTTGAACTGTAAAAGCTCAAAATTTCTTCACTTTATTACTTTATCTAAACGACATTTTAACAGTTTTACCTCCTTTTTTTATTACGAGCTTTGCTAGCATTTTATCAGTGTTATATCATGCGGCAATTGTTCCCCTTGATGAATACTTCACATCTCTTATAAATCTTACGGTACTGGAACATTCTTGCCTTTTAAACTAAGACGCAACTTATACTTGTAACGTAGCTATAATATGGGACAGTAGGGCAAGAGATAAGACTTACAGCTGCAAAACAAAATTACACTTCATTAGCTCAAGCTCTCAGGAAACAATTCTTTAATTCTATTTTATTTATTTGAAGCCAGAGAAATTTAAGAAGAAATTAAAGAAAATGTGAATTTATCATTTATCAAATAGCTTAACATATAAAGTTACTGTACAATTCTATTTTTTAAAAGGTTTGGAAGGGACTGATGATTGTCACGCTATCACAAGCATCTCTCCCATGACACATAATCACAAGCATCTCTCGCATGTCACATAATCAAAAGCAACTCTCGCATGTCACATAATCACATGCATCTCTCAAATGTCACATAATCACGAGCACCTCTCGCTTGTCACACAATCTCAAGCATCTCTTACATGTTACATGATTAAATGCATCTTTCCCATGTCACATAGTCACGAGCATCTCTCACTTGTCACATAATCACTAGCATCTCTCACTTGTCACATAATCACATGCATTTTTCACATGTATCTCTCAGAAGTCATATAATCCCATGCATCTCTCACTTGTCACATAATTAAATGCATCTCTCCCATGTCACATAATCGAGAGCATCTCTCTCTTATCACATAAGCAAATGCATCCCTCCGACGTAATATAATCACATGCATCTCTCACATGTCACATAATTAAATGCATCTCTCCCATGTCACATAATCACATGCATCTCTCACATGTTACCTAATTAATGCATCTCTCCCATGTCACATAATCACATGCATCTCGCATGTAACATAATGAAATGCATCTCTCCCATGTCACATAATCACATGCATCTCTCACATGTCACATAATTAAATGCATCTCTTCCATGTCACATAATCACGAGCACCTCTCCCTTGTCACATAATCACATGCATCTCTCAGAGGTCACATAATCACAAGTATCTCCCGCCTGTCTAAAATATGACATGCATCTCTCAGATGTCACATAATAAAAATCTCACGTTGTCGTAATCCATCTTTACACAATGAATCGAAACTTACAAGAAGCGTCAAGATTAGAGTTACGATTTCGCAATATATCAAGTCTCAATTTATTCTTCATTGTATAAAGTTCACATTTATAAATCGCATATATAATTTTAGCTTCAGAGTCCCTTTTCACTTCTTTTTCTCTTGATAGCCACTCCTCAATCCCCGCGAACTCGAACTGTTTATCGTTTTCATTCAGAGTTCCAGTTATCGGGGTTTTACTGTATCTCGCAACAGACGGTAAGATTTCCTCATAGGTCCCTACTTCATTATGCATGCTGTAGCCGTACGGTTTCGTTCTCAGAAATGTTTGCACGCGCACTTCCCAAGACAATTCAACTACAGCATCCATAATGACGTAGGGACCTAGGCGGAAATCTTACCAAAAACTCCTATAAAATGAACAGGAACAATTACTTGTGACGAGTAAATCTGTGTTGGTTTATGTTAAAACAGATAAACAGCTCAGTTTCAATGGACGACTAATCGTGGGCTGGTAGAAAACGTGCTTACCACTTTGTCTTTTAATGATCGATACCCAAAAGTAACGGCTTTATTGCTGAGCTTTCGTGATCTGAATCAGACCTGAATCAAACCTGAATTACTAAATGAACTGGTAGTTCTTACCTTAGTGTCCATGGCTTCTTCGCCGTCCTCAATGAATCCACCCTTCTCTAAATAGTAGTCCCACTCGACAGCACTTTCTGTGCAAAACCAATAAAGAAGACGAGGTTATGATCAACGGGTACGTTGGGAGGGGTTCTGTCCTCGTATACCGGTACACAAGAGCCAATAAAAAAGACCAAACAATACATTACAGCTAAACAGTGACTCCTAACCAAAGAAAACACGATGGTTATTCCCTCGTGTACAAGTATACGAGGACAGAACCTTGGGAGGCTACGTGCTTGATGTTTCGGATCGGAAGAACAGATTTCCGCGTCTACAAAACGCCTCAAATTTGTACGTCCCCGGGATCCAAACACGAGATTCTCCACAAATAACAACTGCTTTTCACATCTGAAAGGGTTTTAAAAAATCTTCTACTTCACTTACCACTAACTGGCTCTTTGCCTTCTTTCTTTTTCTTAGATTTCTTCTTTTCAGAGCTATCCGGGCTCAAAGAGGACTGGCTACTGGACAGTCTCGTCATCCTGACGAGGTTATCATGTTGAAGAGTGAGCTGCTGGCCACTGAGCCCGCCTGCATGCCACTCACTGTCAGTATTCTACAATAAGAAAGAATATATCTTTCTATTGTAACTGTAACTCAGTCACATCCGATAACACCTGTCTGAACCAGCTTGTGGTACTACACAGTGGTGAAATAGGATGTTTATCGAATAGAACTAAAAAGTTTAACAATGCAAGTTTGGTGAACAGTTACTGAGCAGTACTGTACTGGTTCTGTTTGGGGCCATTCTTTTCGAAATCTACTGAACAGTACTGTACTGTGGTACTGTTTGTTTTACTGTACAGTGTGGTTCTAAATTTTTCATCTGTGGATCAAACCATGCAGTGGGACCATTCTTTGTAAAGCTACTGAATAGTACTGTACTGTGGTACTGTTTGTTTTACTGTACAGTGTGGTTCTAAATTTTTTATCTGTGGATCAAACCATGCAGTGTGACCATTCTTTGTAAAGCTACTGAATAGTACTGTACTGTCGTACTGATTGTTTTACATTTCAGTGTGGTTGTAACTTTTTCATCTGTGGATCAAACCATGGAGTGTGAACATTCTCTGGAAAGCTACTGAACAATCCTGTACTGTGGTACTGTTTGTTTTACTATAGAGTGTGGTTGGAACTTTTTCATCTGTGGATCAAACCATGCAGTGTGACCATTCTTTCTTAATCTACTGAACAGTGCTGTACTGTGGTATCGTTTGTTTTACTTTACAGTGTAGGACTAATTTCAAAACTTGCTTTTAATCTAACCTTGCTTTTCTGACTCTTAAACATTCTTTGGAAAACAGTACTCAACTGCGGTACTGTTTACAATACAAAGTGGTCGTGATCTATATACCTCTATGTGGATAAGGCCATGTAGAGTGACGTATATTCTTTGAAACGTTACCGGACAGTGGTGTGCTGTGGTGCTATTTGGTCCCATGCACTTATGCCATAACGAGATATTTCCATTGTAAGGACAAGTCACTGAACAGTTTTGCACGGTGACATTCTTACGTGATTACACACGCCCAGTAACAAGTGAAAGGTAGACGCTCCAGTATTGAGTAACACAGCTCTGGTTATCAATATGAATAAAAGGGCAACTGAATCAATTGAAAGTATTCTGTTAAAGCCTTTTTTTAGATAGTTTTAGACACCTATCCAATTGTAAGAAAAATTGGACAGTTGCCAATATTGGATTTAGAGGTAGCTATATAACAGGACTCTGTGCATGCTTGTCCAATTAAGAAAATGTTGGATTCGAAAATTCCTTGGAACACCAAATTGGAATCGGCCTGCGGCCCTGTACAATTTTGGTGTTCCTCTGAATTTTCTCATCCAATATTTTCTTAATTGGACAGCATGGAGTCCTATTATATATACATAGAACTGTTTAATTTTTGTATCTTGGTTTATGTTTTTTAAAAAAATAAAGATTATATCTGGTTTTTATTCTGTTGAAGCTGGAGTTGAAATAAAATAGCCGACCTCAACCACTTTCATTGTAGCATCCAGTTCACCCATCTCTTGCACGGCTTCCCTGAGGACGGTTTCCTCGTAGCCTGGGTCCCAGTTGTCATTGCGCACGGTATCAGTTTCAAAGGTCGCGTGATCCACTGCGGCCAGCACGTCGTGTGAACTGTCTCCGGCTAAGTACTGGAAACGCGCGAAAATTGGGTATATACTTCATGTGAGATTGACACATATGCATCCCTCATAGTATATTATACATGCTATGTCCTGGATGCATATGTGTCATTCTCACATGAAGTATTTCCCGAGAATTGGTTCATGAGAATTACACGAAACTCAATACATCGTAGATCATATTCACATGCATTTCGCGCTATATAAGCAATAAATTATCATATTGATTGCATGCATCTGAGGATCTGTGCGAAATGCTTATCGTGTCAGTGTCTGTCACCAGAAATTTGCTTCTTTTTGATCAAAGAGAGTACCGTGAATCCTTTCATACGCGACCCGGGTGGCAGATTTATTGGTAAGATTTCCGCACAGGTCCCTACTTCATTATGCATGCTGAAGCTGTCTTGTCTGGTGTAATGCACGTGCAAATATTTCTTGCGTTCGAAGAACGAAATAGTATGTTACAGAAAGCTTAACCCTTTCACTCCCAAGAGTGACTTTACAGATTTTACTCTGTCTAACGCCAGACGATTTTACTCGTCAAATGGAGACCCCTTGGGAGTGAAAGGGTTAAAAACTATCTCCCTTAACCCTTTCACTCCCAAGAGTGACTTTACAGATTTTACTCTGTCTAACGCCAGACGATTTTACTCGTCAAATGGAGACCCCTTGGGAGTGAAAGGGTTAATGAAGCAGGGACCTGTACGGAAATCTTATCGATTTATTTAAGGAAACTTTGGATAGGAGGCCTAATATTCAGGATGGCTTATCAGTTTAGCTATATGCGCAACGTGACAGGTTTACTGTATTTATTTTAATGCTCCTTATTTTTGTGGATTCGAGAGTTTGCTCACGCTCGTTTGTGCTACAAGAACCCCGAAACTCCGAAGATAGAAATTACCAAACAAACCAAAAAGAAAGCCGGTTACCAACAGTTTTCTAACGTATGACTTCATCTCAATCATTCCCCGAATCAAAGGTCTCAAACTCAACTGTTTGGTAAAGGAATAAAAAACTCGCCGAGTGCATTGTTGAGTTTTATAAACATGAGAGAAGTGCTTCACGCACTTCTCGCGTGCTCTTAAAAATTCCCAAGTGCTTATATAACTCAACAATGCAAGAGGAACAAGTTTTTTTATTCCTTTTATAAAATACCCAATTAACGAACACTTGTTTTGCCACGGGAATAGAGTTTGTGCAAGAGAACAGAAAGCCCACTAGATTTATAACGTTCATATTCCTGGCTAAAATTAATGTAAGGTGATCAATAAAATGGGAAGTCGTTCCTCGAAATGATTTCGGCGAAAATTAAAAGCATTACCATCGAACTTGCACAAGAAGATTTGTGTGTGAAGTAATTTGGTGCATATGTTGCACTATAATGCACGCACGTGACATAGGCCACGTGCGTTATGGTGTTATAATGCCCTCGTCTTGACCAATCAGAGCGTGCGCTATATCTGTTCCATTTTATATGCGTGAATAAATCCTAGTACTTAATTCCACCAAGGAATTGCGAATGATTTTGTTTTTCTTCAGGGAATGGACGTGGCTTAATAGAAGATTTACGGTAAACTCTTATATACAAGAATTCAGACAGTCATATTCTTACAGACATCAATAAGAAATTTAAATCTATTAAAATGAGACTTTCTAAAAATACAGGCCAGTTATAGGTGGGCTTTCAGCAATGAAACATTTATCAGCTTCTCAAAATGTTGTTAGATTCGATAACAAAGCCTCTTTAAGCACGAAAGACTTTGAAACCCTGATCACATACTTGCTGATGCCAAGGGTTTTCCAGTCCCTGGATGGTAAACTGGTGCTCATAACGTCGCCCTCTCTTTTCCTCCTTGTCCAGAACAGACGACGATCTTGTTTCTAAAGGGAAACTCTCCCGGCCATAAGCACTCTTGAAAGAGAAAACAAATCACGTTTGATAACAAACACTCTACCATTCTATGAAAATTCATCCCAGCCGGAATTAAATGTTCAAGCTAAAGAACAACGGGCAGATGTGTGTTTGCAAAGGCTTCGAGAACAGAGCCCCATGCCACAAAATGTGTCGTGGGTATATGTATTGAGCAACGTTGTAAGACAAAATTGATGTTAACTTTTGGCCTATTCAATTCATTTATTAAGGCGCCATCCACCTTTGGCTAGAACTACAACACCTGACAAATGCCAGCGTTTTCGTGGCGAAAATAATAAATTGTATGTTATGAGCTCTATCTGAAGGAGGACTTTGAGAATGCAAAGGAACAAAGCCTATTCCTCTTCTTAAACTCACCAGTGAGTTGTACTTCTGCAACGAATGGTACTCCAGTAACCTTTTGTTGTTCTTGTTCGTTTTTCGCCTCACAAGAAATATTATCACAGCAACCAGAATAACGACAAAAGCAATGCTTCCTACAGATATTCCCACGATCGCTTCCACTGCTAGGCCGGTCCCGGAGGGAGCAGATGCTGGAAATGACACAGAAGATCTTCTTCATCAGTTTAAAAGCCATACTCATTTGGTCGCTCGACCATTTGCTCAGTGAAACTCACGTCAAAAACCTGCGAGAGCTGGGGTCCTGGCGTAACAAACTGAATTATGAACTTTTAAGAGGATTAAAAACCTGCGGGTTTTGACTGCTTAAAATAGTACATGGAGAACTAGGAATTTATTTTAACAGAGCTCTTTCAGTGAAATGCAGAGTTCTGATTTGTTCGATGACACCTCTCGCAAAATCAAGACATACATTGATTTGATTCTACTACTTAACGGAGTGGTCAAGGTAGGACAAAGTAAAATGTTTTAGTTACATTAGGTAGAGGTGTGTCCATCGCACCACTAGCCCCACCCACCTGTTGGTATTGATGTCACTGGTAATGGTATCGTAGTGTTAGCCACCGGGCTCTTCGTTCCATCGATCGATGTATTGGCCATGATAAAGAAATACAACTCCACACCAGCCACCAGTCCGGTCACGTGGTACGACAAGTTCAGGCCCGTGTAAACCACCACAAAGGCGGATGAATTGCGCATGTGCAGAGAGTAGCTGGTGATGACCCCATTGGGTTGCTTAGGTCGTGTCCAGGAGGCGTTCAACGATGAGGAACTTGTGACCTCGAGGGCGGGTGCTTCGACTCGTTGAGGTGCTGGTGAATTAAACAAAGCTTGCATCGTAAGTATGCAATCAACTATTTTTCTATTTAGTACTCATTTCTAAGCCTCTTAGTTGACTGAAACTCTTCGAGAAGCACTTTCATTGGTTTAGGGCTGGTTCTTTTGTTGTTCTATTGTTTGTTCCTTGGGTTGCGAACCAATAGTACGTGATGTTACCATGACCACAGCCTCAACCAGGAGGCGTCCAGTGGGACAAGCCAAAGGCAACAACAGCCTTACATAAATCTACAGTGTGTCAGGGAATCACGCCTTCTGTGAGGAGACGTTACCTGTATACGACACAGTAGATTGTGTGTAAATAAATTTACAATGTCTCCTACCTGCTTCAAGCGTACGCACGTTCTCAAGGCGCGTTTCCCTCAGCGGAAGTGCTACGGTCTGCACCCTCAGTGAGTAGTTAGTGTAAGGGGTGAGGCCTGTCACAGTATGAGTAAGCCCCCAGACAGGCACCTTAAGTACGTAACATGGTTCGTTGATTTGCGCGGGGACACACTGCTGCAAGACGAGAAAGAACGAAAAGTTCAACCCGCGACGCACGTTTCTAAGCTTCCACGTCGCTACAACAGACCGTGCACCAGCTGCATACAAAGAAAGGCTTCTTTCAAGCAAAGGTTCGTCGCTACAATTAGCGGACGGAAGGGAGTTGTTGAAGAAGGTGTAAGGATTATATCCGTTTGGTCTTTGGATACTATAGAGTTTCCCACGTCCGAGGTCTAACGTGGCATTCAAAGCGCCCCGGTAAAGTGGGGGACGTGTATAAGGTCCGTTGATAACGGTTGTCCGAGTATAGTCAACAGCTCCATCATCTGTAAAGGCAACCTGAATTAGAGACAAACCAATGTCCGAAAAGACTAATGACGTGTTTAAGACTGCTTCGAAGTGCTTGCTATCGCGGTTAAAGGCAGCGAGAATGACGCCTCCATGAATTGCAGATCCTCTATTCGTAACCTCCAGTGATCCCATGGGAAAATCACTGTCCTTCAACTTTGCGGAAAATTGCCCGTCTTCGTGTGCCACATCGAAGTAGATTCTTGTACGGTTCACTTGAGAAAGTGTGACACCCAGGTCAGACAAAGACACACGAAATTTAAGAAGACAATTGGATTGGGGACTTTCAACTGGGACCACTTCAACTGACGGAGAAAGAGATACAGTTTTGAGGTGAGCTCTAAAGAGAAGATTGACGTCGTCTAATGACACTACTCCATTCCCGTCTGTGTCCAAGGCTTGCCACTGCTCCGGTGTAATTGAATCCTTTATTTGTTGCCCTCTTACTCGGCTAAAATTAAAATGCTGTTCTGTAATGTAGACCAAAGCGAACTTGACGTCTCTAACGTCGAAAATACAGTTGCCATCAACATCCCTAGGTTCTCTCGTCCCATTTGGACAGGAAGAGCATGGAGGCGTGAGACATGTAACAACCGCTCGCGTTTCCCGTATCTTTGTAGTGGACTGCTCGCCAAGTTCCGACTCGTGGTCGGCAAATCTTCGTTTGCGATCGAAGCTATCATCGATTTTGACCTCTACATCACCTGCTATGATGTCTCTAGGCACAGGAGCCCCTATAACTGTACCAACAATGTCATCTCTGGCTACCATGGCGACAACTCCACGTATTCTTGAGATCCCATTAGTAACAGGTTGAAATGTCATATCAGCAATATGGCGCAAGCTGTGCTCTTGTCTTTCCGTACTAAGTGCACCGGCAATTCTCACTTGCCCTGGTGCACTGGAAACATCAGCTGTGAAGAATCCAGACATGTCAGGCCCTTCACTGACACTAATAACCTTCCAACGTTCATGGTCATAAACAATATATATATCGAAGCTTCCCAACACGAATTCCCCAGAGTCGATGCGAACGGAAACTGTGAAACGTTCTCCAATGTGTACAGCTTTTAAGGGAATCCCACTTGCGTCACCAATATCAACATCTCCTACATCCGGGTCTAAATTGCAAGCAAACGTGACAGAGTCCGCGCGGTGTTGGGACTGTAGAGTTGTTGCCGTTACCTGAACGTACTCAGGGGAATTGGCTAGGAGGGTAACCCGACCATAAGTCGCGTTCAGGGATATTTTAGAGACGTCTTGGGTACTGAAAGTAACTAAGTTAAGCAGCGTCGTGTTTTCTGAGGTAAAAAGCCCAAAAAGCTTGGAGTTGTCGCTGAATTCTAAGTTCACAGGGAGTTGCAATGTAGCCATTCCTCTTATACCTTTCAAGGTCAAGTTTGAGGCCAAATCCAGTTCCACGCCTGTGACAGTAACAGGATCTGACTTGACCAGCAAGGTTAACACTTCACTCGACTTGCCTTCAAAACCTCCTTTTATTGACAATTGGGCAATCTCAGTTTTCCATTGAATTGAGAGCACATGATCACCGTTTTGTGCAAGCCAAACTCGACTGCTTTGCGCAAGCGCAGGGGGTTGACTGGATGTAATCTCAAACTGTGTTCGCATGTCTCGAGAAACATCCACCTTCGTACCGTTTGAAAGGACAACAGTCAAATGTAAAGTGGCTTGCTGGTAGACTCCGGAGTTTCCTACAGGATTCAGTTGAGTTATATTCGCTTTACTCGATGATCCTGCTGGCGGGTACACACTGGCATGAAGTTGTAATCCCTTGGTACCGACAATGGTGATCGCCACACGGCTGCTAAGTTTAACGTGCGTAAACCTGATCGATATTTCAACTTCCCCAAGTCCACGGCCTGACGAGGAAATGACTATTCCGTCGAGTCTTAAAGCAGTATGTACCAAGTCACTCCCGGTTTCCATGTTAAAAATTGTCCTACTATCATTGGAAACATCAACCCGTTCTACGTCACCGCTGATGTTGTAGAGGAGCATAACAGTAAGTAACGAAGTCAGTGGAACACCAAGAGCCTCAGCAGAGGTACCGACGGGGGTTATTTGCTTTGAGCTTAGCGTCAGTTGGATCGCCACTGGTTCTACCAGAGAGACCTGCATGTTTTCAAGTGAGCTAAATAAAACTTCCTGCGAGCAGTAACCAGAATGCATGGTAACATTTATTAGACTTCCGCTTCCATTGCCAATCGCTATAGCCCGGTCTCCATCTACCTCAACAATACTACTGTTCGTAGAATTGGTTAAGAATCCATCGAGGGAATCAAAAGTATTCACAACTCCATCGCTGTATTGAGCCGATACAATGATTGATCCTTCTTCTCCTACGATGTAAAAGCTTTCGTTGATATAAATACGAGTTTTATCATTCAGCGAAGCATTTAAGGGTTGCGGAAGGCCAACAGAGAGACGCGTTGCAACTATAGCGTCGAGAACATAAACTCGCACATCTTCATCGGTAACTTCTATATCTACTTTTCCAAGCATTTGACCAAGTTCAGAAACAAATACTTTGATTGTGGCTTTGCCTTTACTTCTTCCAAGAACAGTCACGTTAACGACGTCGGCTACACTAGAGTTGGAGCTTTTCAAATGATCCTTTATGTATTGTGTGACATCGACACCGTGCACTGTTTCTTTCCCATTTGTAAAGTTGGTCTTCGTTACTATGCGTGCTTGTTGGTAGCGTGACTTGCACGAGTCACGATAATCAAACCAGTCACGGATCCTTCTTAGTTTTGTTGGTGTCACACTAAGAAAAATAGGAGTGGAAGGAATCCATACTATAAACGCCACGTTTGTGGTCAGGTTCCTGTAAGTTAGTTCGACTAGTGCATTAAATGAAGCTTTCGTTTCACTTCCATCAACATATACACCAAGACAATCACGTGCAACCTTTAGAGAAGAGACATCGTGACTGCGACAGCTTACGTTACTTGTCACGCGCAACACTTGTCCCAGTGCCGTGACACCAAGTACTTTAAAGGGCACAGCAATTTGTTTCCCTGTTAGCACAGCGGTGTTGATAACGACGATGTAATCAGGGACGACAAAGAGAGCTTGCACGTTATCGTTGACCATGAGGAAACGCCCTTTTGAGTTTATACCGAACCTGTCTGAGAACAAGGCTTTCTTCAGACCATCAATGACTTGATTGCCTTCCAAGTCACTGACTTGTAAGACAACGCATTCCATTTCTGATGGAGTGCGAACGTCTGCCTTGGAATTCACTTCCATAAAAAGGCTGAAAAAATGTGTGACAAAGGCTGTCTTGTCATCCATAAAATTGCCTTTTCTCACTCCAGATAGAGAGAACTCTAGTGGTCCACTGAAAGTTACTTGAACGGTCCAAGACGAATGCGACTCCACGTGCCCTACATTAATTCCGGTAGAAATTGTGCACAACAAGGTGAAATACTTTATAGGCTTTGGAAACTGGCCATACGCCTTAATTTCGAATGTGTCACCAATATGCCAAGAAAAGGACGGAGACGCTAAGAGAAAGTTATGCTGTGGTTGCGGCGCTTGCTGCTTCACGAAGGAAATACGGTGTAGCTCTGCCATGTGTGAGGGTGATAAACCGTACTCTACGATGGCCTCACTTGTGGTATTTAGCCATTCTCGCGGAAATATAAGGCTAACAACACAGATCCCAGTCAAAGCGCTTGGGGTGCAGCTTAAGTGAACCGTTGAATTCATCATCAAGTTCGTAATCTTGAAGGAGACGTTTGCTAGCGCAATCTTTGAATTAAATGAACGAGCATATACCTGAGCGGCAATGCGTATTTCCTTGTAATCTGGCCAAGAGCTCACCAGTACAGCTTTAACAGACTCTGCTGCTTCACCAACAACTTCAAAACGTTTTGATGTTTGCTTATGTCCAACACTAACACGAAGAACTCCAGATGAGCGGGAGAACAATCCCAACGTGACCTCGGCGTGCAGTCGGTTTAGCATCGTAGGGGACACGACCGAGAGCGCCTCATATATGGAATATTTGATCGGACTTGTTTCTTTAACGTTAAAGATCACTGCATATTGGATATGCACTCGCAACAAAACGCTGCTATTTAGAGCTGGTACACCTCTATCCCAGGCTCGTATCAATAACTCCAGTGTTAGGTAATTCGCATCTCTTAGAGTCTTATTGGTTGCCACTTGCCCGGACGATGCATTGATAACGAAATATTCAGATCCAGAACCTGAGAGCAGCTCATAAATAATATCTGCGTTCTCGCCGGAGTCTTGATCAGTGGCCAAAACCTGAGTCACAGATGAACCAGGTATAAGGTTACTACTAATAAGAGCGCTATAAAAACTCTGAGAAAATCGAGGTGGGTTGTCGTTAACGTCTAGAATCGACACAGAAACGTTCGCATAGCTCTGAAATGAAACAGTTGAGTTGGTATCGTTTACAGACCCTATAACGTTCATCGTCTGATTAGGAAAAAAAGTGTCCGACGCTTCCACAATTAACAAGTACGCTTCCCTGTTTTCAAAGTCCAGTTCACGAGCTAATTGAATCTCTCCTGATGTGGAGTTTATGAGAAACGTCTCGTTGGTATTTCCCTTCTTGATGCTGTAAACGATTGCACTTTGTGAGCTGCTGTCTAAATCCCGCGCAATAACCCTTAGGATTGTTGAATTAACTGTGGCATTCTCGTGGATTATCACCTCGTATAACTCCTGACTGAAAATCGGGCGATGATCGTTTACGTCAACCACGTTGATAATTATTACCACGCTGGATGACAATGCTGGCACTCCATTATCGCTGACTGACACGTTAATGCTGTATGAGGAAGTGTTTTCGTGATCTAGCGCATGTGCAGTGCTTATCACACCGCTTGTCTCGTTAATTACAAAGTCACCCTTCTGGTTACCTATGGACGGAGAAACAAGTTAGGAAAGAATCTCACATACATTGTTAATAAATGACCGTAAAGGGACTCTGCCAGCGGGATTTCTGCTTTTGCAACCTTGGGACTATGTAAAATGCACTCGTATTTTAGCCTGATCTGTTACACAATCCAAAACTATATTGGCAAAAGAAAGAACAAGTTACAGTTTTGCTTTGGCGATTTTTGCAAGACAGCGTGAGCAAACATGAAAAGTAAGGCCTGACTTTTTCATGTTGCAATCCAATTCGATCTTTGCCAGACAGTACAGAAACCAGCAGTGAATAGTTTAAGTGCAATCTTCTAGCACTTAACAACAATTTTGGGTCACTGTGTTCTTGTTTCATTCACGAAAACAACTACTTTGGGTTTCAGCAACTTTATGAAAACCCTTGACACAGTCCTTTACGAACCAGATGAACTCACTCACTCGTTAACATATTATCGAGGGAGGAGGGGGGGGGGGAGTGGCGAATGGTAGCCGATCTCAAAATCTCGGCAGCATTTACAGTCTCGAACTCTCGTTTTAAGAGCATTTATTTCGGTCTCGAAGCCCCAATTTTCTCCCCAAGGTCTCGAAGTCTCGGCTTCGTTATCAGAGCTAAAAAGCAAACTAAACGTGTCACCACGTGACTGTTCGATTATCAAGTCTGTGACTCGATATTTTCGGCACAGGGTCTCGGGCTCGGATTTCCGAAAATTGTTTGTTCTCGTCGTCGGATTTTTTAAGCAAGGGTCCCGGCGTCTCGGCGAGTCTCGGATTTTACCATTCGCTACCCCTATTATTGGTTTATTCAACAAGTCAATAAAAGTTGCTCCATGAAGAAAACTCTCTGCTCATAACATGGAAACAGCCATACAAAAATGGGAAGATACATGACTGCAAGATGAGCTTATAACAAGAAGCACTCACCTGACAAGATAGTAAAATTGAGCATAGAATTCACACCAGTATCTCCATCTGTGGCATTCAACCGCATGATTACTGTTCCCACAGGTACATTCTCTTTAACGTGTACAGAGGAAACGCTCTGAATGGTCGGAGTCAAATCATTCACGTCAGTAAGTCTTATCCACACCAAGATGCTACTTGACAAGGGAGGGGTACCTTGATCTCGCACTGTTATATTCAAAGTGTAAAACGGCTTTCTCTCAAAGTCGAGCGGCGATCGCGTTCTGAGGACGCCCGTTGTTGAATTAATGTGAAATGCGTCATTGGCATTTCCTTCAATAATTGAAAACGATAGAGCGGCGTTCAGCCCGCTGTCGGCGTCAGAAGCGTTCACCTGGACAACAATCGCGTTTACAGAAATGTTTTCCAATAAAGTCAGAATTCCAAGAGGGTGGACCACGGGCGGATTGTCGTTAATGTCCAGAATGTTAACAACGACTGTAGTGTTGGCTTCCAGGGGCGGCATCCCATGGTCTTTTGCCATCACTGTTAAGTTCATCTGCTGTGCAGCTTCGTAGTCCAGTGACTGTAACACGGTTATCTCGCCACTGGAGCTGTTGATGCTAAAAACGCTTTCATTTCCAGCGGCAAGGGAATAAGTCAATTGCGCGTTGGACCCTGCATCGCTGTCGTTAGCAGCTACAGTTGTTAACACCACGCGTGGAAGATTTCCTTCATTGATGTCTATGATATAAACGTTTCTTACAAAGTGCGGACGATCATCGTTTACGTCCAAAACGCGCACGACTACAGTTGCATTGTCAACGAATATCTGCCCAGTTAACGGGGAAGACTTGTATGCGACCACGTGAAATTGGTATACTTCGTCAATCTCGCGGTCAATTGTAGCTAATAATGATACAACTCCTGAGCTTGAATTGACGAGAAATGTGGAAACAACGCTTAGCAGCTGAGACGAAATGTTATAGTGGATCTCATCTCCGTTGGGATCTTCAGCGAAAACAGTAACCACATGACTACCGGGTGGGCTATCCTCAGGCAAAGAAACATTGTAAAATGTTTGATTGAACTGAGGTGCACTTCGATCGTCCAAGACGGTTATGTTCACCATAGTTGAGTTGAATAACCTTGGAAAACCAAGGTCGGAGACATTGATAGTGAGTTGGAATAATGGTACTTTATCATAAAGCAACGAGCTATTGAGCTGAATGTAACCAGATTCATTGATGGAAAATCTTTGCAGCTCATTGCCGGACGTTATTCTGTACTGAACCTGAGCATTGAGACCTTCATCTGCATCGGACGCACTCACACGAGTCAATATGTACCCTATGTGAGCAGTGTTCTTTATTGCGACTGGAGGAATTGCCTCGAAATATGGTTCGTTATCATTGACGTCTAAAAGTGTGATATTTAACTGCAGCTGGGTTGGCTGAATTGAAGTAAAACGCTCTACCGCCAAGTTTGAAGCTTGAATTTGCAGGGAATAAAAGGATCTTTGCTCTCTGTCTAAGATCGCCTTTACGGATACTTCGCCTGTAGAATTTTGAATGGAAAATTTCCCCTTATAATTGCCACTTGTTATGGTAAAGAACACTTCATCATTACGTCCAGGAACACCCTGAGGAGAAAATGTTTGCACCACATGTCCCACTGTCACGTCTTCAAGGACTGATATGTTGGAAACATTATGGGCAAAACGTGGAGGAAATAGAACTGAAATGTTTGCTGTGATGTTGTTCGAAAGTGGAGGAAAACCGGAATCGGAAACTTCAACAACAAGATGTACAAAACTGACGTTTAGATGAAATAATGGAGCTCCAACAAGAACTGCGCCAGTTTTTTCATCCACAACAAACGAATTGGTGACGTTTTCAACGACTCGGAATACAAGGGCGGCGTTTTCTCCAATATCTCTGTCAGTAGCATTGATCCGAAAAACCTCACTGTTTACGGGTAAATTGAACGGGATGACCTGCGACAGGACGGGTATCGGATAGGGTGCATTGTCATTTCGGTCTAACACTGTTACATTAAGGGTAGCATTTGTGCTGGTGTTTTTGCCGTAAGAGGCAATCACGGTAAGAATAAAGGATGCGTTGGATTCCCGATCGATTTTCGAGTTCACTCGTACAATGCCGTTCATTGGTCCGACGTCAAACGAGCTGTAATCGTTGAGCGAGTATACAATGGAAGCAAACGGCAGGCCTGGAACATGTGCACTCACCCGAAGAACACTCGTGTTTCTTGCGCTGTTTTCCGTCACGTTCGCGCTGTAAGACTTGGGAGTAAAGAACACATCAACATCTAACGCGAAAGTGACGCGAATTTCAACTGTGCTGTTAACAAACAAGGATGGAACGCCATTATCTGAAACTAAAAGTAAAATCACGAATGTTTCTCCAACCAGTCCATGTAGCGATTTGTTTAGCGTGAGATCTCCCGTAGTTGTATTCATTAGAAACAAGCCTTCGGAAGTGTTGCCCGTAAGACTATACTGGAGACGTGCGTTCTCTTCTACATCCGGGTCAGAAGCGATTACCCTTAGCAGCCTGTTTCCCACAACAGAGTTCTCTGGGACTTTAATCACGTAACCAGGCACAACTTCTGTAATAGAAGGCGCGTTATCATTCGCATCAGTCAGAGTAACAATAACGTGCGCATCTGTGAACTTCTCCCGACCTGGTGCCCCTCTGTCAGTTGCTCGGACTGTTACATTGTACACTGATGTCTTCTCGCGGTCTAGCGGACCAATAACCGACACTATCCCTGAAGTTGAGTTGATGGTAAAGGGCAGTACCAGAGACTCAGCATCGACAAAGCTGTAGCTTAACTTCCCGCTTTTACCGGTATCTCTATCGGTGGCATTAACAGTGACAACAGACGTGTTCAAAGTTGCGTTCTCCGAGATATTCGCGTAATAAACAAGCTGGTCAAACCGCGGTGTGAAGACGTTAGGACAATCAGCAGAGGTCAGTGTGTTGTTAAAAACAAGGAACGGGTTGTAGTTATGGCTGCTGCTTATGGTAACACTTTGATCTGCAAATTGCAAGTCCACTGATAATCTGAAAGGGAACAAATATGGCGGCCTAGGGCTACCTACCAACGCAAATGAACGTCTAACGCTCGTTTGGTTATTAGCATCCAAAGTCAGGTGGAAAATGCTGAGGCCAATGCTGTTCTGAATCAGTTCAAATGGGGCCTGGACACTGAAGCTCCCGCTGCCGTAGCTGATTCCCCGGATGACGTTCCCATTGATACCAACTGCTCTCAGAGATCCTATGGACCCCGCAAAATCGATAGAGGCTCCTTGGTAGGCGATGTCAAAGAAAACCGATGTATCTTTGTCTGAGACAGGGCCGTCTTTTGACTCCAAGGTGACGTTGAATGTCAACATGCATTGTGAATGTAACTCCTGCACCGGTATCACGGTAACAGAGGAGACAAAAGCAATCAAACCAAGCCACGCACGAACCAGGAAAAACGCGTCAGCAGGGTTAACCACAGTGTTCTTATCTACGTCCAGATCACGTGACTGATTGGTTCTCAAAGACTGAACGAAATGGTTCGCATCGACACTTGAGAAAGTAATAAGCGAAAACGTATAGTATCTCAACACAAAAAGAACGTCACGAAGATCAAATCGGCAATCCTTATTCACATCGCCAGGAATTAAAGAACTGTCACATTGGCATGGAGAAATAGCGCAAAATGTTGATCTCCGCATGCGTCTCTTTTTTATCATAAAGACATGTTCGGTGTTGCTGCGTCGTTTCCTCAAACCATCGTCCAATATTTCTTGGTCTACGCTACCAGCTACAACCGGTTGGGAACCAAGATTTGTTGTTATGTCACCAAGGAATGTTCCCATACCTGGTGATGTTGCGTTGAAAGAAATGAGCGCCACATGAACTAACCCACTTAGCGGCATACTGCTGGCGCAGTCCAGAGAAATCACTCCAGGAGTACTTAGATCAAGCACACATGAATCCCAAGCTTTTCCCCCTGCTACGGAATCCACAGAAAGCTTGACAGAATCGTAACTCAACCTTAGGTCCATTGTTGTCACACCTGATCCCCCTCCTGCATTTAATCGTGCTTCGACCTGAAACGACGAGTCAACTCTGCGTGTTGGTAAAGGCGGTCCGTACTCTTCACCAATATCAACATCACCAATTCCTGGCTGAAGATTGCACGCTAGGCTCACTTTCGCCATCACCACAGAAACGGCAGCAGTGGCGGTTAAAGAAAGAACTTGATGATGATTCTGCCTCAATGTAATTTGTCCCGTCGACGAATCCACCGCGAATACCTGGCTATTTTCACTGGTTAGACTTATCAGTCCTGGGAACAGTTGACTCCCCCTGTTGAAAAACTCTGTTACACGTCTTCCATTGGTAAATATCAAACCCAGCTGGACATGCGCCACCACGGAATTCTCTAAACCTGATAAAGTTTGGTTGTTTTCAGGGGATAAAATCATATCAGTTATTGACGTGACATTTACAGGAGAGTTTGTTACGGACATGTACATTGCTACATCGCCAATGCTGCCAAAGCGCCCTTCAAGAATGACCAGGCTTGATGTCGCATCAGGTACCACGGTGACGCGATTCGCAGCGCTATGTCCCACTGCCACGTCCAGTGACGTAGATGAATACGAGGCCAGATCGTGTGTCGTAACGTCAAATTGAGAAGCATCAGACATGACCATAATTAGACTCAGTGAAGCCATCTCAAATGAGCTGGTGCCAGCAATGGGATTAAGGTCCGCAATCAACTTCGAGCCAGGGTAAGGTGGGTAAGGCTTTGCGTGAAGGGCAAGGCTGAGGTATTTTACGATATTGATTAAAATAGACTTAGAAATGTAAAAATGTGAGAACCGCACTACAAGTGGTTTCTTCCCTGCCTTGCCCTGCTTGTTTGCATTTATAGTAGGACGGTTATTAGCGTCGCGGTCGACAGTAAAAAAGCCTTCCGACTGACTGAGATCATACACAGTCCTGGAATCTGAGGACATGTCAACGCGATGCCCGTTGTCGAATACAAGCGTCACTTTGATGGGACTGGACGTTGGAATGCCGGCGATGGTGGAACTGTCACCTTCGACGGTTATTTGAGATTGAACGCCCGCGATCTCAAGGCTTACAGGAGAAGACAGACTTACATTAGTAACCTCATATCCTATTCCAAGACTGAACCCTTTCGGATGACACATACTTGGGGGCAGAGCCCAATCAGCCTGAAGCATTCCAGAGCCAGAACCAACTGAAATCGCCTCTGATTGGCCCACGACTCGGAGCACGTGATCATCAAGTGATCTCAGTCGAAGACCAAGCTCTATGGCTAACTCTTGTCGCCTGTTATCGTCAAACGTCACGCAGCAAACTATGCTGCCTCTTGAATGATCTCGACGTAAATCCTGATGGACCGATGCCTCTGCCATCTGCGTTGAGCGTTTGGGGAAGGGTGGGGAGGTGATGCTGACACTTAAATTAGTCACCATCACAAGGTCGATCAACTGGACGGAGACCCGTCTTGAGGAGGAAACAAGGACAACAGTACTCGCTAAAACTACGCCATTCACAGGACTGATGGCTCTGATCACTGCCCGACCGGGTGACAATCCGAACACGCGTCCAGTGATACCAATAAACGCTACGGTCTCGTTTGAACTTGTCAGAAGATCACGCACAAGGTTTGTCGTAGATACATTTTCAAATTGAATTCCATCGTAGGTGAACAGGGTCTCCGACAGTATTTCGCTCCATTGATACCTCTGTACACATCTTCCGCTCGAAGCGTTAAATTCCAACCAACCAGAGATTTCCGCTAAGTCGGGATACAGCAATGTTAGATTTAAAGGCAGGATGGGGTACCAAACCCTAACAGAGACAGTCGCCGTTAAATTCCCCAGCTTAACTTGAACCACTGCTGCGGCTGAACCATGGGGCTCACTACCGTTTAAAAACACTTTGGAGCAGTTTTCTGAAACCTGAACCGCTTGTGACAAACTCGTACAATTTGCCACAGATAGCAGCATTACATCACCAGATCTTAAAACAGCCAGGAGCTTTATGTCAGACGACACGCCTTGCCCATTGAGAACAGCAGTGTTAACAAGCTCGGACGGCTCAACGTATGGGAGAAGCTCTCGTACATCGTTGGCCTCGATGTGGATCGTTCCTATGGTGTCGCGCGATTGGTCAAAGCCATCAATCATTGCTGCCATGACAGGCAGTATCTGACCTCCAATCTGTACTTCATCATTGTTGACGTTACTAAGGTAATACACCTAATGAGGTCAAAATATAACAAACCTGGTCACATCAATAAATAGTGCTCAAAATTGGTTGGTTCTCGACAGGCGAAATGTGGTGCTTAACCTTACTATGTAGGACTCTAACTGTCCAATTTGACCAGTTGCAGGCAGGTCTAATGCCAGAGCCATTGACAACTGAGAGGCTAAAAGCACTATTTAACGAGCTCTATTAGGAACAACCACTTCAATAGCTGAAGTTTCCCAAATTCGTTCCAAAACCGCATAAAATTGGAAGCTGGCAGGGCCTGAAAATATAGTGAAAGTTTCAACACGATGCAAATTCTCTTCACGGAGCCACATAACTTCCACACAGCAACAGCATCATAACAGTATCTTTCTTCTTTATTGATGCCACGAAAAGAAATCGAATGCTGATCAGCATTGGAATTAAGGGTTAACGATAGGACCGCCTTTTAAAAAAAGTACAAGCGAACGCTAATTGACAGATTCTCCTAAACGGCCGCATATACTTGAGGCACGCAAAAAGAAATCCTCTTAGCCTCTGAATCCCTATAAAGCACGAAATTTCAGTTTACGAACCAAGATGACTGAAAACTTTACTTACTTCAGCCATCAACGTGACGTTTGTACCGACAGCCGCACTTTCCTTCACTTTCACGTCAAAACTGACCAGCCGCTCCCTCGTGACGTATCCCTGGGGGGCTGCTTCAGGGTCTGCTAGGGCAGCACTCACGGCCCACTCAGACGAGGAGTGATTTGCCGCGACATGAACCCAGTGCTGCCCATCCAGCACAGACTTCACGATAGCCAACGAAGAACTAGCAAATAATTTTATTCCAAACGACGCTATGGCGTAAGATGAGTCGCAGTAAATAGTAACCTTAAACGTTCCACCGATGTACACTGTCTGAGTAGGAAGGGCGCCATAAACGTCATTTTGGTGCAACGGCGTCTTAGTTTCTGGGTTAATAGTGACGTTGCCTAATGGGACAAGCGCCATGTTGGAATTACGGAGCCGGAAGGCTACAATCACAACTTCCGGTTGCGTAAGGGAGACATCAGTGAACCATTGATAAGGTAAAGGAACTTCTATTTCGGCGATGCCAGTAGTATTGCTGGGGGTAGACATGACCTGAAGAGGGTTGAGTCCGTCAGTTGATTAGTTAGTCATTTCATCATATACGATGGAATACAATGCAATACTTAACAATTATTCACCGAAGTGGAGGTGAATAGTGGCGGATATTTACCGAGCCGCGAATAATTGTTTTAGTATATACCACTCAAGCTAAATAAGCAGCATTTATTCAAATAATTTCCTCTTCGGAAACCGAAACGGAAGGCCGTTTTGTTTCTTTTCGGCTGCTCTAAACCAATGAGAACGCGCGAAATGCAATAGTACAGAAAACCCTAAGGAGGGGCGTAAGGGGGTCCAAATACCGCAAAACCGCACGAATAAAAGTAAAAAAAAATAAATAACACCGTAATCACGCAGTAAACCTAAAGTTTCAAAAAACCGCAAACCCAACTTTGTAATAAACATTTCCGTAGAACTGCCCCCAGAATAACACAAAACCGCATTCGCGCAAACCCTTTCGTTACCCTCCATAAGACGTTTTCCCTCTCTATTCCAAGAACTGATCAAATCTCATTCTTACAATTATTAAAATATTGTCAAGGACACAGATCATGGGGATTGAAAAAAATTATCAAATCAAGGGTAACGAATTAATCTAGCACCAAATTCCCAAAGTTAAAAAAGAGAGTGTACGGCAACCACTACGGAGAATTCACCTTAGGATCTTAAGAGTAAAAGGGTTACTACATAAATTCTGAAATCACGGTAAAGAAATAACGAATAAAGAATATAAATATTATGTCAGTGGGAGGCTTGCGTCTAAGTAAACCAAACAGACAGTTTACAATCAGACACCAGTCTTGTTTAGTTATATATCATCACCATAGCCTTCCAGGGTGACATGTGGATGTACGTTATAATTATATCCCTTGGGCGGTTTGAAGCTACCTTGTACGTTTCGGTCTGTAGCGCAGAATAATGACAACAAGAATAGTGACTAACTTGTATAAGACTTCCATAAATCGAAGCCAGCTTGGCATTAGGTGTGACTTTTACTACCACTTCACTTTCGTCAACCAATGCACGCACATTAAAAGCAGCGTCCTGCACCTGCGCAACCACGCGAACAGCTGGCCGGTCGAACCAGACGTCGTCACTGACTAACGCCGCTTTGACATACACCGCGGGCTCCCTTGCAACTGAGTAATTTGCTTGTGCGGTGACTGCTCCGACAGAAGCGTACAACATTCCTTCGCTACTCGGATAGTTATTAACAAAGAAGCCAAACGGACTTGCGAGATTGGTCCGCTTACCGCGAAGATATCCTACATTCTTTACACGGAAGTCGACAGTAGCTATGGAGCTCAAAGATGCACGTGGTACCACGTGCACCGTCACGGGAACTGTACTATTCACTGTGGATGTACCACGCTTCAATTCTGCTCTAATCAGCAGAGTGAACGTACTGTTTAATATACCTTGACGCTGCAGTGTTAGCACACCAGTGGAGTTGTTTAGGTGAAATGCTCCGGAGTCGTTTCTTTCCACTACGAAGTACTTGATGGTAGGAGAGCTGGTGCAAGAAGCCTTGGCGTGAACTAGTAGCAGAAACACTCAATCAGGCTTTAGTTACAAGAAGCAACGCTCAATAAATTTGCATGTTAAACACGTAGCAGCCTTGCACAGAAGAGACGTAAAGATTCTTGCAAGTTTTTTTTTTCACTGTAAAGACGGCCTGGGAGAACCGACACCACTAGGCCGTTTGGACGGTTTTTTTGCGAAAGGGAAGATTCGTGAACACTAAAGGTGCAACGTGTTAATTGCTAAACATAGTCTCACTTTATAAAGTAACTCAGATACTAAGCGCGCGCTGATTGGTCGAAAACCTAAGGGTTATTGTGCCGGTAAACCCACAGAAAAGAGAAACTTCAAGAAAGTTAGTTTATAGACTAAGTGTGTTCACTTGACGTCACGGCGGCCATGTTGGAGGAGAAAACAAAGACACGGCGGCCATGTTGAAGGAGAAAACAAAGACACGGCGGCCATGTTGGAGGAGAAAAAGATTCTTTGGGGAGTTGAACTCTATTTCATGTTAACTCTTTCTTTTGTTTCAGTAAACCAATATGGCTACTTGTCACGTGAGCGAACACTCTCCATACTCGAAAAGGTTGTAAATCACTCGCCTGTGGCTCGTGATTTACAAGCTCTTCTCGTGTTCTCCCAACATCCCGCAGGGTTTTTTTACGCCGGTAAACCCATAGAAACTGCGGTTTATTGCTTAAGTAAATGGTTTGCATCCAGGAGTCTCACTAGTTGTTTGTTGGGTTCGATCGTCTGGGTGTAGGTAGTTCTTAAAAGAACTGTTGTTAATGACGTTGACTGACGTTTCTACAACCTGAGCGGAAGTCATCATCAGAGTCAAGTGATTTATGTGTCTTCAGATGGTGGTATTAATGTCTCTGTTCTACGTTGTGATTGGTCGTTTATACCTAAACACCTCATCAAGCCTTAAATGACCAATCATGACGTTGAACAGAGACATACAAACCACCAACGGACGACACGTAAATCACTTGACTCTTGACCCTGTAAAACGAGAACAAGAATCAAAGCAGAACACCAAGCCTACATAAAGGTGCACCGTAACCTGTTAACCCTATCGCCAGAAGAAGACCACCAGTAACGGCCGAAACGTCGCGATCCACACCAAAGTGGCTCTATCTTAAGAAAAATGAAAAGGTTTATACAACAACTACATCATCCCCGATGAATAACATATTCCATAACAAGGACGAAGACGTTTCTGCTCCTCAAACTTTGCCTTACGACTGGATTAGTTACAGACTGACCTAATAATAAGTTAGAAAGTTAGCGTTAATGTTGGGTTAGGGGAGGGGTAGGTGCACAGTTGCCCAGATACTTGCATTGCGCAAGCAAAATTTGACGGTTTCTTTGTCGTCAAGCTGTGCACAGTTTCTTCTTGATGCACGGTTTTGTTCCGTGAAATGGAAATTATCGATATGGAAAATTAAACTCAGTCGTACCAGTTCTGAGTCTATTTGTCAACGCAGAACAGTACTTTGAAAATTCTCGCGAAATTTGTTTCCATTTTCCATTTTTTATGCCCGTTCCATTTTCGCGAACTAACCTCCCGCAAAAACAAGTAACAACGAGGTACTTACTGCTAAATTCAATGTTTCACTACTAATCTCTACGCTCTTAGTACAATCATCACTTCATTTAGTTGTCATATACTTTTAATTGTTGACACCATGTTAACTGACCTTGTAGTATTGGCACACCAGTGGGTGGGTGATTGAACACACTCCTCGCGTAGTGTGTGCGGTCGAATGCTAACGTTTCATTGCACTGTGGCGGCTTAAGAACGGATCCTTCACACCGACACGAAGTAACGTTTCCGGGCAACGTGCAGGAGCAATTTCGCCCGTAAACACCAAACTCGGAAATGGAAAAATAGTCGGTTTTTTCGGAAGAATTTCCCAATAGGGACACCATCGATAATCGAACTTGACTGGCATATGAGAAGTTCTGGAGATGAAGACTTGTTAAGAAATCCTCAGATCTCGGTCGGAAAGGTTCCAGCAAGTAAAATGAGACCGTTTCACCGGCAACTGGATAAGAAAATCCTTCGACACAGTTGGCACTGTCTGGTAAGAGAAGCAAACCTTGGTTCTCAAGGTGAAAAATTTCTCGACAGTTCTGAGCGAAATACTGCCAAGGGCTCCACGTGGTACCGTTATCTATCGACCGCAGAAGCACCATTCCCTGAGGTGGCCACCATTTGAAAGATACTTTTACCAAAAGAACCTGCATCAGGGCTCCAAGGTCAAGGGTCACGTTAATAGTACCTGGAGCAGTTATGGACTGCCACCAAGTATTAGGATCACCATCATTGGCAAACCCTTTATAGTGTGACTTTTGGCTCAAGCGTCTTACACTCGTCTGGTTTCTAGTATTTAAGCAATAAAGACCTACATCGTCCAAAGAGACCGATGGGTAATCCACGCCACATCTACACTGCGGTGCCAAGAGAGGCCTACGAATGTCCTGACCAGCGGCTGTCTTGATTTCTGATGGTAGAAGTGCTCCGTAGAAGAGACGCACAGAGCCGATCTCACCTGTTGAGGAAAAATTGATCGGCAAATTAATTTCATAAGCTTTATGACTTAAAATTTTGATTTTATTTTACCATTGACCGTGAAACATCAGTCAGTGAATTGTAAGCAAAATTCAAGATTGACAAATTTGGCTATTATTTGCAAAAGTTTACCTACAAAATAAATATGGAAAATAGTACAAAAATGGCTCGAAGTTAAGATTTGAGCAAATATAACACGAATTCGTTTGGAGCATTCCTATCAGAAAAACAGAGCACCGTTTTACTGATGTTCTGTTACCCCTCTCCCCTCAGAAATTGTCCTATAGAACGTACCGAAAACTCGTCTTTCATTAACTTAGCGATTGTTGATGGAACACGAGTTTCGTAAAATTTAAGCCACCCATAACTCCTCCCTTGCAAAGTGATAGCAGTTTTCCCTGCATTTTATATGTGAGGCTCCCTCTAACATATTGGTTACCCAAGATGTAGGCTGTTTAAGAATTGTGTATCCTCTTTTCAATACACCGCCTCATCCAGTGCCCCTTATTCACCATATTTCCATGGGACGTAACAAACCATCGGTCTATTGTCCTAAGGTTACAAACATTACCTTTGAAGTATCTGTCATCAGTGGCATTTGGAGCTCCTCCTATAAAAATTCTACCAATTTCACTCCAGAGATCTTTATAAGTTGATTCTTCTGCTGCTAGTGTTCCATCTAAATACAACTGAATGGTTGACCTAAACAGGACCACAGCTATATGGAGGCACTTGTCGTCTACAAGACTGGTGTTAATCGTCTTAAAATGAGAAATGCTTCTGAGTCCACTAGAGTTCTTGTACTCCAATAACATCGTTTCATTTGAGCTATTAGTTGAGAGTGAGAAGGTGACACCATTGCTGCTATCTTGTGTTATAATGATGTCACTGTAAGAGAGAGTTGTCTCGTTAGTCACTCCCCCAAAAGAAACATTAGCCAGTACCAATAGCTGTTTGGTCAGAGAATTAAACTGAGTACGGTACTTAAACAACTTCAGTGCCGTAGCCAGAAAAAAAAATTATGACTGAGACATACGGGGTGTTTAGGACGTTACAATGACTACATTTAAGACAAAACTGAGACCACACATTATCGGACAAGTCTCAAAATGACTGAGATAAGTGTCACGGTTTGCTTGTTACTGGCAGGGGCACTGAACGTACAAGCCTGCCGGATATGATATCTCCACAGGTGAAAGTAATAGCAGACGCATCTCGGCATAAACAAACCCTCAACCTGATGCAAGCTCTCGAAATGTGGTGGCCAAAAACAAAAAATATCAAAAAGTAGCACAATTGAGTAACGAGGCGACGGAAGCAAAGTTGGCTTGCTCGCCGAGGCCCGGCCCTGAGGCTCGGCCCCAAAGAATCTAAGTACTTGCAACAGGTTAGCAACTCCCTTACTTTTTGGTCACTGTCATTATGTTCGGAAATAGCTGAAGGTTAGCACATGGACTTACTTATAGTTCGGAAATGTTGATTAGAATTTATTTTTGGTGGCTTTCGCTTTGCTCAATTTCGATCTACAACGCATGCGTATTATCAGACTGGTCCAAGATGAACTTGGACCTTTAAAACTTCCACACGAGGGTCCCATCAAGTGTTCTTCAGTCACTACACCTCAGGCGCCTTCTCAGGATACTCCACTCCCATTCCCTCACGAAAGCGGCAGCATTGGTGAGGTTGTGTCATCTCCATGATAACCACTGTAAATAGGCTTGAGTTACCCTCGCGTTGATATTTTTCGAAGGCTGTAAATACTTGTGCTTCGAACAGTTTTGGTTCCGATTTTGTTGTAAGAAGTGGTGATGTTATTACCCGTTCTTTGTTGTTGGGGGTTCTTCCAGTCCTCCTTGGGCTTACCTGTCCCCAGCAGCGTTTCTCCCATAGTTTGGACAAAATTGGCACAGGAGCTGGAGCAACACCCAGATGGTCCCAAAATACAGTACGTTCTGAACGGTTTAAAACGCGGATTTTTCTTGGGCTTTGACTCGTCTCTGGTATCTTTATGGTCGTCACGGCGGAATATGCCTTCAGCTGACCTTCAGCCTTCCGTGATTACAGAGTACCTGAGCAATAAGCTAAAAAAAGGACGCATTACTGGTCCATTTACCATCCCGCCATTCCCAGATCTGCACGTGAGCCGCTTCGGGGTTATTCCCAAAAAAGCACCAGCCCGGTAAATGGCGTTTAATCTTAGATCTGTCAAGCACACCCGGTCACATATGTCAACGATGGTATCCCAAAAGAACCATTTTCAGCACAATACATGAAGGTGGATAATGTTATTGATGGCATCATCCCGTATGGTAGAGCGACCCCGTTGGTAAAGTTTGACGTTGAGAGCGCTTACCGTAATGTTCCAGTCCATCCAAACCACCAATACATCTTGGGTATAAACTGACAAGGCCACCACTACATTGATTTGGTTCTTCCCTTTTCCCTCCGGTCAGCTCCATACATTTTCACATTCACTGTTGACTTAGTGCAATGGATTCTATTTAGATGATTTCCACACACTGGGCACTCCTAACTCATCAGTGTGCCAGCAGAACCTAGACACATGTGTTAGACTTTTTGCCAAGTGGGGTATACCACTTCACCCAGACAAACGTGAAGCCCCCTCAACCTGCCTCGCAGTATTAGGGATAGAGCTTGACTCAGTGCGGCTACAGGCCCAGCTCCTCCAAGATAAGTTTAGTAGAATTAGAGGAATGGTCCAAGAAAAGGTTTCGCATCAGGAAGGATCTAGAGTCCCTGACAGGCCACCTTCAGCACGCAGATAAAGTAGTCCCTCCAGGCCGCACCTTCCTCCGTAGGATGATAAGTCTTTTGTCGACCTTCCCCCGAGAAGACTATCCAATTCGTCTTAATAAGGATTTCCACTTGGATCTCACTTGGTGGCATTAGTTCTTTAAATCTTGGCATTGTCTCAGCTTCATGCGTTCATCACAGTGGACCCCACTCCCAGGTTTTCAAGTATCCTATGATGCGGCTGTTGCAGTAGGTTACGGCGCGATTTTTCAGCAGGATTGGTTCACAGGCCATATTGGTCCATGGGCATCTTTGTCCATAGCGTGTAAAGAACTCTTTCCGGTGGTCATAAGAGCTGCCGTTTGGGACCATCGCTGGGTTCAAAACGGGCGGAGCTTCGCTCTGATAACGAGACAGTGGTCGACGTATTGCGGTCAGGCACTTCCAAAGATCCGAACATGATGGGATTTATTCAGTTTCTTGCTTTACTCGCAGAGCGCACTCTTTTAGATTAACTGCTTCACCAGTGGCAGGAAAACTAAATTCAACTGCTGATGCCTTGTCCCGCTTCGAATTTCAGCGGTTTCGTCGCCTTGCCCCCCAGGCAGCTCAAACAGCAACACCGGTACCTCAGTCGCTGCTGGCCCAGCTTGCCACAGTATGAGCGCTAAGTGCCAGTTTTATTTCGCCAAATTGTCTCGCCCCCTCAACACGTAGACCCAACAGTTCATCAACTTTTGCCTCCAAGATAATAGATGGTGTCTCTAGGAAGCCTCTGCTACCCGGTTTTGCACACACTTAGCTGATCGCCTGCACCACTCTTCTATAAAGGTTTACCTCTCAGCGGTCCACTCCCTACATATTGATCAACGTTTCCTCGACCCGCAAGTGGATTACCTTCAGCTCCATTCATCAATCCCTGAAGTTGTCAGACAGGGACCATGTCATGCTTTGGGCAAGATGTTGCATGGGTTTCTTTGGTTTCTTAAGAGCTGGGCAGTTTACAGTCAATACCAGCTTTGACCCCACCACCCATCTAACCATTCAGGACTTACAGGTGGACTCATCGTTGAGCCCATCCAGTATTAGAGTCCACATCAAAAACTTCAAAACAGATCCATTTCGTCAAGGTTGTTTCATCTACTAAAGACGGGGATGAGATCCACTTTGCCTAATCTCTGCTATTGTGGCATATTTACATCAGAGAGGCTCACGAGCGGGCCCACTGTTTGTTTACAAGAATGGTGAGCCATTGTCTCGCTCTCTCGTGTCTTCATTCCTCTTAGAGACCCTGACGGCAGCTGGCATTGTGGCATTGTAGGCACTTTCACTGCTACCTCTGCTGCCCAGAGGGGCATTCTTGACCACCTCATTAAGACAATGGGACGTTGGGCTAGTGACGCCTATCAACTTTACATTCGAACTCCAGTGGATAGAATACTCAGTGTTGCTGGACAACTAGCCTGACAGGTATGGTGTTCACACGCACCTTTTTTTCAGGTTGGGTTTCTCAGGAGTCTGGCAGTTCTGGGGCTCCAGGTCCCGCACCAATGAGCCACCTGGTTCTCCGAGCTGAGTCAGTGCTAGCTTGGAGATTTCTTCGGCTTGGGTGTGAGGGCCCATGGCTGGGTTGCTTTGATTTGCCCGCCATGGGAGCCTTTCTTCATCTAGAAGTAGAAGCCCCTGGATATCCTAGGCACCCAACTTCCACTCAGTGATGCAGTTAAATGCAATTCAACTAAGTTGACAACAAAGAGTGAGCATCCTTATTCAGTGTGTGGTGGTCAGCAGTCTGAGATAGTGAGCATGCTCCACAGGGTCGCACGTGATTTGCAGCTCAGTATAAACCTAACGGCGCGGTTTTAGTGAAGCGTGGTCGTCCGTGAGCGGTTTCTGTGTACTCTCCCCTCCCCTCCCATCCCTCCCCTTTTTTCACTGCTTAGCACTATGACGGGTGCCTGGTCTACCATGGTGTGGGGGCCCATGGCTGGATTGCGGGGATTTGTCGTCCATGGGGGCGATTCTCCATCTAGGGGCTGGCTGCCAACAGTGGAAGCCGCTGGAAATTCGAGGTACCAAACCTCCACTTAGCGATGCCGTTGTTAAACAAGAGTAAAATTAATGCATCTTTTGCTAAAGTCAAAGAAGGTGGCCATTGCAGAGAACCTATGCTAGTCTGAAGTTTTTTATTATTTTCACAATCAGAGTAATGGTCAGTAACTGAAAGTTAAGAGTCTACCACTTTTCCCATCAAAGCTGTGACCTACCCTTTATCTCCAAATTCTTGCTTGATAAGCCAAATAGTAAATGTAATCCCATCAGATCCATTGACCTGTGACAATACCTCAGGTAAAACCGTAATAAAACCATTTGTTCCATTAAATTTCACTGTTTCAGTGCTTTTTTCATAACAAGAACTGGATTTGTTGATGTAAGTCACCTGAAAAAAAATAAATACGTAAGCCAACATTTTTTCAGACATATCTATTACAGTATATTTTTAAAATCTATGGTAAATAATAATAACTCTCTATCTTCCAAGATTTAAGTTGAATTTGAGAGCCAAACCTGATAGTATATAATTCCTAAACAATGGTGAATGCAAAAGGTGTTAATAAGATACAATGACTGCCGTTTCGTACTGTCATATTCTTGGACTTGAAGCGGATTGAGGTAGTTAAGAGGGCAGGGTGCAGGGAGGTGGTTGATACAGCTTCTTGTCAGATAAATTTTCAACTTGAACTCTTATCCATTACAGACAGACAAGATATAGAGATAGCCTCAATAGTTACCATGGTGTAAAAATATGGAATAATTTAAGTAGAGACTTAGGGAAACTCACAAACACTAAAGTTTTTTAGACATCTAATTAATGAACTGATTCAGTGTAACATGAACTAGGTTAGATGATGCCTTTTGTACATAGTTTTAATTAATTAATTTAATTTATATTGATGCTGAAAAACCATTATCATCAAAAAAATGTTTTAAGAACAGAAAAAAAATACACAAATGTAAGCTGGGAGTTTCAAGCAAATAGAAAAGGGAATTGTAAAAATATATATGATTATAATAAATTGGTTATTTTCATTGATAGAATAATAGATAGAATAATATACTGTGTCCAAATAATTATTATGTGTTTAACAACTTGGGGATTGATGTATAGGAGCATTGATCAAAGCTTTCATTACCTGTAAATCAAATGAGGAGGAGGTTGAAAGAAAATAAGTAATGGAAAAACTAAAATGAGTCTCAAAAATTCTCAGAATTACAAATGGTTATAAATAATTCAGCAATGCTGCCAGAGTTATCCATTTGACTAATTCAGTGTTAAAATAACACCTTTGCAAACATGAGATGCAAAAACTGCAAGGGTATTTTCTAAAGTTGTGATCATTTGATTCTGATTGTGATCATTTAATAAAAAATGAACTTGAAAATTGAATTATATGTATCATCTTTACTTCAGAACCCCAAAAATTCTTTCTTAGTGACAATGATCCCTTTCAGGTACAAATCATTGCTTTAAGGTCACACAACTAACATTGACAATATAAATGTTTCTACTGCAGCGCTGAAGTTGAATATTTGAAAGAAGTATACCATTACTTATACACAATAGTTTACAGACAATAGCCTGCATTCATTCCGGGGTTAAATAAGGAAATTTAGCAACACTACACCATATCAAATTAAGTGCGCTTTACGTTTGATGAAATTTTTAGAAATTTTCGGGTGGGAATTGAATGGAACAGATTTTTTCCGGAAAAGATTTTCGAAACTTCAGGACAACCAACAGTGTTCCCAAAAAGTGGAAATTTCGGTATTTTCGAAAATTCTCGTGTTCCATTCAAAATATTCCAGTCGGACTGTTCTCCAGTCTCCCCGCATACTCTTTGGAAGAAAAGAAAACAAAGTTCTGATTGCAAATACGAAGGAACGTTTTCAGAAGCCATTTATATGGTTCCGACTTCTCCGAATGAAGCACGAAACTGCAGACAGTAAGGGAATTTTGTTTTCATCATCGAACAAGAGCGAATTGAAAATGACATTGGGATCATAATCGCTCGACGTAACTAATTGATGAAATTGATAATTGGCATCAATTGATAATCAATTGATATCAATTTACTAATTGATTATCAATTATTATCAGCATTCGATAACAATTGATAACCAAAATTCCAGTGAGTGCAATTGATAATAATTGATAAATCAATAACAATTGATAAGCAATTGATAACAGTTGATAGAAAGCACAAGCAAATGATAGCAATTGATAATAATTGATAGAAGCCGTAAGCAATTGATAATAATTAATAGAAGCCGCAAGCAATTGATAACAATTGATAACGTGGAAAATCTGAGTGAGTATCAATTGTTATCAATTGCTGATAATAATTGATAATCAATTAGTAAATTGATATCAATTGATTATCAATCCTATCAATTGGCAATTGATAATCAATTTCTATCAATTAGTTACGTCGGGTAATCGGTAGTCTCTTCCGCAGCCATTATTAGGGTCGTCAGTGGGGGAGAAGCGTTGTGTGACTACCCTAATAACGCCTGCGGAGGAGACTACATAATCGGTTGCTGCGCAAATTTTTAAAACACCCGCTATTTTGAACACATATCATTAGCGGCGTCAAGAAGCCTGGGGCTAAAACTGACCACGTGACGACCGAGAATGAGCCCTTTCCATTCGAAACCGAAATTTCCGAAATTCAAACCGAAAATTTTGGGTGAATGGAAAGCACGCTAAGTGTAATTTCTAAATTCTAAGAATCACACATCGCTGCTTTTTTTCTCCCAACGTATTTTACCAAAACCGTTAACGATTTACTACACTCTTGTTTACATTATGGATTCTTAAGTTGTATGTTAGAAGCAGTTGGTGGGCGATACTTCAGCTATGAAAATCATTAAATTAACTTGAAATATAATAAAAATCCTTTTATTTAATACATAACAGGATACAGTACAAC
Organism: Ricordea florida; assembly: GCA_949710005.1. Classification (NCBI taxonomy): domain Eukaryota; kingdom Metazoa; phylum Cnidaria; class Anthozoa; order Corallimorpharia; family Ricordeidae; genus Ricordea; species Ricordea florida. The sequence continues at coordinate 28,432,471 of OX453272.1, forward strand.
TAGAATTTTTGCTACCAAAGCGGCTTATACTGCAACTGCATTGTAACTTTCAATTGCTGCACACAGTAAAATACGTTAAACAAAACTGAAACAATAACGCGGAAATTCTAATAGAGAGTATGTAAGCTTTATATTTGTATTTGCAACAGTTGATAAGGCTTCGCGGCCAGACTGCATAAACCAAAACAATTCAGACGACTAAAAGAAATTCGGTGGAATAAACGTGCAAGTTAACACTGCTAACAAACCTCGCCATGCACACTTCCCTTGGCAACCAAGTCCATACGACGAGGAATTTTCTCCCCGAAGGGGCAACGCGCGTCGCAATCTTCTTCATGTCGACACTGTTGGAGCTCGTTAACAGCTGAACAAAACGTTTCTATTCCATGGTAACCGCAGGTACTATTCAGAGACACAATAACTCCTTGATTAAGGGCAAAATTCGTTTGTGCGAAGGTGAAGAAGTTGACTTGCACAGTTGTGAGCAATCCAACAAAAAACAATATCAGTAATGGTCTACAAAGTGGCATGTTTGCCATGTTTACCATGAATGAGCCTGGTATTTATCCATTCTCTTCATTTGCGAGCTTACAAAAAGCTTCAGAGGCCGCAGATTTTCCATCACGGAGCATCCTTGCAACAGATCTTAAAACTTTCAAAGAAGTACTCGCCGACAAATTAAGAGTCAAACGTCATTTTGTGACACTCAAAGCTCATTGCAAGTTTGAAAACGCTACACCCTGACGTTTTTGAGACGGGACCAGAATCCGATTAATCCAATTTCACCATATAGATTCGGCCATTTCCGAAGCAGTGAGTCCTGGTTTCCCTATGTAATTATAGTTTCAACAAATTTTTCTGTTTGTTTACAACTCAGATTGAGCCGCGTGACAGTTTAGAAGACATTACAAATTACCCGTCGTACACTTGAGCAGGGGGTTCAAACCGATCAGCAGATAAAATGGCAGAGTTGCACGGTACAGTAAAAACTGTTCATTATTTTGGTCCTGTCCGACCGGAATCATTTCCGTCAGTAGAAGTCCTGTCTGTTTCTAAACGTAAGAAAATCGTCCTTTTATCAAATGGCAGTGAATTCATTTTCCTGGTGGAAGGAGACAAAATAATCGTGAGTGGTTTATTATACACATCCCTTAGATTTCTTTTGTTGTTTGGCAATGAAAGTTAATTGGGTATATTGCTGTTTCGCGCCATACATGTTTCGTTGTTCGAAAACAGGAGAGAAATGGGCAAGATTTCCTTACAGGTCCCTACTTCATTATGCATTCTGTAACATACTATTTCGTTCTTCGAACAGAAGAAATATTTGCATGTGCATTACACCAGACAAGACAGCTTCAGCATGCATAATGAAGTAGGGACCTGTGCGGAAATCATTCCGAGAAATGTTTGAAAGCACCTTACCCTAAACAATACAACTTCATATGTAAAGTAAGGGAATTTTTAGTCATTGAAAAATTTACTTGTGCTCATTTATTGCAAATTGCACTCATGCTTCTATTTTCCCAGTTGCTATCCCCCATGGGCATTACCCGGGACTAGTGCACCCTTTCGGCCCGGGGTTGGGGAATTGTCTAAGGCAGGTCTGTCCCGGGGGTAGGGGTATGGGGCAAATTGAAAATAATTCCTCTTTGAATAAATAACTCCTTGAAAATGAGTTATTCTTTCCAAGCTTTCCAGGAAATATTTAATTTAAAGGTTGTTGAAGAAACATTCCACGGCTAAACTACAGAATACAGGGCCACTTATTTCCATACCACTGAATAACAATAGTGTCCATTGTTATCTGCTTTGTTCTACAAAAGCCTCCGACACGTGTAAACGAGTTGGACCAAGGTGGGCCTGTATTCTGTAGTTGCTCCCATTCCACAATTGTTTTTCTGGGGGTGGGGAATTGTCCCTTTCAGCCTGCATGGGGGTGGGGAATAGACCGTTAAAAAAATAAAAACTTACAAATCCGTGGGGGTATTATTTGTGAGGGATGATGATGATTCAGGATTTATATAGCACTTTATCCCAAGGCTCAAAGCGCTTTACAACACTTTTTGTGGGGGACTTTGTCAGACTGCTTATTAAAGGCGCAAATTGCAGCCACGCAGTTCACAATCTTATTAAAGTGAATAGTAGGATACACAGGTGCCCCCATAACAGAGTAAGTGATAGACCATCACACCGAGGACTACGTCCCCTACTCTTTCCGAACAGTGTGTGGGTTCTTTAATGTCCCACACCAGTACTGTGAGACGGGACCTACGTTTATCGTCCTTATCCGAGAAGACTAGAAAGTCTAACCATTCGTAGGTGTCATTGCAAAGGCAGCACTTTCTCCTCAGTTATTTAAAGACCCTGAGTGTTGGTCCGGATATGGGGAGGTGTTAACACAGCTGTATATGTACAATGTACTTCAATCATCAAAAAAATGTTTTAGAAACAGAAAAAAAAAAATACACAAATGTAGGCTAGGAGTTTCAAGCAAAATGGAAAAGGGAATTGTAAAAATATATATGATTATGATAAATTATAGTTAATAGATAGAATAATATACTGTGTCCAAATAATTATTATGTGTTTAACAACTTGGGGATTGATGTGCAGGAGCATTGATCAAAGTTTTCATTAGATCTAATGAGTGCAGCCCAAACTATCAAGATCACACTAGAGCGTGTATGTTTTTTTTAGACTTCTGGAATGCCCCCAATTGTGTAGAATTTGGCTTTTGTCCTCCCTCCAAAATTTCAAATTTCTTCATGTCAGTTGTACCTCCATGCCATCCCCTCTTAGTTTTTTTTTTCAAAACTATTTTTACACTGTTCCCCTTTTAAATTTAAGACAACTTCATATCAACAGCAGAACCTTGCATGTTTTTAACTCTTAGCCTATCTTTTTGTCTATTGCAGCACACCTTTCGATTTCCATCGCCAATTGTAAGAGTATTATTTCAGCATTATTCTGGTAAAAGTTACATTTTTGCAGCAACAGTAGATGATCACATACATGCAGTTCCTTTGCCTCAGGATTTAATTAAGAGAAAGAGGTAATTTATTTTCTCTTTGCTTAATGTTATAAAGTCTCTATTAAACCGCCCCACTCCCCTTAAATAACCTGCCCAGTCTAAAAAGCCACCACTCTCTGACTCTAGATAGGAAAAAATTATCAAGCAACCCCTTCCCTGTAAAAATAATATCATGCTCAATTAACTGGTGAGTTTTACATGTCTAGGCAGTTCAGTTTGTGACTATTATTTTTAACACCACTGATTTGGAGAATGATCAACATCAACATCAAATTATAAGTTACAAGACTGTGGGTTAAGTGTGCTAGCCAGCCCCACTATAGCTTTATTGGGTAATTTGAATTGCTGGACTTAAAGATTCTTGTACCTAAAAAATGAGGTTACCGTTAAGGGAACTCTTGAAACCTGAGAATGTGTCTTTTTTAGAAAGTTATATCACATGTCCCTAAAATTCTGCATTCAGCCATTCAATAAACCAATAAGCCCCTCTTACCTAAGCCATCCCTCTCTAATAAGCCACCTCCCAAAGCTACATGGACCTTAAATAACTGAGCCACACCTGTGGTTTAATAGAGGATTTACAGTATAGAATGTCTAATTTTTTGATATTGCAAATTGTTGCCTAATGTATAACAATGGTCCTCTCTTGTGGGGATAGTAGTATAGTGGTGTGTGTTGGACTTCCGAGTAAGAGTTCCAGACTTTCAGTCCTGGTGATGGCACTGTGTTGTTTCCTTTGAAAAGAAACTTAACTCCGCACTTCATGGTGCTTCATGCTACTGAAACTGGGATGAGTTCTGGCTGTGCGGGCTTTAAGGCTTGTGTGTGCCTTACTGTCTTGAGCTATTACTGATACAATTTTGTCTTACTGGTTACTCGTAGATCCAAAAAGCATAAAGCCATTACAGATGCTGTTGCACAAGATTCAAGAACTACCCACAGTTGTAACAATGATGATGACATCTTTGCGGGACTGCTTGGTTGTTCTACATCAAATAATAATCCGAGTAGTGAAGCAGACATGACATCATCCACAAGCTCACAGTCCGTTACTGTTATTGATATTGGCATCTCTGCAGTGCTGTATCAACCAGGGATAATTACTTTTACACCAGTCAAAGACAAACTTTTGTGTTTCACAGCTAGTGAATCTGCCTGTGTCTTATCAATGTTTTCCAGAACGTCGTTTGATAATGCAGTAGCTTACAGTCCAATGCCAATATATAGGAGATCACTGGACTTGCCGTCAGTTATTGAAATGTTACATGTGCCAAGAAGCCAAAATTTGCCTCAGCGTGAAAATTTTCTACAACTGTGCTGTGTCCAGCCAAGTAATGCTTGTTTTTTGTCTTGTTCTGTCTGTGGTGTTATTGAGAGGGAGTTCTTCAACAAGCTTTTTGGTTATGAACCATCGCTTTTGGATGCACCTGTTGTCTTGGTTGGTAGTGCAGATGGACAAATCTGTTTTTGGTCTGTTAGTGATGTTGCCTCACCAAAACCAAGTGCAACGTCTGAGTCTCGAATGCTAGGTTCCAAGGGTACGTGCATATCGTCCCCGAGATTGCTATACCATCTTGAGCAAAAGGTGTCAGCAATCCACCTGGCGAAATTATCCAGCAATAGTTCCTTATCTGGCAGTTACCCTTGTGGTGTTGATGAACCTGAGACAGGTGGCCTTCCTACCCCAAGTTTAGGTTGCAATGCATTAGTCTTCATTGGAAGCCGAGACAAGATTGTCATTGCGTCAGAAAGCAAATCTTCATCAGTTAAGGACGCAGTAGCTTTTGCAGAACATTCAGTCATTGGGCCTGTGTTGTGTTCCTGTTTGAGTTTCCGTGGTGACACACTCATTCATTCCACTGGGAAAGAGATCTTCATAACTGGCTTGAATTTGTCTGACAGTGGCAAGCACAATAAAATGGCTCCAGTGAAGTTAAAGTACATAAGTTTACAGATCCCCAATGTATGCAGCATTTGCTGTGAACCTGGAAGGAACTCCAGTACTGGTGAAGCAAAAATGCAGGACAAAATTGTTGCTCTTACTTTAAGTGGAAAGATTTTGCAACTTTCTACGCCTGAGTTGCAAACTCCAGTCACTGACTCTGCTATTATGCCTGATGTCTCACCAGAAGTAGCTGGTCAAAAAGTGAAGGACTCTTTGTTTGAAATTGAGGCTCAGTCTCTGAGTCTTAGAAGAGTCAATGCCACTATAGAAACAGAGGACAAGATTTTGAAAGAACTGAACACCATCATACACATTGCTTGTGAACTTGTTGAAAACAGAAGGGATTTAGAGAATAGAAGTGAGAGTGGACAAGTTTTTTCATCATTGAGTTGTACTTTCACGCCAAATGTCATATGCCACAGTAGCAATGGAGAAAGCATTGTTAATTTGCATTGCAGAATTGCTAACCAAGGGTTCTTTAGCGTTTCATCTGTAAGTGACTGGTCACTTTTGGTCCAAATTGAAGGCAAAGAAATCTGGCTACAGAAGGATGGAGTGGAAATCAATACTATTGGTCATTCTATACCATTACAGACACTTGGGAGTGGAACCTCTTTTGGGTTTGATATACCTTTAAGCAAGTCCCTTGTCTCCTCATTTCACATTTCTGCTAAAGCTTATTTGTACTGCAACTTGAATTCTTTGTTTTCAGAATTCACAGAGATTTCACTACCAGGATTTTTTATCAGTGGGAAAGTTGAAGACGTACTCATTCCACTCCAAAACCAAGTGTTCGATGTTCTTGACTTTGTGCAACCTTATAAAACAGGCTCCCATGTCTCAGTAAAAGATGGAGTGTGTAGGTCAGTGCAGGAGCTGCTGAAAACCTTAGACAATATTCATTCAAAACTCCCTTCAACAAAGAAGCAAAATCCCTCAACTTGGGTTGATTCAAGCACGCATCCTAAACAGTGCATGCATGGAATGTACTCAACAGTTTTGGGTGTTTCTGAAGATACGGTGAACTTCATCTATGATTGCTTACAGAATGAACTTCACCAGCTCATGGAGATGGCAAGCCGTGGTACTGCAGTAGAGGTAGCTGTCTTGTTCTTCATCTTAAAGAAATCAGGTATCTCACTGCAACAAATAAAACATGATCATCCAAATATAAGCTTGCTCACTGCTAATGGTGACTATGCAGCTATTCGTGCGAAGTCTGTGACACCTAGGTGTCAATCAAGGCACTCTGTTCAACGGACCAGTCCAGTCATATCTGAGATTTCTTGTGCGCAACTGACATTACAGTGTGCAACTGTTCCCCTCTTGTGCCGTCTACATGAGGCTGTTTCAATCAGACTTAAGGTGAAGTAATAATGTTAGTCACTGCCTTACTGGTAACTCCCATATTATTATGTGCTTGTGTTTAACTTCAACAGTTTTTTTTAAAGTTCATTTCTAGTTTTTATCACTTAAACTAATTTATTGTTTAGACGTACATGTAGGTTTTGAAGTAAAAGAGTCTGATCTTGAGATTGAAACCCTTCAGATTCTGAACCATTTTGACTGTTTCTTTAATACTTACAGACTGTAAGGAGAATCAACTTTCATAAACAGTACTCTCATTTATTGTGCAATCGTATTGGTTAATGTACTCACCATCTATTCAGTGATAGACACATAAAGCATATGACAAAAAGTGTACTCTCTAATGACAACTGCTAATTTACTTAGATCTCAGGTTGTGGTAGAATTAACAATGAATTGTTTCATATCTTTTCACTTATACCGAACACTCAATGTTATAATATAAACTAATTTTATTGCTGGATATTTTATAAGCCTGCTGTAGAACGGAACTCCAAACACTACGTGATGCAGACAAAAGATGCTCAGAAAGCTCTGGAAAAACTGCAGGTACATAAAGTAGAAATTGTATGTAATGGTATTGTTTAAATGACAGAAGCACAAACATCCCAATAAATGGTAATGACGAGTCAACTAAAAACTCACACAGACCTAACCCATATCTTATTTTTTTGGTTTTACCAATGTGTGTCCTTTTCCTGTAAATAACGCATGCAGAAAATGCAATTGTCCGTCTCCATGGGGTAATCAATATTTACATTGAGTACTGTTGATGAACTGAATTGGTATTCTATTCCATCTGTCACTCTCTGTGTATAGAAACTCCAAGATGACATCATGGTGCTTGAAGATGCCATGTCACACAGACAAACAGATCATCCACACTATGACCTCAAGAAGAAACTGTGGACAATATATGAAGACCTGCGAAAAGTTTCTCTTTTCCTTTAAGTGTTATTTTCTTGTACAGAATGTTGGATAAATGTGTATTATAAAACATGTATAGAAGGCTGATAGAAGCCTTTGCCTGAGTGTATACAGTCAAGATCATACAAGGTCAACTGAGCATTTTTGGTCAAACTCTATGTATTTTAATCAACACAGCTATTGACAATTAAAATTTAAGAACTTCATGTACTTGTTATGTACTTTTCATGTACTTTAAGTAAAGATGTCGAGATTAAGGCAGAGCAGTAAGATAGAGCTGACCATTAACTCAATGATGACTACAATTTCCAAGGTCCAAGTAGTACCGGTAGTTTGCCTTAGTAACTACCATGAATTGCTACCTACATGTATATGCTTGTTAAAATTATATGTATGCTGGTGTTTGGTCAATTAAACATCACTTAGTTGATTACCTTCACAATTCTCATTACCTGTAAGTGTGAAACAGTGTTATATACTTAAAATGTAAGAGGTTATAAAATGTTCTATTCTACAAGTGAAAGGGTTTAAACTGGAAATATTTATCAAAAGACGTGGGAGACGAAATGCAGTACAGGCAAAGTAACTGTTTATTCTGTGTTATGCTAGTTAGTTTTGACAATCAAATACAAAGTATCTTTCACCAATTTTACAAAAATACTTGATTGCCACTATGATGAAGAAAAGATCAGTGCAGAGTGATCGCTACTTTTATGACTGTGTGACGTACTGTACTTGCAGAACACAAACTTGTACAAAACTTAACAAGTTGGACTTTCTTGTACCAATCTCCTGTACTTGAAATTCTTCTGTGTTCAAGTATTTGCTCAGCTTCCCTTTTTCTTATTTTATCTGTTCCTGGGCAAATTCATCGCATAGAAAACACAACCAAAACTATAACATTGTAACAGATTATGTCTGGTGTCTAAAATTTTTAAGTCTTATCTTCCTTAATTAAGCTCTTCCTATTTCTTGCAAATCCAGACATATCATTACTTGATGCTGATGATACATGTACACCCTTAGATCAAAGTCCACAAACAACTAATGTACTAGTTTGTTGGATTGAATAATTTGTTGTTGCAGTACACTTATTCAAAGTTCTTCATACATGGTGATAAAATTTTATTAAACCTTTATATTACCTGTGTGTTTATTAAATACAGTGTATAGTATTAAGTTTGAAGGTGCAATTGTCTGTCCACCTTATTGTTACTAATTTTCATGGAAACTTAATTTCATGGAAATGGATGGGCATATTTTGCAGGATTTAAATTTTGTGATTTGTTAAAAAAATGTGTTACCAGGAAACTAAACTTTGCAGAAATAATCAAAGTACTGATCCCTATTACCAATTATAGTTCACCACTAAATTTTCTCCGATTCTTATTGGTTTAAATTCATCACGTGACGCGATAGTGTTCGTCCGCGGAGACACACTATCAGCGCATAGTGCCCTTCCGAGGAAAATACCCGGATGGATAGTGCCCGTCCGTGAAAATGTGAATTTTCTGACTGTTATACCGTACTTTTTAGGCAATGTACGTTGCGAATTATTGAAATTTCAGGCTGTGCATATGGATAAATATTTGACTGATCTGCATTTAGTGGGTTTTGACTGTTTTTCAACTGGCGCGCGGAAGAAAATTTAGTGGTGAACAATAAAGACAATAGAGTGTTTATGTCTCGGAACTATCGATCCGATAGTTGCCCCTTGGAAATTTGATGTTCTTAAAACTAGCATATTTGCCCTCGAAGCTTCGCTTCTCGGGCAAATATTTGTTTTAAGAACATCAAATTTCCGCGGGGCAACTATCAGCCAATAGTTCCTCGACAGAAACACTCTATTGTTTAAATAGTATCAGAACTGGCACAACTGATTTGAAGTTTCCACAGTAATAAATTCCATTACACTGAACAAAATCATACAAGAAATACAAGTATTATAACAAAAACTGCACAGTTTGACAAACTCTTTTGCAACAAAGAAGAGCTATACAAGAGTACTACGTGACACTGTCAAATCCCACTTACAGCTGAAGAACGTTGCTCTTTCTTCAAATCAGCCTGCACAGGAGCCCAAATTTATTGAAGAATTATGTAGCAGGGTGTTAAATTTTGCGTGGTTAATTTTCCCAAACTGTTTTTTACCAAGCCTTGATTTCACAATATTTTAAAAATAGTAAAAGTTCACAATTGTAGTCCTGCAAAAATAAGTAATAACGTATACCTCTCCATATGAGGAACTTGATTGTTTAATTCAGACAGGTACCTTCACTGTACAGCAAGCTAAGTAAAAGAGCTTGGTCAGTTTACCAAAGTGCCAAACATAAAGCAGACTTACTTTAAAAGGTGACTTCAAACTTCCTTTGTCAATGCTTAGTCTTGAGAATTTAACAGGTGCCTACTAACAATAGCTTTCCTGCTTCCATCGCATTTTCCTCTAGAAGTATTAATCTTACAAACCTAGCTTTTCTTGTTCCAGACTGTAACATACAAAACCTTGTTCTGTCCACATCTATTTATGGCCTGCATTAGTGCAATAAATCTGAGCAGAAAAACCTCCGACTGTACTGTACTGAGAATATGGACCTTAAACTCAAATACATGTAGTGAAAGTACACGCAAACTCTTACGTGTAAGTTTAAATTTTACTTCACTTGAGACTAGACCATATTGCAGCACCATAACAAAGTACTCTTTGGTCATTTTAAGCTGTTTGTACCTTAGACACTATTATTAATAAACTTTTAATGTGTACATTTGGAACAACAGCATCTGGAATCAGTTGCACAAAACTTTCCGTTGGACATAGCTTAATTCTTATGTTGGACATTCAACTCAATCAAACCTCTTCTGGTTTGGTACTTGTGTCTAACGTCAACTGTTATGGAATCGGATCCTACTGTTTTGCCCTTTTCCCTACAAAACTTGGTTTACTGTAGTAACCTAAGAAAATGTATTGCCTTATGTGAAACCCCTAGTTAATCCTAATCCACCCAATCAATACTGCGGCTGCGGCTGCGGCTGTGGCTGATAATACTGATAATACTGTGGATACTGTTGACTGCCAGGATAGCCTTGAACACCACTATAACAAGTCTGCGTCACTGACTGCTGCTGTGACTGTTGCTGGGTTGGAGGCAGAGGCTGCGGATTATGACTGCTTTGATACTGGGTCTGCCCAGATGCGTACCCTCCAGCTTGGGAGACACCTGCTGCAGCATAGTTCTGACTTTGCGCTGTGTAGCTTGATTGACTAGCCTGACTGTATGACTGTTGTGGTTGACTTGCTGGATATACTGGCCCAGTACTGGACATTCCAAACTGATTCTGTGTCTGTGTTGATGTTGGAGCATAAGACTGGGAGGGCGGTTGAGGATATTGTGGCTGTGGGGCATATGACGTTGCAGCCGGAAATTGTCCTGACGGAGCTGATGTTGGCATGATGTTCTGTTGAGGTGCAACTGGTATTTGCTGGGATGCCTGTTTAGCTGTGTTTCCTTGGGGGCTAGGGTCTGGTGCCATCACCTGTGGCTTCATTCCTTGGAAGTTAATAAAAGCAATCATTTATTACACGTAGATGCACTCATTGTAATCACACACAACTACTGGCACTGCTTTTATCATTTTGATAAGTATCCCAGTAAATCACTTACATTGTATTTCAAACCAAATACAATTTTTGCCAAAAATGTTGCACCAATAGGCAATTTTTCCCCTTCTGAAGAAATGCCCATCACCACATAATTATTACACGTAAGTTTCTCCCTTTAAATGTTGGGTAAAACGATAAAACACCATGTTATTTTTTATTCCCTAAGATATTATGTTTGGAAATATAATTACCGGTATACCAAAACTGCTTGAAAGAGGGGGGGGGGGGGGTGGCTGGGTAGGGATGGGGCTTAAGACTTTTTTAAACCTTTAACCCCTAAGAGTGACTTAATAGATTTTACTCCGCTAATGTCAGATGATTTTACTTGTCACAGGGGAACCTTTCGGAGCTTAAAGGGTTAATCTCCCAAATTCATAAGAAAACAACGCATTCAGACAGTCAGTCCAAGTCATTTTGGCCATGGTTTTCAAATCACTGTTGCAAAAACCAAAACCAAAGTAAAAACTGATTTAGTTTTGTTTTTACTATGGCTTATGTGCATAACCAACCCAAAGCTATCAAGTTGGTATAGTAAATTACTCAATTCTCATCTTTTTTTCATTAACAATGGACTGATATTGACTGAAGTTACCTTTCCATGACTTACAAGAGTGCAAGGGCTAAGACTGCAGTGAAGCACGCTTTGTTAAAATTATTACCACCATCATCATCATCATCATCATTATTATTGCTGTTGTTATTACCAGTATTGTTATTATTATTAAAGAATTTTAACATTAAATAATGTTATTGTCTGGAAGCTCCATGTCACCTGAATCTGAAGCAACTGGGTAGAGTTGCTGTGTAGCACTAGTAGAACTATCAGGCTCTGAAATGGTAGTGTCTTTTGCCAAGGGATCAAACATGGTGACCTCCGGCCCAGGAGGCTTGGGTGGCACAGGTACCTGTACTGGCCCTTCTTGCCTGACCTGTGGATGTACTGAGATATACACAAGAATACAGTCAAAAATTTATTCTCAGATCTGCCATCCTGAGAGCCAAGTTTTGCTATGCTAAGTATGTTAAGTGCAATGTAAAGTTACAGTGCAATCTCTATTAAGCAGCCACTTTCAGGACTTTGAAAAGTGGTCACTTTATAGAGGTTGGCCGCTTAATAGAGGTTAAAAATATACTGGGCACAAATGGAGGTCAAAATGATTTACTGACTCTATAATAATAGCAAAATGCTTTTTTAAAAGAGTTAAATAAGAGTTAATAAAAAAGAGACAACAATCCCCTCCCCCATGCCCCCCCCCCCCCCCCCCCTACAATGTTGGTAACAGAGAAATAAAGTGTTGGCGATAAGACAACAACATTGAAAAGCTTTTACGGGAATTGTAAAGTTTAAGTTACAACAATGCATGCACAGTACATTCTCTGAACCAGCATATTTTACATTAAACTATGTGTACAGTTGTGCCATTTAAAGTTGACCCAAAGTTTTGCTATAAAACCAAAGGAAACTTTTACATTATGCATATACTGCACATTATAGCAGAAGCATACATGCACAGTGTGCGGTACATGTATGTGCATATAACTCTGAGATTTATTTGCCAAAAATCGTAAACAAAGTAAACGGTTCAAACTATTAATGCACTGAAGTAGTCTAGAGGTCCCAACCTTGTGTTGTTTTCTTTTCCACTTGTTGCTGTGGAGTATTTCTGGGATCTTGCTCATCTCCAGTGTCAAGTCGATTGAGTAAGTAGTTGATTCTGTCTCTGATCTGTGTCAGCTCCCGCCTGAATTCAGCCACCAAGGTATGTTCAGGTGGCTTTGGTACTCCATTCACTGAAAAAAAAAATCAGAAAAATTAGTGCTTTCAATAAAAAGCCAATAAAACCCAAACGTTTTTTACCAAGTCTAAAAATTGTGGAATTACTCTAAAATATTATATTGGTATACATGTACACTTTTTTATCTCATCTGCATGCAATGTACGGTCCCTTTTGTAATGTTGATTGTGATGTTTCAAGGGTCTATACTGCTGATCTACTAGACGTGATATAGTGACTACCTCATGAGACTAACATAACTGTATAAGTTTATATTTACAACTACACCACTCACAATGAATAGCACTAGTATTATACTCTCTAAAAAAACAACTTCATTCTGTTCATTCAAACTGATTAAAATCAGTTTGTTTGAAAACATTTTGTTTTTGAACTTGTCACTCTTCCTAGCCAGTGTGAGTGTTGCATCAACTAACCTTCAAAGTGACCATAATTCAGAAAATTAAGAAAACTTAGACATTGATAACTCTAAGAACTGCAAGGGCTTACATAATTAGTAAACCGACTGGAACTTACCAAAAAGCGTTATCTTCAGTATTCTACTAAGTGATCTAGCAAAAGCAAGATCGGAACTATCGAATATGGTTATAAGATCGCCATCTGCAATACGAAAAAAGGTACATGTAAGCTGACGTTCAAACTCAATATAGGACGAAGTTTAAAGCTTTCTTTAAGGTCCAAGTTAAGCTACTATATTTCACAACAATTTCGCTACTCTCTATGCGCTGCTATCAAGATCTTCTGTAACTGTAATTGATAGTAATTTTACCTTCGTCTTTGTATTTAATGGTAATATCATCACTACTGCTGAGTTTGCCTCGGAAAACTCTTTGCATCATCAGCAACAAGTCGTCGTAAGTCAGATCTTCGTTGTGGATTGGAATGCATCGTATGTCATCCCCCAGTCGAGCTTTGATTATCAGTGTCCCGCTCAAGTCCACGTTAGCGCCAACAAAGTTTACACCTCTGTTACCAGCCGTGCCAATAGTGAAAGTTTCTGGTGTGTAATTCATCATAAATTCAGCTAAAAAAAGCTAATATGCGACGAGTTTTATCGTCCCCTTTGAATGTCTACGTTTTCTGCTTTATATCAATGACCTCATTCGTTTCCAGTCTCCTAGTCCGTATGGCTCGGGAGTGAAGGAACGCCGTGTTGTTTGCGTTCCCTAGCAAACATGTGTTCTTGGAAGAGTGCTTTCTTGCAGATGCGATCCTTCTTGGCTCCTCAAAGCAGAAGATACTACAAGAAAAAGTCATGGAAGGTGAGGACTCACAAGTCGATTCATTGCTTGCTTGTATAAAAGAAATCGGGATAATCAGACGAGTTGATAAAGTAAGTTATACCACCTTAAGGTAATTATAAATAAAAGGGTGATGCTGGCGTTTTTCGGAGCGCTCCGACGAAGGGCTAACTTTCGATACGTCAGCACCTCCTTTTTACCTTACGGTGATTTACCATTATTTATCAATTCGTTTGATTATCCCAATTTCTTGTATGGAATGATTTCCGCACCGGTCCCTACTTCATTATGCATGCTGTAGTTGAATTGTCTTGGGAAGTGTGCGTGCAAACATTTCTTGTTTTCTGGGAACGAAACCGTACAGCTACAGCATGCATAATGAAGTAGGGACCTGTGCGGAAATCTTGCCTTCTGTATTTCAATTCCCCACCGACGCAGCACCAGTTTCTTTAGAAACTATCTTCACAATAATTGCTTGTATAAAGACTGGCAAAATTCCAGGCGGATAAAATTCACTGATTGGTCCTACTTTTCGTGATCTGCGTCGCTTATGATTGGTGCAATGTGCGAAACCCTCACTGACGTGGAATTTTGATGTCATATCCACTTATAACAAGACTAAATTTGCAAACCTGATTAAGGTGTAGGTTGTTATTATTTGTAAGAATAGTAATAAACAATCGTCTCTTTTAATCGACCACACTGACTCTAATGCATGCTTCGAGGTGCATTAATCTAGTGATCAAAAAATACCGTAACATCATTAACATTTAATTAAAACACTGGAGCAAACAATTGACTTGAATTAAATATAAATGGACACTGCTTATAGAAAAATGTTATTCATCAAACAATATGCATTTACATTTGTTTGATAATAGTTTCTTGCTGTCTTTCTTAATCACGTCAAAGGTTTGTCGGTTCCAAAATGTTGAAAATGTAGAGACTGCAATAATTTTTAGGTTTGCATTTTGATCATAGATAAATAGTGCATTGGTTTCAGTCATGATTTTGTATGAAATGTAAAACCACTATTATTAATTCCAGTGTGGTTGTCACTAGTTAAAATCACTTGCTAAGGAAACAATATTTTCTAAATGAATTCATAATGTAATCTTTGCCACAATAAGCAGAGCAACTTAAGTCTGTTTGCTGCTTCTAACCAACAGATGCAGAGGAAGAAAGCATCATCACTTGAAAAGTTCTACTCATTTTACTCCGAACACTTTGGAGAAGAATGGCCTTCAATACTTGAATCTCTAAATCTTCCTTCCCAACACTGTGCGGTTGTCAACAAGTTTGCTACTCAAACAGACGTGTACAAAAAACTGTTAACACTTGATGTACAATCATTAGATATTCCACTGCTGAGCAAAAAAACTGTTGAAACAGAATTAGACCAATTAAGTCTAAATTGCTTTTTTCCTAAAGAAGAAAATGGAAATAGATTTCCCAAACAAGGACCCACAAGCAATGGATATTTTGACTATTATATCATGGATGCATCGTCTTTACTCCCTGTTTTGATCCTTGATATCCAGCCTAACAGCTGTGTCTTGGACATGTGTGCATCTCCTGGGGGTAAAAGTGTTCTTATTTCTCAGTTCCTCTCCAAGGATGGCTCTCTGGTTGCTAGTGAAGTGTCAAATCCAAGGAAGGCAAAACTTATTCAGGTGAAATGACTAAGCATTAAAGAAATATAATTATCGCCCTTACCTTGCTGGTTCCTCGAGCAGACAAGATGGGGTGAATCCTGAGTTCTGATTGGCTGCCGGTGCGGGCAAGATGGGCCTGCCTTCCCTCCTAAATATTAAAGCAAAATGGCCATGCAGTAAATCCATCATTGACTAAACAAGATGGCTGTATATTGGCCAAGTTCTTTTTTAGTACTTTTGTGGACCTTGACCACATCTCGGTCAGTAAGAACACAAGAAAGAACGTAGCCAATATGCAGCTATCTTGACCGGACAAGCTTGGTCAATACCGCGTATTTATCGATAGGCTTTCAACTGACAGTCATAAAATTCTAAACAGTTATCACAGTCGAACCTCGTTATTTCAAACTCATGGTTATCTCGGACTCCCCGTTATCTAGGACTATATTTTTAGATTCCCTTGGCCAAGATCAACCCCAGTTTTCTCAGAGTCTAATGACATAGATGATAGAATAAACATCAGAGAGTATCAGAACAGGGTCGTAACGAGGTATATGGGATCAGGGATCAAAGGCCTGCAAAGGGGTGGGATCAGGGATCACAGCAAGGGATCTGGGATCACAGCCCGTGGGATCGGGATCAGCGGTGTTTTTCATGGAATCAGGGATCAGGGATCAGAATTCTGATCGCTTTTGGGATCAGGGATCAAAATTCTGGGTAAAAAAATGGGATCAGCAACGAAAAAATACACCTCGTTACGACCCTGATCAGAACACAGCTGGAAAGTAGACTGGAATTGCGTAAAACATTTTTTACCCTGCACTGTAGCACCCTGGACCCACCACAATGTGTTGATAGTTCGTCCATAAACGATCAAATTGTTCTACTGCTTTAGTTACATAAAATAAGTTATGGTATATGTCTTTTCTACAAAAGTCGTATAAGTTTAAGGACAACCAAATGTGATACAGATCGTCATGTTGATGATTAATAGACTTCGTTGAATATGACCCTGACCCGTTTATCTCGAGGCCCCGCCATCTTAAACGATTTTTCGTCTCCTCTGAAGGTTCGAGTTTGCAGGGTTTAACTGTATTCACCAAGGAGGCGCCAAAGTCCAATGGAGTAATCAGAACTCAAAGCAAATACAGCATTAAGCGTGGGAAAATGCAGCAGGCTAGCTGTTTAGAAAGTAGTGCCAAATTCTCGAGCCAATTACCTATTGTGCCTTAGCAATATAGACGAAATGTTACTTAGGACAGATTTCAGTACCGCAGTAACTTAAGTACGGTATGCATTTATTGTGTTTATTTTTACTTAATCAGTGTATCAAACACAACATGCAGTCCTTTATTGCCTATAAACAAACACCGAAAAGAGAGGTGAAAAACATACACGTGACGGAGCATTTTACATGTGCTTAAAAAGATCTAGTGTTTGATCTAGCTTCTCAAACAAAATGATTTAGAAGGCAAAATGATATCCGAACAGTTACACGCCACAGAGCATGATTTCCTTGGTCTTTGTGTAATATAAGAAAAAGCAATACTTTTTATAGTGAATTGTCTCGCAGAATTTCCCAACGTGATCTTTTTTGGCTAGATCAGTCTCGTCTACTAACTATGGCTTGATAAATACTTCCCTGATTTCATGTAGTATAGTCATTGTTTTATCTCTCCCATATTTTAGGTAGTTAGAGAATACATACCAAAGATTTCCAAGACGAAACCCCTGGTTCAGGTGCGAAATCTTTGTGGTTCCAAGTTTGGAGAGTTCGAACCCTCTACTTACGACCGCGTGTTAGTCGACGCACCGTGTTCAACCGATCGTCACTTCTTATCTACTAACTTTAAGTACAGTCTCTGGTCTGACAGTCAATCAAAAGCCAAAGCTAAAGTGCAGAAGAAGTTACTCGCGTCTGCTTTGCAAAGCGTTGCTCCTGGTGGTATTGTAGTATACTCGACCTGCTCGTTGTCTTCGTTCGAAAATGACGGTGTTGTAGACGACGTTTTATCTGCGTTTTCGGCATCAGGCGAGCTTAAGGTCAGCGCTGTGGACGTGAAGCTTGTTGGTCATCCTTTGGCAGAAATGCTTAATTCCAGAGCGACAAAGTTTGGTACGCTTATTCTACCTCTAAGAACAAAAAACTGGGGCCCAATGTACGTCTGTAAACTACAGCGTCTCACTTCTGAATCTCAATCCAAATCACAGGAAGAAATTCTTACTTAATGGTTAAATGTTATCAAACCTAGAAAAATTCATTCAAATAACGTTGCTCCCACGTGTTTTCTATACCTCCCAGTAGCTACAGCGGGGAAAAGGAGAAAGGAAAGTGAAAGTCAAAGACTGGACTTCTGTAGTAGAAAAGAAAGAAAAGGTAAATTGTAATTGTAAAGAAATTGGTACTGTGTCGGTGAGGAAGTGAAACACAAGAAATTTGGATAATCAAGCAAGTTGATAAAGTAAGTTATACCACCGTAAGGTAACAAAGGGGTGTTGACGCTTCGAGCGTTAGCCCTTCGTCAGAGTGTATAAGATGATTATGGGTTATGTGCAATTTATGTAGAGAAGACGCCCATATATTTGACGCCATCCCACATTAAAGACACCAACCGAAGCCTAAAAATCTTCCGCGGCTTCAACTTCTCCGGCGAAAACAAATTTATTATTACTATGGGCATCACTTCATTATACACTGTCATACCGAACAACGGAGGACTTCAAGCAAGTTACTTCAGAACGAAACAGGTAGATTCTTCTCCGGCTACCACCGAAGATGCACATAAACCAGTGACGCGACACTTTAATCTGCCTAACCACTCCACTCAAAATATGGCGATCTGCTGTCTTTCCCGGCATCAAGGCAACACGGAGAGCCTTAAAAACCTAGAACAGAGGTTCATCTTCCAACGCGGTTCTCTAAATCCCCACGGTATCAACGAAAGTTTTTCATTCACCTTATTATTAACTCACTTTCGTTCGCACGTTGTTATGGCTCCACCAATAGGATAGCTCCAAACTTCTCTATACAAATTGCGTATAACCATATGCATAACTCTCTCATTCGGTCTGACGAAGGGCCAACGCTCGAAACGTCAGCACCCCCCTCTTCTACCCTACGGTGGTATAACTTTACTTGTTTGATTATCCCAATTTTAGACGTTAAATGCATACCTCTAATCGAGTTCGAGGTCCGTACTGTAAAATACGGACCGAGCTTCGCGCTTGGGCCATAAATCGACGGGAAAAAACGAGGATCTGTATTTTACACTACGGACCGAGAAAACGAGGTTAATAAGGTTGCTTTCATGACGTAACTACTGAGGGATTCACAGGGCGTCAAATTGCGCCTAATACAGGCGCCAATGCGACTAAATTTTTCACTTTGGCGACCAAATCCTTATAGTTAGTCGCCAAATTGACAACTAGAATTTCTAGTCACATCTTAACTAGAGATTTAGTGATTGTTGAAGATTTGTTAAAATAAATCTACAGCGAAGTTCCTCATTAGACTCATTTCCAAAACGCGGTCAGTAGTTCATGTATGACCCAAAGACCCCATGAAATGTCCTGAGCTACTTCAATTACTACACTTTATACAGCTTCTTCACTTACTACAGCTATTCTAGGCATAGAAGTAACTGTAGTGAATTTAACAAAGTGAAGTAGCTGTATAAAGTGTAGTAATTGTAGTAGCTCAGGACATTTCATGGGGTCTTTGGGTCATACATGAACTACTGAACGCAGCACATGTTCGAACGTAAATCCACAAGACGCCATCTTGTATTTACGTAACCTTTTACGTTGTATATGAACCATTGTAGTGTCCTCTTTGTAGCACGTGCAAATTGCGAGCTCATTTTTCATCGTGTTTGACAACATGTCGACCATGTGAGCTCATACACAAAATGGCCACCAACTTTTTGGAATTGGCTACCACTTTAAAATATTTAGGAGCCAAGTGGCTACTGGAAAAAAAATGTTAATTTTTATGCCCTGGATACAGGAGAGAATATCGTATCACTGAACCACTTTTAAGTCTCATACAACAAAAGCTTATTAACTGGATACCTGGATTGACCAATAAGAACGCGCAGACTATGTTGAGTTAATTAGACCGGCTAAAAGATAACCCTTGAAACTAGAATGACCAAGCGGAGCCTGCCCTGGCGTTATGATATAATTGTTAGTAGTATAATATACTGTATTTTTTCAAATAAGTGCTTATCAAGTTTTTTGATCTTGAGAGAGGAATCTTATTCGAGTTGGCGTTTTTTTTTTCGAGGGTGGGCGCTACTGAATAATTTTCTGAAATAACTTTGCGCCTTCATTCCCATAGACTGTCAGCCAACGAGGCCCGTAGCACCTGGTTGGCTATAGTTCGTGTAAGACTCGATTTCTTGGAAAGCGCGCGTTTGCTTATATCCAGGGGTTGCAGATGTAATAATAATAATAGCAATAACAATACAATAATAACAATACAATAACAACAATACTAATAAGAACAATAATGATAAATACTCCTCTTGCGCACTTCACTTATCAAAGTTCGCAGGGATATTTAACAATTACATTACGAGTTTTAGTAAAAATGATAATTAACGAATCATGCGTCAATGGAAAAAAAATAGCAAAATACTAAATCTTCCTGCGAAACTTCGCTTAAGCGCGAAGACGTCGCCATTTTGAAAACGATCAACCAAGTGCTACACTCTAATGGCTGATAGTGTGCAGTAGTTCAGCCAATCAGACTGCGGTATTTGCATTAGTATACCAGTAGTCGTCGTCGGCGGTAGCCGAGCATTATATCCGAGTAAGGTTCAACTCGGCCTCAGTTAAGTTGTAGCTGTTCTTGGGTGGCAATGTCTGATACGGCTGCCCAAACCCAGAGCTGTATGGAAGTGTCGAGGGCATTTTGTGCAGGGCGCTGTGGGTGGGGAGCGAGGTTGGAGAAGCCGCTCTTAACGTCTCTGTCTCTTTACTTCTTCCTCGGAACGACGTTGGTTTTCCATATACCAGTATACCAGTAGATTTTTATTAATTACAGATATAACTTCTACGTTTTAAAATCAAGTTAATTATTGAGAGTAGAGGCCCCCTTAAACAATGACCTGCTATTCACTGACCTCTTGGTAAGCTTTTTCATCTAGACCTCCACGTTTTTGTAGGCCGGTTGTGATCACCCCCGGGCTGTGGTCGCCAAAAACAAAGACATGAGCGATTCCCATCGATCAAAGCACACAAGTTTGGACACTTGCTTACACCTGGCCTTAGTCCCAAAATTCAACATATAACTCTAGAGCTTCTTCGTATTTTTATTTGTGAGTCAACGTAGTAAAAAATATACTTGAACAGCAGTAGAAGAAAAGCGACACAAAATAATGTAAATGTTCCGATCAGTACGTAGGACAACATGTCAACTTACAGTCGGTCTACTCAACAAACATTTGACAAACATTTGACGAACACTGGACCTAAAGGCATCTAGCTTTTGATTAGTTGAACCACTGAACTCATTTTGACAACTGATTTAATGTTTCTGGGAGCAATGCGGTCCACAACTTCAACCACTAAACTGTCTATGAAAGAGAAAAACGGTTCGTCCAATGATCGATCAAAATTCGAGTACTAAAATGCTGAGGGTGTTTTTTCAACTTAGGTAACATATCAGCTACA
Source organism: Ricordea florida (assembly GCA_949710005.1). Taxonomy (NCBI): domain Eukaryota; kingdom Metazoa; phylum Cnidaria; class Anthozoa; order Corallimorpharia; family Ricordeidae; genus Ricordea; species Ricordea florida. Next base: position 28,453,768 of record OX453272.1, read on the forward strand.
CTTATATCTATTTTATATTACAATATTGTCATATTACAACACTTACTTGACTGAGTTACACCTGACTTTCTTTGGTGCAAGTTCTGAAACAACGGTTAAACTATTAGTAATGTTTAACGGAATAGAGAGAAAACTGTCAAAGTCTTCTCAAGCAATGGTCGAGAATAACAAATATAAATGATAATAAATTTAAAAGAAATTTTCAGGGAACCGAGTAAGAGGGGACTGAGCTTGAGTTTGCAGGTCGTGCGACTGCAAGCGAGTGTAAAGTTAATAGGGGAGAGATGTGCTTTTTAAAATCGCCGTCTCCTACAGTCCTTCTTGTTGGATGACGTCAATCGACTGTAGCATGATATTTGTGACGTCTATGAGAGGAAAGACTTATTACGTCACGAATATCACAGGCCAATAGTAGGCGCTGTTATACACCATCACAGCCTATGCGCTGACATAGAACTTCTCTTGCTATTGGCTATATCGTACTGTGACGTGTCAGGGTCACAGCTTTCACGAAGGTCTCACCCATCTCGCAGCAATCGACTCCTCCAATAGATTTTTTTGGAGTAATTGACGTCATGTTCCCGGCTATCACGAAAATACCTGGGCACTTGAGTGAATCAGAAAACAAGAAATATTTTAAACGCAATAAAAGGGCTATGAGCGATTCGCCGGGAGAGGTATTTGGGGTCGTTACAATGAACGCAGGCTTGTGCTACCAACGTGCTTGCAGGATGGAATTAATCATGGCACTCACCGAGCGCTACACATCTTGTGAACTGATCTAGAGCACTCTTGGACATGTTGTATGCCAAGACTCCAGGAAACTAAAACAAACATAAACAAAGGAATAAACAAAGTTAGGAAAAATTATCCTCGACACTCACTCCTTCAAGCAACTTGTTCTGCAATTTTAACGGTTATTTAGAAATGGGTATACTGACCCTCCCACATTTAGAACTTCTTGAAAACAGAGGTATTGCATGGTCTCTGGGTTTAGCAAAATAAATCAAACGCAATGCTCTTTTTTTTTCTTGCAGTATCACTGCCCCACGGGGGGGGGGGGGGGGGCTCGCCATTATATTTAGGTGAAGGTGACATTATATTTACGTGAAGGTGACAGTGAAATCCATAATATAGATAAAAACAACTTACTGATCTCAGCCCATTAACACTTGATACATTTACAATGCATCCTACAGGAAAACAAAATAATTTGTGGTTAAGGAGAAGCTTTACTCAATGTGAATCATATCTTAAATCCTAGATCAGAGTGTTTTTGGAGGGGGAAGAGGTGAGTCATTTAATCTGGACAAGAATTTCTTCAAGGCTTACCATAGGTAAACATGCAAAGTGTTTGTTTTTTAATTAAAAACAAAAACAAATGCACTTGAAGTAACCCTTTTCACATGAACTGATGCAAACAGGCATACATGGTATCTGCGATATTTGTTTGTGTTAAAATGTGTAATATTTTCAAGTACCTTTTGTTTCAATCAAATACGGTACGGCTAATGACGTCAGATGAAATACAGCCCTAACAAGTATAGATAAAACAATTTTTAAATAATTAATATCACGGCATCACTTTATAACATTCAATGAAAGATATTTATTACAAACAGCCAAAAATGTCACATTTGTTATTATAATCATTTCTGGAATATTCTAGAGACTTGCTATACACAAATAACACATTAAAAGGCTTCCTAGAATGCACTCTCAAGTAACTTGTGATGAAATGTTAGATTCTCTGTCCAAATTGCCTTAGGTTCTTCTTGCAAATCCAAGGGAGAATTCAATACAGGCTCAGGAGTCACAGAATGATGAGAACTGTACATGGTTCAATAGAATTTGCCAGATTGCCCAATTATCTGATATTGCTTAATTGTTTCATCAATATATAAGAAAAAGGGTGTATGCTAATGTTATTAATAGTAGTTTAATATGTTGGTTTGATGACTACTAATAGCTGGTGTCAAATATTACCACTGACAATTGCACCATCAGGAAATTGCAGGTATTCTTAACAAACCTACATAAACTAACCGCACATTGGTTCTCATCAGAGCATCGAATGCTTCTAAACTAGTGTTTTCAATAGTTCCCAAACCTATCATACCAGCATTGTTAACCTGTAATAGAAATAATAGATTGTTTCTTAAGAAACCTGTAAAACAATACCTGTAGTAGAAAGGAGTTTCCAACTGGTCTTATAAATAATCAATTTTTGTGATTTCTTTGGATTTGCATTGTTGCCATATTAAGTGAAAACATCTTAGGCAAATATCTTACCAGACAGAAGTAAAACTAAAAGCAAAACATTTTCAGTAGTATGAATGCATTTTCTGGTGAGATAAAAACCACTCAGTCGATTACGGTGCCTATCTAGGACAGTAATTTTCAGTAATTGAACAGTAATTGAAATAATCATTCCAATATCAATATTACTAACACAGAAATGTGAACAACAGACAAAGGAAATGTGGTGTAATAGTGAATAGATCATACTTGAATATAGAGGTGTAATGTCATGATGGTTTTGAAACATGTCTAGCCAACCAGTTGATGCTTCAAAACTTTTGTGATTGCCTGACTTAACATTGCTGAGAAAGGTTTAATTTGTCTAACCAATATCACATCCTATCAACAACAACAACATCTTTTATTTAAACATGGTAGGTTTTCAAGCTAACATAGCTTATGGAGCCATGTAAAAAATGTTAATCAACTAATAGAAATAAGAATGATAATAAACAATTATAATTATTAAAACTGGATGTAGTCAATAAAAATGGAATATGTACAATAAAAATATGGAAATAGTCAATAAAAGGTGAGATCTCTGTCAATTTGGTAATGGCCCATTTGCGGTGACTCTTTATTGAAGTTCAAGTTTCTGAGAGCAATGAGACTTTTTGCCCTTTTGGCATAGTCCCTGGCGCCCTATATTTATGAGAAAAATGGGACCAGAGAAACATGTCTGGATAATCAAAAAGTCTGGATAGTCAAGGTCTGACTGTACAGTGTATTTTCTGTTCTGATTGGCCAAAGTGCTTGCTTTGGTTTAGGTTAATAACAGTAATTTGGAAACCATGACTACCTTAATATAGTAAGCCAAATGCATATATGCTTTTTAATTTCATACCAGAATATCCAGTTTTCCAAAGTGTCTAACTGTTGTTTCAACAAGTGTCTTTACATCTTCATCATTGTTCAAATCACCTGGGACTGGCAAAACCTAGAAATAGATCAGAAGAACAAAGAACATAAACCACCCACTGTCCAGTTATTAACAATAATTTTCATTGTTGGATAAACAAAGGAAAAATGCCAGATTCCCATTATGGGATTCTTTTGAGATATTTATTGCATGAAGAAAATCTCCAAACTTGGCAAAGTGAGAAGTCCCACACAGGGAATTCTCAACCAAGTTCCCTGGTTGGGACTAGTGACTCTCACTCCTTTAAATTTGGGATTTTTATGGGTATTCTTCAAACAGCCTCAAAAAAACTCCTATATGTGAAATTGGTATTTTTCCTCTGAGAGATCTCTTAAGACTGCCATTTAATAAAACAATTATTGTTTCATTGGGGGAAGTGAGGTACACAGTCATGCTAAATTAACCTGAGCATCCCCTCTAGCTTCTTTGCACTTGGATGCCACTTCATTAAGTCTCTCCTTATTCCTTCCTCCAATAGAAACATTGCAGCCAAGTTTTGACAACAAAAGGACAGCTGCTGCACCAATTCCTGAACTGCCTCCTAAAACATATACAAGATAGAACAAACTTTAAGCTAAACTGTACAGTACATCTTAAATAGGCCATAAAACCCATACGTGGTGAGCTCATATCTGTTCCTGTAACCTGAAGTACAGGTACCTAGGAGTATTGATGCCTCACCCTCACCCCGATCTCCACCACCCTCCCCACCCCACTCATGGCAGGTAGTCTCTTGGGAAATGCTAGCTCTAGCATTGCACTACCAGCAACCATAAATTTGTATTTAAGACAAATATAAGAAAATTATGTCCTACTAGCTGTTATTGGTAAATATTTTTGGAATGATCTTCCTCTTTCCATTTGAAATATCCTATCAAAAATCCTTTTTTAAAGAGCAGTTGACAAATACTATAGGCAAGATTTCTGCACAGGTCCCTACTTCATTAGGCATGCAACAAATGAATTGTTTAGGGTAATGCACATGTAAACATTTCTTGTTATTGCAGAATGTAACAGTATGGCTGCAACACGCATAATGAAGTAGGGACCTGTGCGGAAATCATTCCAAAAATAATAAATAAATAACTAACTAAATAAATAAATTTGGATACACCTGGGTGTGGAGCCAGTGGGGCAACCGGTATCTTGCATAAGGAAACAATGTAGTGTAAAGCCCTCAGCTGGGTGTGAGCCCCAGAGGTAAGTCCCACAGCTAGATTTCCTTATCACTCAATACTTCATTATGTATGCAGTACTGTGACTTAACTGTTTGGGACAATACACAAGGAAAGATTACTTGTATTCGACGAAAGAATCAGTACGTCTATAGCGTACAAAATGATATGTCGGGAAATAGGGAAATCTAGCCTTCCCGAAACGCTATAACCACTACGCTACCATGCCTCTGCACTATACAATTATCGTTGATTTAAAGTCCATGTACTTGATTATCTGAAGGGGTTAAAGTTGTTATATTGATTTCAATGTATATAAGAATCATATACAATTTGACAAAAATCTTGATCACAAAGCCAGCATATAAATCGGCCTGATATATAGATTATCCAACCTGTAACCAATGCGACTTGACCAGAAAAGGATAGCGCTCGGTTCGCCATTTTGACTCTACCTTAAAGTACACTAACGTACGTTTACATGACGTCTTTTTCTGAATATTTCGATAAGAGGACTTGAAGTTAAGTAATAACAAGACGATCTAAGATCGTAAGTCGGACAACAGGTAGATGTGCTGTTATGAGTGTTGACCACTTATGGTGCGGAGTGGTCCAAAAAAGAAATGCTAAGGGTACCAAGGTCCTGGTTTCCAACGTGGCATCTTTGTTGTCGTTTCCTCGAGCTTCATCGCGAGGCACCTTGTCTTTATCAGCAAATGCTCTTCTGTCACTCTGTCCACATTTTCTGTTCACTGGTAACTCGTTTGATTTCTGGTTTGATTCTAGTGAGACATTCGCTAAATCATTTGATTCTTTTGCTATTTTCAGTTCGCGGAACGACCCGTTTCGAAATATACGCTCATTACACACGTCATCTTTTAGAGTGTGTCTACCGCGAACGGTTTGTGGGTCTGTACGTTTGAGCGTAGAAAAGATGACACCATTTGTTTTCAACATATTCGCCATCGACTTCGACATCGTAGAAAGAAGTTTGCGCCCGTATTACGTGTCTGCGGTATTCCCCATTGCACGTGACTGCGATTTGCGATGAAACTCGAGGGTAAACCTATAGTCGGTTGCCCGACTAATAATGAACAACTTCCCTGGCTGATCTTTTACCATTTCCATTTGCCAAGGAAAACCATCTTTCTTTGCTACAGTGTGAATTCATTGGTTTCTGGCACCAAAGTTACAAAAAAAGTAAAATTACAAAATCGTGCTGCACGAGTAAGTAATATGGTTCCGGATTATCTTAGTCCGCGCTTTGTCTTCCATTTCGATACTTACCAAGTGCCTATTCGTACGGAACCCGTACACCGACTCGCATTTGCTATTCACACGGGAATCTTCTGAGTATGCGCCATACAGCTATTACTCACAAAAATATCTCGACCCACTTTCAGTTTTTCAACATTAACCCACACGGCATCGATTTCGTGGTATTATGGTTGGATATATACAACATCCTTTTATAAGTAACGGTCACGAGATGAAATATTTCGTGACAAGTAGCTGGGATGTACAGTTCGTTCAAACATACCCTCGGTTGAACAAAACGAGCAACCAACACGTTGTTCAAAACTTGGGTGTAATTTTCTCTTACTGAGTACTTCAGACAACTGACAGGGCGATGTTTGAGCATCGAACTTGTACTCCCGTACTTCGCACTGCAGATACTATTCGAACAGACTTTCCAGGAAGAGCAGGATCGAGGAGTCTGGGTACGAGCTGCCGTGAATAAATAGCTTTAGGAGAAATACTCAGGTGATTATACAAAACCACGCGCTCTGATTGGTTCGCTATCTCGGATTATCAGCCGATAATCACCTCGACGAACAAAATGGCTTCCAGTCGTTCGCGCGCCTTTGATGAAATAAATTTTTTTCGTGTTGTATGTTTTTTCTTTTCTTTTTTGAAATAATCGCCTACGTATTTATACTAAAACAATTATTCGCCTCAGGCTCAGTGATTATCGGTGAATATTAGCCTCGACTTCGCCTCGGTGAATATTCCTCGATAATCACTTCGCCTTCGGCGAATAATTGTTACGTATTGCGCATACTCAGAAGATTCCCGTATGAATAACAAGTCGGTGTACGGGTACCGTACGAATAGCCACTGCGTAACCTATAACCAAAGAGATAGTGGCTGTAATCCCACAGCCCCGCACTAATTATTGTGCGGCAGTGGAGCTGTATTGTGGAATAGTCTGCCATCGGATATTCGACAGTCACCCACTCTCAATGAATTTAAATCTAAGTTAAAGAATTATGATTTTAATAGTAGTCTTACCACTAAGTTTCTATTTTGCTTTTATGCACGGCTTCGTTGTAAAGCAGGCTTTATCAGTAATATTTTTTAATATTTAATTTAGTTAGGTAGTTAGATTTATACATGAAATTTGATATTGTAAATTCCTGAAGGAAATACCGTGTCTAAACAAAGATTTCACCTTCACCTTTACCACAATTCCCCGACACCGACAGGGAGGGGGGCAAGGAGGGTCGAAAGAAAGGAAGACGGTTACACTGTGCCCTACCCCACCAGGTCTAGAAATAAACAAAGGAAAAAGAAGGCTAGACAATTCTGGTCAATTATGTTTGGCTTTATTAATGCCCAGCATGAGAAGCATAAAATGAACAGTTATACAAAACCGCAACATGATCCAACAGAGTGATCGGCAGGGGTGTCCGCAGGATTCTCCACAGCCAGAATCAGCGTCTATTTGTAAGACCGACCGGCTAAAGAAGTCTTTTAGTATTACCCATAGCGTGTGAATTGATACAAATTTCGTAGATTTTAAACTATATTTTTTCTTACTTATCTTCCGTCATACATATGCACGTAATTCAGTCGCTTAGACTGCGAAGTTTTTTTATCTTCTTAGTCTTCTTCTTCTTCAGAAAAACCTCATAGTGGGCAAAAATTATGGACCGATCATCATTTACTGAGTAGGGTGTGGGTGGGTGGGGTGGTGGGGTGGTACAAAAGTAAATATCCCATGTTTGGTTTTTCCTGACACCCCCTATCAGTAGGCATGATTTTTCCTGACACCCCCCCCCCCCCTTCCTTCTTCTCTTGAATGTATGAAGTTAAAATGAAAGACAATTTTTGCTGCATTTATATTTGAACAAATTTATGTGGCCCCCTTGGGCCATGCATAGAAACTGGTGACGCAAACCCTATTTGCACCAGCCTGCGCCGACTACACTATAAATTATGACCGGCCCTTAGGAAACCTGTGTAGGAACAAAGCCCGAAACTCCAAGGAACCTTCCTCCTAGGTTAAAATAACTCGGTGGAATGGCGCTATTTACACCGTAGTAGGTAGTGACAGGAACTTTCAGTTAAAAAGTTTGTTGAAATCTGTCGTACAATAAGAAAGTGAAATCTTCATTAAGTAAATCATTGATATCAGTGCCAGGATTCCGTTTCAATGCCATTGTTTAAAATAGATCATATGTTTCTCAAAATGTTTTGATTGTTCCAGATGATTTGGTTTTGCTTTGGCATATTGTCTTCTCATATTAAGGATTTATTATTCTGCCAATATTTTAGTATCACAAGATATAGAGGGGGTACTGCATTTAAGTGAAATAACTTTACGTCATATTTACAGTTTAGCAAGAAGAACAGGGCCGCCGTGTCAGTTACTTAAAGAAATGTTCAATGATAATTTTCCAGGGTGAATGGGAGTTTTGATGTATCCTATTGATCCAGGCAATTTTAAGCGCAATTTCCATTGTTCTTCAAAACGATCTTACCAATGTTGAGAAATGGTTAGTAAGCAACAGGTTGATACTCAATCAGAGTAAAACTAAATGGATGCTGTTTGGAACAAGGCAAAAACTAGAACACTGTCCAGATTATAAAATAGAGCTTCATGGGAAAAACATTGACCGAGTATCAAGCTTCTGTTACTTAGGGGTAACACTAGATGAGAATCTTTCATGGAACGAACATGTAGAATTGATTTGTAAGAGAGTAAGAAAACGTCTCGGCCTGCTGTCCCGCATACGACCCTACCATACTCTAAAAGCTGCTAAATGCGTGTATAATTGTTTAGTTCAGCCGATTTTTGATTACACTAACACGGTATGGGATGGGCTGTCAATTGGGTGCAGTAACAGCTTGCAACGTCTGCAAAATAGAGCAGCACGCATTATACAAAGGAGGGCAACAACCGAAGGATCTTTTAAAATGTTAGGGTGGGTGGATTTGGAAACCCAAAGAAAAGCCCACAAATGCATTTTAGTTTTTAAATGTTTAAATAATTTAGCTCCTCCATATTTGTCGGATTATTTTATTAGAAATTGCAACGTTCATTCATATAACACGAGGAAAAGGAATGACATGCACTTGCCGAAACCCAAGTTAACGCTAGGGAAAAGGACTTTCAGATACTCTGGTGCGCTTCATTTTAATAATTTACCCACTACAATAAAAGAAGCAACATCGCTCCCCATTTTTAAAAATCTTCTTAGACTTTATTTTAGAGAGTAGTTTTTATTTATATATTTTTAAGCGCTTTTTACCCGCTTTTTTTATAATTGTAATATTAATCTTTATATATAGAAATTTAATGTAGTCTTAATTTACGCAGGGCCCCTTTTGATACCAGCCAAGTGCTGATTGGGCCACCCTGCCTAAATAAAGTTGACTTCACTTCACTTCACTTCACTTAATCAACTCGTTTGATTTACCCAATTTCTTGTGTTTCAATTAATTCCCCACTGACGCAGCACCAGGTTCTTTAGAAACTATCCTCACATAATTAAAACTACCGACAATTTTAAAAAGTTTTTAGCTCCGGCCAAAAGAACTTTAAGAATTCAGTTATCAGACCGTCGCTACAAGAGGTTTTTGCTGCAGCAAAATCTTTTAGTGTATTGAAAGCTTCAGTTTCACATAAAGCTTTATCTTGGTCAAACAAAGTAGGATTGCTGTGAATCGTACAAGGATTTGAAAAAATTACTTTGTTCTTCTTAAATGTCAAACTGATTTGTTATAACTGAACCGTTTTGTAGCTTCAGTTTTGAAACCAGTTTTCTGGAACAGTTTCTTTCTTCAAGGTTCAGTAAGTATTTGTTGTTCTCCTTGTTCGTGCCATCTTACACAGCTCCTGGGGATGGTGCCTCGTGTTTTGAATGCCACAATATTTTCACGACGAGCTTGGGTAGAATTTAGTTCACATATTATTTGTCTGTTTTTTTTTTCGGCCATTATAAATAGTTTGTTCATTGTTTTTGTAAGGAAGATTATTCATCACGCCTTTTCCTTACTTTAATCTCAGAAAATTTAACAGTAAATCCTCTGATTCCCATGTTGACAAGGTTCCATATTAAGCCAATGTCTTTAACATCTTGAAATTTCTCTTTTAAGTGTACTAACGTTCCGCGAAAGTCAGTAATATATTGCTCATCTTCGAGAAGAGAGGAGTTAAATTTCTAGAAACCGGGTCCCTTTTGTTATCGTAAATCTTCAGTCAAAAGATATAATTGTACCACACAGTGGTTTGTGTTTGGTGCGAACAGGATATCATTCTTAACAGTAATGCTTCTAAGTTGTTTGGAGATTTGGAAGTAATCTGAGCAACATTGCTCTTTAAAAGAGTTCTTTCTGCATTCAAATTGCTTAGTGTTTGGATTTAAGGAGCGCCAAATATCACACAAGCTGACATAGCATATCACACGCCAAATATCACACAAGCTGACATAAATTTTCAGTTTCTTTTATAACCGGTACCGTTTTTGAAGTAGGATGCCCGCCCTCCATCTTTCTCGCTTGGCGAAAGAGCGCAATTGAAATCGCCACCAATAATCATCCTTTACTGTGCGAATTTGGTAATTCTGTTTTGAAACTCTATAAAACAGAGTGTTTGCTGATTAATGTCGTTTGTGTGTGTCTGGACTGACCTAAACTAGTATTATCTCTTTTGCTAAACTGGCTGCCTGCCCCCTTTAATCTTATAGTATTTCAGGTATGTAGCCAGTCCCCTCTTTCTTTTATAAATAATCTAACTAAATTTCTGTAATTTAACTACACAGGGAAAATAAAGCGTGTTGTTGTTGTTGAGCGTAAACCAAGAGGCAAGAGCTCCCATACAATAATACCACCCCTGACCACCCCACCCAGGCAGTAATAGATTTTGGCCTTACGGACTTCTGCAGGTATTTATTCCTAATGACTACTTTCAACCTGACTGCAGCTTAGACATACAAAAGGAGAATACAGAGCAAATAAATTTTCCTAAAATTTTCATTCTGGTGCGGCAATTATCGGAATACTAGTGCTTTCTGCGCGGACTAAAAACCCGTAAGGTCCACCTTTTTGGCATAATACCAAGAAAGTCACTTCAGTCAGGAACGTTCTACTTTAAGATTTCAAGAGAAACATGATAAAGCTATCTGCTGTGTAAATTTTTGATCAAGATGTTTTGATCCACGTAAAATATTTAGGATTGTATTTTTCTCGCGCAGGACGATCGAAGGAACCACGTACACCACATGTAGATGCATACGTGTAAAAATATCCCTTGGTTTTGGAGCACGAAACAGTACGGCTACAGCATAAATGATGAGGCTCTACAGAAAGTTGAGCTAATTTGGTAACCCAAATCCTAAAACTTTACCTGTTACGAGAGCAACTTTACCGGAAAAATCCCGTTCCTGGCCAGCCATCTTGAATATTCCTCGGAGGTCCGTTAGTAGTTGCTGGTTTTACATGAAGTAGAGTATCGTGAAAGGCTGAGTCGCCGCTCGCAAGTAACAACCGGGCTTTTACAGTGTGGAATACAGCTGCAGAAGTTAGAAATGCCCCAGTATGAGCTTGCCTTGATAACGAGAATCCTAAATCGGGTAAGGACTATGTTTTAGGCTATAAACGTTTTTGGTACCCTGGCGCAGCTGTATCGGTTAACTGTGGAATCTCTTTACGCGTGTGACCAGTATGTGCAGTGGGTTCTGTCCTCGTATCCTCGGTACACAAGAGCCGATACAAAAGACCAAACAATACATTACAGCTAAACAATGACTCCTAAACAAAGAAAGCACAATGGTCATTCCCTCGTATACGAGGACAGAGCCGTGCAGTCGCAGAAATTTGCTTAATGGCGATGTCTGATTTCACTTGGAAAACACTGCACAGCAAAGATTATTTTAGTTGTCCCATATAAAGTCAGAAACGTGACAAAATGTAATTTCCATCTTCTACTTTAGATCTATTCCCATAAACTTTACTGCATGCCCACTAACTCTCCCGGTTTTCATAAAATCTCCCGTTCTCCCGGTTAGAGCGCCAGATCTCCCAGGAAATACCTACCACGGCCTTTTTCAGTTTTTTTTTCATTAATTTCGTTATTTTCGGGATGTCAAAAAGGAAAATAAAACAAGAAGTGGATTTGGTGCTCTTATAATGTGCTGTTCTCAATCGGAAAATGTTAAACAGAGCAATCAAGTTGATGTATATTAAACAAGTATGGTAATTGTCAGAAATCAACCAATCAAATTGCACAATACTTGGTAAAAAGCTGGCACAGTTTTCACATGCAGTTATCAGTCGAAGCGAAGATGGCCAGCATGAATCTCAGTTCACTGCAAAAATAATTTTTAGGCGCCCTTCCCTCAGGTTTTGAGGGAGTGAAACATGCCTGCCAACTCTCCCAGTTTTTGTACCCGGGGGCCGGTTGTTCGAAGGCCGATTAGTGCTAATCCAGGGTTAAATTTTAACCCAAGTTTCTTTTCCTCTTATTAAAAATCATTTTCTCAGATGACTTTCTATATTTTTTTCAGAGCATACAATCACCAAATTGTATTCAAAACAAATTGTACTGAATGTGCTATTTAAGCTTTCTTATCTGCATTTAAATTTCGCACTAACCCTGGGTTACCTTAATCCTGCTTTGAACAACCGGCCCCTGGGAGTTGGCAGGTATGTTACTATGCATGCTGCAGCTGCATTGTATTGAAAAAATGCACCAGCAATTTTTTTTTTGAAGAGGGAAACAGTACAGCTGAAGCATGCACAATGAAGAATGAAGTAGTACAAAAATCTAGTCTTGGCCATAATACGAATGTAAAAACTAGCAAAGACAGACTGTAACCTCGTACTTTTGATCAACTGGTAGATTCTCCTTTCTGTTTGTCATTTGTGTCCAGGGGGACTTTGACATAAGGTCAGGAGTCACTTAAGGGCATTTTCCACATACACCTCCAACATCTCTCCTTTAAATGTCCTTTGCTATTTTCTTTGGGTGAATAAGGAAACCAACCACAGTAGCGTAGTATGACTTGTTTTTCTCCCAAACTCCTCACGTAGCTGTTTTGTCTTGATGCGGCCACTTTGTTCGTATCCTTAATAGGAGAGCTTTGCATCTGTACTTCGACGGACAGCTTTGTCAATTATGGACAAAGGAGGTGTGGTTAGAAAGATGGAAAATCTTGGTGAACAAGAATTGCCTTACAGGATGAGGAGGCATGCAGAATGGCACACTCATGGAAGGTACAGTACCTCTAGATAAACATGTTTGACTTTGGCAGTCTTCTTACTACAGCCAAGTAACATTTAATATTTGGAGCTGAATTATATATATTAAACACAAGGAGGTGTTCAACCTCAAGTTAGATACACTGTACTGAAAAGTGACGTCGAGCGTACGTGTACATGTAACTTGTAACTGTGTTGTCAGGTGTTAAATGGATTGGTCAAGTCACACTTTTGGGTTCAATCCATACAACAGTATGAATATATGGTTTACTCCTTATATACTGACTACTCAGGTTTGATAAAAAGCTTTTCCATAGTAGGATAATTTAAAAGAGCATATATCACAGTGGGGCATTTTCATTACTTTGTTTCTAAGCTTGATGCCCCCCCCCCCCCCCCCGTTTTTTGTGGGAAAAGGGACAACCCTGACAAACTGCCGCTGGTGCAAAGATGATCACAGATGACAATATCCTTGTTCGCTGGTTGGTTTTGATAACCCTGTGTACTCAAGTGTTTAAGGATTTGTTATGAACCTTGTAAGGAAAGATACTCTTAAAGATTAAGGTAAAAATTTATACCAAAAGGTTTCAAACACACTGTGTACTGTATGTACATGTATCGCAATATCACATTTTATTATATGGATAATGGTGTTTTACTGGAAACTAAAACACTTGTATTTTCCATATTTCTACTCAGTGATGATATGAAATATTTATGTACCAAATGTCCCGGACGTACGCATACGTCCTAACAAAGTTACTCTCCCGCTAGTTTCTTGTCCGTAGAATAAAAAGAACTTTACACTGTGGCTTGAAGATATGTTTTCACCACTCTAAAATAAATTCATATCTTTGCGCCACCATGTAATATCCTCCATGTATGGGCACTATATCACAGCATACGGTACATGTGTTTTGCCTCATTTTTGTTTTTAAAAAATTATTAATGGATTGAAAATGTTGTCACATCTACTGTAACCTTAAGTTTGTTTGTACCTGATATTAGCGGGGCTCCAGCGCGCGAAGCGCGCGTGGAGCAGAGCCCCATACTCATGGAATATGGTCAACCTCTTTTCTTTTGGTTTGTTACGTGACTGACCGAGCGTACGTACGTACGTACGTACGTACGCGTCTACAGATTGTACGGGTAGGGTAGGGGAGACTATCAAAAGGAAGGGAGGGGTATCTCAGGCTTGTCTTGGCAAATCCACATCTTTTATATTGGACATTCACAATATGGTCAATTGACAGCTGTCAAAACGGGATAGCCACTGACCAGCATCACATGACCATATTGTGGGCTCATGTGTCAACTCATCGAGGTGACGTGATTTATTTGGAAGCTGTTCTGGTAGCCCGCGTATTTTTGGCGGGAAATTGCGTTGATGACTGAAAAAGAAATTTTCAGTTCATTGTCTTTTTGAGACACAATATTACTACTCTACACTGTTAAAGTTTTACTAAAGGATAAACGAAACAATTTCTATTGCTATGTCAACAAACAATAGCAGAGAAAATATAATTTGCAGAACACAGGGTTCAGGTGAAGAGCAACGGGAAAGAGAGCAAGAATTAACTGAGGAAGAATGAGCGAAGTAGATCGCCAAAGAAGGCGCGCTCGGGAAAGAGAAAGGAGACGAAATTATAGCGAAGAACGCCGACAAGCAAAAAGAGTCTGGGTTCGAGAAAATAGACAAAGTGTTAACGAAGAGCGCCGAGAAGCGGAAAGATTCCGTGCTGTGGAAAACAGACAAAATTGTAGCAAAGAATGCCGAGAAGCGGAAAGACTTCGTGCTGTGGAAAACAGACAAAATTTTAGCGAAGAAAGCCGAGAAGCGGAAAGACTCCGTGCTGTGGAAAACAGACAAAATTGTAACGAAGAAAGCCGAGAAGCGGAAAGACTCCGTGCTGTGGAAAACAGACAAAATTGTAGCGAAGAAAGCCGAGAAGTGGAACGACTCCGTTCTATGGACCACAAATTTGCATAAGTTTTGTCTGCATAATATTTGCTCACTGATGCGTGACTCAGCACTCGCACTTTCCACTTTTCCTTAAACTTGACACTTGACTTGGAAAACCAACTTCTAAACAAACCTTCTTCAGAAAAATGATCTTCTGAATGCACTACTTTTGAATGAGAAGCAAACTGATGAAAGATTTCAAATTTTTATGTCCTTTAATCATATAAACATCTCCCCTGTCGACGGCTAAGAAATACTCCCGCAGGAATTTTCTGTTGGCGGCAAATTGCAGAATGTAGCGCTTTCACTGGCAGCTTTTCGCATTGTCGACGTTGTCATTTAGTGTGTCGATTGAGAACTTTGGTTTCAACGCCGTTGTTTTCGTAAAAAATGTTCTTCTAAATTGTAAAATGTCTCAAATGTATGTTAGTCATTCACGCGTTGCGTTGGACCAGGTCTACTTATAGTTCACACTTTTACGGTTATTTATTTCTTTTGTTTAAGTAACTACAGCTGATTGTAGTGAATAAATGAAGGCAGTAATTTTTTAAACTTACAATGTCATTAAGAAAAGAATAATTAATAATTATTTTTTCATTCTCGTGAAAAATGTTTTTCGGGCTGGTAGATGTTGGTTACAGCTTGCCCAAAGGGCAATCTGTAAAATTAATTTTCTTTGCACCCTGCTTGGAGTAAACATTTATTTTACCTAGGTGTTCGTTTTAACACGAAAATGACAAGAGCCGTGTCCTGCATTTCCCAGTAGGGTGTACAAGTCTTTTGAATACATTTACGCAAATAGAATGGTTAATTTCATCAGGAATAGAATACAGTACATTGATAATTTGTTTTTTTTGTAGAATATACTCCATGACTTTGTAGGTAGAAAGACCGTACTTATGGCAGACGAAAGTTTAGACAAAAATCATAGCAAGTTAACTGACCTCGACACTTAACTATAGTTAAAAACGTTTGTGAATTCCTTCACAATATTTTAGAATGCTTTTACAGTTTAAAGTGAAATGAAAGTACTAACGGGAGCCCCGCTTTTAGGCTTGGCTAAATCTATATATTAATTTTTAGATCATGTTTTTTTCATCAGATACTTCTTGCTCAATTTTGATCTTGGAGTTGATTCTCTCAAGGAACTGAAGGATGAGCTAGACACTGATATTGATCTTATAAGGCCAAGAGTTGTAAAAGTCAAGAGTCTTCACAACCCGAAAAAATACAGTCTGAAAAACTATGATTGTTGGAAGAGCTATCAACCACCTCAGATCAATTGATTGTGCTTTTATAGAGAGAGCCATCATTAGTACTATTGATGTTGTAAATTCATGCATGTTTGTATTTTAGATTTTGTTTGCTATTGTTGTCTCCGGAAAACAATAAAAGGGCTGGGTCAGGGGTTTCAATAGAAGCTGGCAACCGGCGAATTTCGCCGCCTACTTCCCAAATCATCGCCACCTACTTTCTAACATTAAATTTGTTTTTGGTCACTTGAGTTTCTTGAGTCACCTGTTACAGCCGCCTACTTTAATATGGTCAGCCGCCTACTTTAATGTGGTCAGCTGCCTACTTTAATATGGTCAGCCGCCTACTTTAATATGGTCAGCCGCCTACTTTAATATGGTCAGCCGCCTACTTTAATATGGTCAGCCGCCTACTTTAATGTGGTCAGCTGCCTACTTTAATATGGTCAGCCGCCTACTTTAATATGGTCAGCCGCCTACTTTAATGTGGTCAGCTGCCTACTTTAATATGGTCAGCCGCCTACTTTAATGTGGTCAGCTGCCTACTTTAATATGGTCAGCCGCCTACTTTAATATGGTCAGCCGCCTACTTTAATGTGGTCAGCTGCCTACTTTAATATGGTCAGCCGCCTACTTTAATATGGTCAGCCGCCTACTTTAATGTGGTCAGCTGCCTACTTTAATATGGTCAGCTGCCTACTTTAATATGGTCAGCCGCCTACTTTAATATGGTCAGCCGCCTACTTTAATATGGTCAGCCGTCTACTTTAATATGGTCAGCCGTCTACTTTAATATGGTCAGCCGCCTACTTTAATATGGTCAGCCGCCTACTTTAATATGGTCAGCCGCCTACTTTAGAATTTATTGAAACCCCTGCTGGGTATAAAATACCAGTAAGATACATTTGTTATGTGACAAGGGCAAGGTCGTCTTCAGGAGAATGCCAATGTTCTCATTGGTTCTTCATCCTTCAGGATTTTGCCACATGGACTGGTTCCATGGAAACAGTTATGTGCCATGTATTTCTAGTTTGCAGAAGCCGACAAATTCAAAATTTGTAAATAAAACAGAACAAAGAAAATGTGTATGTAATCTCCGTCAAAGAAAAAGGTCATACTAAAGAGCTTAATTTCAATGTCCTTTTTTTTGGTTTTTGCTTAATTCGGAAGTGTGTTTTAATAATAGAATAAGCATGAATGGCCTGACTGGACTAGTCTAGTTGCCATATAATAAACTACCTACTAATCTCTCTTGCCCGGTTAGTCAGTGGTGAGTATGCCACAACAACTGCCTTTTGTTGGGATTTTTTCACTTTGTTCAAACATTTCTGACTTTTTGTCATAGGTTTGTTTTTCTGCAATTAGCATTGCCCTATATTCTGTTTTGATAATGAATTATTTTTGCCTTTTTTCAAGAATTATCACTTGCAAAAAAAGCAGTCAGAGTTTAATTTATTGTTCTGTTCAAAGCAGAAAAAATGTCGCTGAGTTATTTGTTTCTTAAAGATGATGGAGCAAGGAACTTGAACCATTTTGAATATATCAATGCTGTGTTGGCAGCTGGCTGCTTTTTCTGCATTTTTATAATTATTTCATGGATAAGAAAGAAACCAGAATATTATTGGATGAACAAAATACAGAGCCTTTTCTACCTCACAAAAACCACAGGCAACCCAAGCTCTCAACACATGCACTGGACCATTAAGGAACGTGGCACCTGATAGTTATAAGCCATTATACAGAGAAAAAAAATAAAGTAGTTTACTTGGTGAATCAATGTATAATGGCGCCTGTAAATCAATTAAATGAGAGAAGAAAACCGCCTGTACGGCATTCCTTCTTTTCTTGGTATCCCCTTTGCTGTTTTGGCATTTGCTGTTTCAAGCTGTGTTAAAAAATGGCAAGCCTGTATGCAAAAATCTTTGGAAGCTTTGGGCAAAGCAAGAAAAAAATTGGCACATGCAAAAGTCACGTCTAACTGGGAAAATTTTTACACTTGGCTTGCAGTGAAGTGAATCAAAATACTAAGAATTTAACTGACTGTACAGCTTTGTATGTCGTTCAATGATGTAATCATGGCAGTTTTACGCAAACAAAAGTGGAACATCCGTATTCCACAGGAAACGGCTTCAATTGGCTTCGGATTCAGTAAACGTATAGTCTCCTCCGCAGCCGTGACGATCCTAATAACGGCTGCGGAGGAGACTAGTAAACGTAACCTCTGTCTATTCTTTGAAGTTCCGGTGATTTGAGAATCTTCGTTTGGGAGATTGCCTCGCGCGGTTGTAGTTGTAATTAGCCATCCGTGAAAAGGTTTCCATCTGCATTCAAATTTTCTTATACTTTAGAGAAAAATAGAAGATCTGTCTTCTGTTAAGGGCCATTCCAAGGATAATGTATAGATCGGAACGTTTTCTGCGATGAAAGCTGGTTCATAATGCTAATTTCGGCCGTGAACACGAAGACGACTCGGATGACATCGGATTTTATCATCGGAGGAGATTCCGACGTGACCTCCTTCTAACGGATTCCGACGTGCACTACCCATAATTATAGTTCACCACTAAATTTTCTCCGATTCTTATTGGTTTAAATTCATCACGTGACGCGATAGTGTTCGTCCGCGGAGACACACTATCAGCGCATAGTGCCCTTCCGAGGAAAATACCCGGATGGATAGTGCACGTCCGTGAAAATGTGAATTTTCTGACAGTTATACCGTATTTTTTAGGCAATGTACGTTCCGAATTATTGAAATTTCAGGCTGTGCATGTGGATAAATATTTGATTGATCTGCATTTAGTGGGTTTTGACTGTTTTTCAACTGGCGCGCGGAAGAAAATTTAGTGGTGAACAAGACAATAGAGTGTTTATGTCTCGGAACTATCGGTCCGATAGTTGCCCCTTGGAAATTTGATGTTCTTAAAACTAGCATATTTGCCCTCGAAGCTTCACTTCTCGGGCAAATATTTGTTTTAAGAACATCAAATTTCCGCTGGGCAACTATCAGCCGATAATTCCTCGACAGAAACCCCGGGGGGGGGGGCACTCCCTGAACCTTAGCATGGGGGTGAGCCGCTGAACCCCTGAAACCCTGAGCCTGTTCCAGACTAAAAAATGGTATTTCGCTACCCTGTTTCAGACAAAATGGCTAAAATGGGTACCCTGTTCCAGACCGAGTAAGAACTCTTCCAGGCTATTTATCAAACATGTTTTATCCCAAAGCCGTGCAATACATCAAGTGCTTTACCTTAGATAACAACAATCTATTGAAGTAAATACCGTCAAATGGCCAAACAAAACTGCATGACAATATACAATATATACTAGAAACTGACAAGCGCTAATTCGGGAACGGCAGCGTTTGCACTTTTCCGTGTTCTCTTCCCGGCTCGGTCCGTCGAGGCGGGGAAAATTTTCGACCCTGTTCCAGACAAAACATACAACTAAAATATACCCCTGTTCCAGACTCAAATGGTGATTTTATATACCCTGTTCCAGACTGAGAGAGGCGAAAACTATACCCTGTTGAGCGGCACATCCCCGTATAGCACATATATGGGAGTACCCCCCCCCCCGGGACAGAAACACTCTATTGATTAAGTGGTGCAAGAGTACAGCAAATAAGGCGAGGCTACCCAGAACCCTTTCCAGGTTCTTTTGCCGGTTTCACAACGCGGAGTTTGTCTTGCGTGAGAAAACAAAATATAGAAAGCGATCTGTACATGTGCAATCGAAAATCAAACACATTGCATTGAGCCTCTTCTATGCAAAAAGGGCTGCCAGCTATTAAGTTGCTCGTTCCGACCTTTCGAACAAATCAGCTGAATCAGAGTGTTAAACTTTGTATTGACAAGTTTATTGGTCGCTTTCACTTTGGTACTGCGGCAATTATGGCTTCCGCAAAGAATGGCCCATCGTTAACAGTGGACGAGAAGTTCAGTTTGATAACAAGAAATTTACAGGTGAGAGCGTTATTTTTCACCATACCGTGTGCGCAGTCTTGATTTTACTTTGCTTAGCGTATATTTTATCTTCTTTTCTGTACGCAGTTGCTTTAATACTCTTTCTTACTTCGATCGTGTTCCTGTTGCATCATTCAGGAATTAACTTTGTAAGAGTAAGTTTGTCGTTCTCCCTGTGGCATTGGAAAGAATGGTAAATAACCCGGTGCTTTATTCGAAAACAGTCTCTTGAGGAAACAAATTGAAACCACGAATCGCACAGCGGCAGCCTTCTTGTCCGTTCTTCCGTGCGGAAGCTATGCATCAGTGACCAAGAACTTTAAATTTTTCATGGACTAAGGGTGCGTTTTTTTGGTATGACCGGGAGTTGGATTTGTGATCCGAGATCACATGTATCATGGCGCATCAAAGGAATAGATGAATCTTTGTGGAGAGTGGATTCATCGGCAGCTTTCGATATGTCATAATCTGTGATCTCAGATCACAAATCCAAACCCGGATCATACCAAGAAAACGCACCTAAAGTGAAAGTAAAAGTGTCAACTAAACAGGAGACAGGTCAAGATGGAAGACTTTCTCCAAAAATGTAAACTGCAGCAAAAAATGCCCTGGTGTCCCAAATACATTGTACGTACTGTAAACTGAAAAGAACCGATCACGAGCTTTCAGGAGAGGATCTTCATTTTGGAAAAGGCTTGACACAGTCAGGCTATGTCACAGATGGCCCAAAAATTCTGTGGGTTTCCTGTGTCACAAATTATTCAAGGATTTGCACAATAAGGTTGTACCTTGTAAGTATGCTCTATATGATTAGCCACATTTCCCAACACTACTCTTGAAAACTACTTGTAATTAAGTCAGCTCTCTTAACTCTTTACATGTATAATTTTTAAAAACATTATTGCTTGTTGTTATTGCAGGAAGTACTTGGTGAAGATCGCTTAAAACCAATCCTTGAAAACAAACATTTGTCGCTGTACTGGGGATCAGCCACCACGGGAAGGCCACATGTTGCATATTTTGTTCCCATGACAAAAATTGCTGACTTCTTGAAAGCTGACTGTGAGGTAACAGGGCTAAAAATTAACTCTAGTGCTTGGTGGCAAGTCAGGCCAGTTTTCTTGAATTCTTAGTAGCCCATCCCAAAATGAAGTAGCCTTTTTTTTTAAGAGTCACGTGGCAATCACAAAATAAAAATGGTGTTGATATGTATGTTGTGAATATGGATTGCTTCTGAAATCACTGTTAAAACGGCTCGAAATTTCCACTTCAGAACTAAAAATTCACTAAAATGGATGATCTTAGAGTCCAGGCAAAGAAACAAAGAGAAAGGTAGTCCAATTAAACTATACATATTGCGTTTTATTTTTAACTTTGTACTTCACATAATTTACATTGCAAATTTTCGAAATTCTGTAGCATAGTCGCACATTGGGCATTCAAACCTTAACTTTTAGTAGCCCTGGTCAGTTTTAACTCACCACTGGCGATAGTGCGACTGCCAATTTTTAGCCCTGAGGTAAATGTCTGAATCATGATTGTTTTAAATAGCTTCTTGGGAATCCCATTCACAATGGTAATAACACAGTACATTGAGTGGATTGGTTTGTAACAAAATGATTATTGAAAGAATAAGATGACACAAAGTCCTTTTAACAATAAACAGCAGTTATTGTAAGTTGGTATCAGTGGTGATTGTAATCAATTGTGATAGGTTGATTTAGTTAAGAGAAATGAATGCAATTGATTTTGGTTATGTAACTGATTACACCTGTAATGATGTACACGGGCAAAACCTTAAATGCACTGATTGGCTGAGAACATGTCAAAAAAATCCCAGAAATACTGAAAGTTAAATTGAGTGCAGAAATTTGAAATTATATTTTTGCATGTATATATTATTATTTTATAAGTCATTAAATGATTTTGAATACAATTTTGTATAAATGAGCACTACACTGTACAGGCTGAGCTGTCTGAAAAATTTATTTGTGGTCGTTTATTCCAAATTGCACTCAAAACCATTTCATTGCCTATAAGTACAGCTTATAGGGAACTGACTGACAAAATGAGACTGTTTACTCTTAAATGCAAGTTGTCAATTAATTAGTGAAGAATACAGTAGATGCTGTGCTATTTGAATGTGATTGAATTACAGTATAACAGTAGTCAGTGGTAAATCAGAATCTGTGTGTTTTTACATGACATTGTAGCTACATGTATGGCTGTAGCGTTAAGGTCCCATTACTCACAGTAACCGTTTTGCATTGTTTCTTTAGGTTACAATCCTGTTAGCTGATCTTCATGCATACCTTGACAATCTCAAGGCACCTTGGGAACTTTTGTCTCACAGAGTAAAGTACTACGAAGAAGTTATCAAAGTTAGTCATCAACTGTAATTGTTACTTGTGTATTATGGTGTACATGTATGTTAATATATTTTAATGATAATAATAATAATATTTATGGATAATATAATAATAGTAATAGTAATGATAATAGCGCTTTATAACAGTGAATGATAAAGAAAAACTACATGTAAGTAACTTTAAAAAGCCTGATACAGTACTTAATGAAGCTTTTAATTCAAAGTAATTTCTAAAAAGGTGCGGGTTGAGAGTGAATTTAAAAGATTCTGCTGACTAGCAACATTTTATACTTAATGGAAGGGTATTCCACAGTTTTGGGGTATTAAAGGAGAAAGCTCACTCCCCATAATTATGTTTTAAGATGGTAGTGGGGCTGTACCAGTAGTTCTTTATCAGACTAGCGTTTTGTCCTTGATGGTCCATAGTGAATTAAGAGGTCACCTAGGTAGGATGGCACTAGTTAAATTAAGACATTTAAAAGTCATTTGTAGAATTTTAAAACAAATTAATACTGTCATGGACGGGTAACCAACGCAGATCTTTTAGCACAGGTGTTATACTCTTGTATTTACTTGAGCCTGTTAGAAGCCGGGCTGCTGAATTCTGGACATACTGGAGTTTTGAGACTTGATCCTGCCTAAGACCTGAGATTGGTATAATTATTATTGTGGTCAATCTTGGATGTTACGAATGCATGGATCAAAGTTTCACCATGACAGAAAAAGAGACATTTTTGCTGATTTGAACAATGTTGCATATGTGGTAGAAAGCAGATGGGCATACATGATTGTATGCTGTTTATTTGTTTGTCCATAGACATGTCAGTGTCAAACCATGCACCAATGTTCTTTTCTGAGTTCAATGAGTAGATCACAGGTGCAGGTGGAGGGCTTATACGTATCCGCTGCACGTTGTCACTGAAAAAGTCCACTAAGCTGTTTGCGAGGTGATGATATGTTATGGGGTTTCTGGCACAATTCTAATACAAAATATTATTATAATTATAACAAGATTTATATCAGATTTTGCCAAAAGGATTCATAGAGAATTTCATCAAGATTTTGCAAAGGTCATGCTAAGTCTCTCTAAATAGTCTAAACAGATTTTGCAATGTTTTTCCAAACACTCCGTGTTGAAAGCATGAGCCGAAGGCGAATGCTTTTCAATAGGGCGTCATTGGCTCTGTTTTGCAAAGACCATGTTAAGCCTATATTAAGCCTATATTAAGCCTATATTAAGCCTATATTAAGACCTATTAAAATTTTGTGTTAAAGTTTCGGGAGGGCCTGGCACAATATTATAATAAAATAAAAATGATATTAATTATGATTTAAAAAGATAAATTTAATAACAATAAATGGAAGAATTAAGAAGATTATATGTTGTACAATTGAAAAAAATTGCTAAAGAGTTGAAAATTAAAGGACAATATAGAATTAATAAAGCAGAATTAATCAAAGAGATAGAAAAGTTTACAGAGGGGGAAATTATTAATTTAATTGAAAAAGTTACTATTAATGACAAATATATTTGTATTCATGGAAGGTGTAAATATTACTGTAAAGAATGTGGTGGAATTTATATATGTGAACATAATAAAATTAAGTATCGATGTAAAGAGTGTGGAGGATCTCAAATATGTGAACATAATAAAAGCAAGTATCGATGTAAAAAATGCGGAGGATCACAAATATGCGAACATGGTAAACAAAAACAACAATGCAAAGAATGTGGGGGGTCACAAATATGTGAACATGGTAAACAAAAGGCTTCTTGTAAGGAATGTCGAAAAATAAAATTAAAATTATGATTTAAAGATATAAAATAATAAAGAAAAATGGTAAATAATTTTTTAATAAAAAAAGAATGGCTTCATTTAAATTTTATTAATGAAAAAGGTTTTTTTATTCGCGAATTTTTAGATTCAATAAAAGAAGATTTTTTTAAAATTGTATTAAAATATAGAGGTTTTATTGCTGAAGAAGAAAATGGATATGCTTTATGTTGTTTTTATATTATACCATTAGACAAATATTCAAAATACGTTGGTGAAATTAAATTTAATTTTGAAAACCCATGTTTAAATATAGAAAGGAACAATGATGAAAAATTTTATTATACTATTTTTGATTCAATAAAGTTTGAAATAGTATTAACAGGTTATAAGTTAAGGCATAAAAACAAATTCTACAAAAGTTTGTATGATGAACTAATACCCATAGCATGGCACCCAAGTAGGTATTTAGATTGGTGTATTGATATCGAGGAGTTAAAGTTTTTGAAAGAGTTATGGGGTGAAGATTAAGTTATATAACGCTTGGTTGCGTTATAAAACAAAAGACCTGAAATTTGCATTGACGTAATCACATTCCTGAGCGACGTTAGAAACCGACCTTTTAAAAGTAAACATAAAATCTACTTTTCGATGTCAAATCCACTTTACATTTTTCTTGTTGCTATGTCGTAAAAGTATGCAATCTATTGTTCTACACGTGAACACTAATCCAAAAACAATGATAATCACGTGAAATGGTCATGAATTACCGAAATAGATACCACGCTAACCCTCCACTGATAATTATAAATGTTAATATACGCACTTCATGCTCGCTTTGTGCATTGGTTTCATGTTGCGTAGTCACGTCCTGACCTTTGGTTGACTTTTCATTTTGCGTTGGAGAGATTTTTGGTTTCGGATTTGTCTCAACTATTGAATGAGGTAACTTTAACTTTGAAGATCCTAAGTTATGACTTATTCCAACCGGTTTTGCTTCAGTGTTTAGGGAATTATTCACCCCAAATTTCATATCATTAGTCGCTTTCATAAGTTTGTTATTATATCCAACAACGCTTTCAGTGTTGATTATCATATTACTTGGCATCAACCACAAACCTGGAGCAATAGCTAAATCAAGCCGTAATTTCGCTTCTTGTACAGCTAATTGATAATTTTTAACAGAATTCGAAATGTCATTCTCAATCACACTACTTTCAAATAAAGCTAAGAATTCTTGTTGTGTCTCGATTGCTCCACCACCATTACCATAAATCGAGTTTCTAGTATTAACTTGTGCTCCTAATATACAATAAACAAAAGCTTCAACGGATCTATTTAATCTCCCCAAACCAGCTTTTGTTATTCCATGACCGCTTTCTGGTATAAACCACGCATATTTGAAATCCTCAAATTCAATATTTCGAAGCAATGAGATTAAATTACCATCTATTTTCTTCCCTCCATCATCTGAAAATTTTGCTGAATCGCTCGGCCATATATTAGCTTTAGGATCATAATTTCTTAAAATTCTTACATTTTGATCTCCTCCTCCTTTACCATGAACTTCTCCCGACGGTATGTATCCTTTCCCATAATTAATGTAAACATCTCCCAATCCTGCGTTTGTTCCTCCCTTAAATCTAAAATCCGCCAAAGGTTTATTCAATCCTCTAAAGTCTTGATTATTACTAAGACCAAATTCTGCACACAATCGATTATATGCCAATTTGTTATAGGGGTTATTTTTTAACGAAAAAGTTTGTTCGCCTGGTAATGGTAATCCCATTTCATATAATATCCTCCTTATTGTGAAATACACATGAAACTTCATAAAACTGCTAATAACTTTTGGGTAATTTAAACTTTCAATGAGGCTTACACCGCATCCAGATGTTGCGCACCATACAGCCATATTTAGTTGTTGAGGCCAATGATTAATATTAGGTTTATTCAACCAAGTTCTGCTCTCTTTACCGCTATAAAATGATATAACTTGTGATTTAAATATGTTTCTCATAGGAGCAGTGAATTTCTTTGTATCTGAAACATATATATCTAAAAAGTTTAGCATTTTTGTTACATCAGGAGCCATGTCATCGAATTTAACTCCGGGTATTGGATAAGATTGATTTGTAAATGATAAACTCTTTGGAAATGAACCAAGCTTAACTTTATTTTCTAATCCTAAATCTTGCCATAATAATGTTTTCAAATTATTAGAAAGATTTTCAGTCCATGTTTTCCCAGTAGGATCATCATTTGACATGATTGTTGTTCCATTAACTTTCCACTTAATATATCCTCCAAATGAATCATTCACAAATGTAAATTTATCAAGGTCAACCTTTGGATACCTATTTCTAAAATTCACCCATAGTGTCATTTTATTACTTTTAGAATAAGATGAAAATCCTTTAGACTAGATAACCTCTTTTCTAATCAACGCAAAACAATTACATCCTACATCAGTTTTCTCATATGAAATTTTTAATGAGCGGGACTGGTTAACTCTTTTAATAGATCTGCACGAACTTCTCTTCTTATCTGTGACATGTTTAAGTTTTTTTCTGTATCTCTCCTAAATTTTTGTCTGATTTCTAGTTTTAGTTTTTGAAACTTTTCCAACTCTGATAAAATTATAGAAAATTCTTGATCGGATATAACATTATCTTTCAATGCCTTTGAAACCAAGTCGTTAATAGTGTTTAATTTTGATTTTGCTATAGAGACGGTCTGTTCATGTTTGCTAACTTTATTTGAAAGTCTTTTTGAGAACGCACCAAATCCAACAGATACTCCACCACAAATTCCACCTACAACACCCAACGGAACACCAATAATAGCTCCAAAACCAGTAAGAGAAGTTCCAAGTCCACTTGCAGATAGAATAACAGAAAGAATTCCGCTACAAACACTTATTTTTGTAAATATTCCTCTTGCTCTATTGTATTTTTTCCTTACATCTTCATAATGTTTAATTTCTCTCTCAAGATTTTGTAATACTTCACTTGATTTTTGTAGCCTGAAATTGACTGGATCTGAATTATTAGGTAATTGTGGATAAATAGAGCTTCGCTCGGGTCCGGCTGAGCCGTAAATTCTATTGTAGTCATCCATATTATATTTTACTACTCAACATGATATCTTTAAATTGATACGAATACGCACAGTATTAGAAATTAACTTTGTTCCATTTTTATCTAGAATCCATAATGTAAAGTGATTCACAGGATTTTTAGTTTCTCTAATTCTTAAAATAGGATACCTTTTTGAGGGGACAATGGCTAATAATTGCGATGGATTAAGTTCTACATTTACGCCGCTAGGGGTACGATTGTAATATGAATACTTTGGTTCAATAAGATCACACATTAAGTACAAAGGATTTTCAGACGATGCATTAGTACCAGAAAAATCTAACATTTGTATCTCTTTTACATTATATAATGACGGGTCAAGATAAATCGTTGTTTCTGTTGTTAACATTGTGATTGATAAAAAAGTTATTATTTCATCATTACATCTATCATTCATTATTTTGTTTTAGATCTAATTTCTCTTCTTTTTAAACTGTTCCACAAAATATAGAACCACAGCCAGTATCAAAAGCCAAGCATTCTTACCTAAAAACCCAATAACCTCACCAGCTGTTTTAAATAGAAAGCTCACGATGGCTCCAACCATTCCAGGTAATATTTCACCGAGTTTCTTACCGAGTGCTTTCAATCCTTTTCCAACACCTTTTCCTAAAGTAGATAATCCTTTTGAAAGATTAGAAACTATAACTCCAATGATTACACCAACAGCACTCACAACAGAAAATACTGTAAAACCATACTTTTTGAAGATATACTTTAATCGTTCACGTAATGGTAAATTTTTAAGGATTTTTTCTTTTCGACTCTCAATATCTGATATTTGTTCATCACTTGAGATTGTATTATTTCTAATTTGTTCTATTAATTTATCATTCTCTGATTGTAATCGTTCTTTGCTTTGTTCTAACTTTGAAAAATTTAATTTATCCTTCTTATATTTATCTATTTCTTCTTTGTATAATTTTATTTCATCCAAAAGCTTCTTAACTTGTATTTTTAATTCTATATTCTCTTTAACAGCTTTATCAAAAAGAAGTTTATTATCATATTTATCTTTCTCCGCAGCACTTATGGCTTCAGCTTTTTCTACCTGTTGTTTCTCAATGAATTCACGAAGTTCTTTTTCTTTTTCAATAAATCGATCTATCCCCTTTGGATATGTTTCCATTGTTGCTCTCAACCCCTCTGCAACATTATTTAATTCCTTATTTTTTTCTTTTTCTTTATTTAATTGTAATATAGTATCATTATATTGTTTCAGCATTGTTGCATAATCAGCACCTAAAGATTTTCTCATTGTTTTTGGTAAATTTTCAAGCATAAGAACTTTATCTTTAGTAAGCACGACATGTGGTACAGAACGCGGACTATTACTAAATTGTGCTAATATACTACCATCTTTTCCATATGTTAAATTAATTGTTCTATCATTAGGATTGTAAGTTGGTATATAACGTTTTAGTTCTTGACCTGCTTCTCGCCTTCTGTCATATTCCTCATCTCTTTCTCTTAAAACATCGCCTAGATTCCTTCGTTCGGCTGGAATATCCCATTCAGCTCGGTTCCTTACTTCATCATCCGTTCCTCCCTTCGGTTGGTTATATTCATCATAACCAGCATAATCTTTTTCAAAGGTTGTAGATGTTCTAGTTGATGTTAAATAAATTGTATCATTATTGCCTCCATCATCATCATCTTTTGGATCATTTAGTTCAGTTGGATCTAAATCTCCTGCTTCTGCCATGATTTTTTACTCATCAGTAAGAAATCTTTAGACCGACTATGTCGGAAGCCTACAGGCTTTAACTAATCATATACGATAACCTAAAATAATTTACTAGCCATATAACCTAAGGCTAACATACCACCACCCACATATGCCATTTCACCCATCTTTTGATTGTTACTAGGTCTATAATAATCTGAAAATTTAGGTTCTTGCATTTGGCTATATAATGCAAATTGTTCATTTGTTTTTGAAATATTTTTTGATGCTTGATATTTTTCATCTTTTTTCTTCATTTTCCAATCCATTAGTTTTTGTCTTTTTTCCTGATATTCTGCATAATCTCTTTGATATTTTTCCATTGCTTTATCGTGTCTTATTTTTTCTGTATCAGTTTTATTTCCTGATAAATATTTTGCGAGATATGACCCACCAATAAATGCTGTTGAGTTTAATACTGCTCCTCCAACCATCATTGCTAATGAAACAAATGCCATTATTATTCTTTAATTTGGTAAAATCTTTTGATCCTCTAAATATGTTTTTAGGTACATACTACCAGACAATACAGCTACCCATTTTGCATAATTTGTAATACTTGAGGATGGATCGTTCATAAATGATTCTTTCATAGCTTTTTTAGCTACATATCCAACACCAGCTGCTAATCCAATAAGGACTGCAGAATCAGTAACAGTTTTCACAAGTTTGTTTTCGGTTGTCATGATTTATAAGATACTTTGACTACCCTTTAAATCTTATAACATTCCTATTTTAGGTGGGACAGACCTCACAGATTTAGGTTGTGATTGTAAATCATGTATTTGAGTTTCTTCAGTTTGTCTCCTCACTTCAATTGGTTGTGTTCCTCTCTGTGAACGGTATCTCATATACAGGTCAATTGCTGTAAAACCAATTCCTATAACAGATAATACAGTAGTAAAAGATAATTCTGGAATCCATGCTTTAGATTCACCTGTTTCTTCTTCATTATTATTTTCTGCTTGTTCCTTTTCACGTTTAATTTGCTCCTCAGCTCGTAGGGTTTCTCTAGCTAACGCTTCTTTTGCTTTTTTATTATATTCAGCTAATTTCTTACCAGCAGCAACCTTTTTAGGATCTTTCGCCCTCTTTTTAGGTTCTTTATCTTTAACAACCGGATCCGATGTAATTTGTTCAACACCTCCGGTTCTTTCTTCTACTTCTTCAGACATTATTATTTTATTTCTCAAAGTAAAGAATCTTTAAATCAGTTGTGCTCAGTAAACAGTATCATACCCCTCAGCATTTTGCTCAATAGCCTGCTCAGTTTTGTTGGAATCATCTATATTTTTACTTGTAACTTGTTGCATTTTACCTATTTTAACATGTTTAGCAACCTGGAATAGCCCGCTAGCAAGTGCTGCCAATCTTCCTGCTTTCAATGCTAAGAGCCCTACAATGTTTGTTAGTTCACGATTAACCAAATCATCATTCTTCAAATCATCACAAAGAGCTTCTATATCATCTACAGGAACCATGTAAGAAATAACTTTAGAAACTAGTTGAAGAGATGAATCTACTAACCCTCCGTTAATTTTCTTACCTAATACTGCCTGGTATCGATTATAATATTTTTCAACATCTTTCACTGATAATTTTTTTATATCACCTAGACTCATATCAATGCCTAAATATTCCTTTGTGGTTCCAAGAGCTGCGAGAATAGCTAGTGATTCTTGTTTGATTTCAAGTTCATTATCATCTTTTACCTCATCTTTTACCTCATCTTTTACATCACTAATATAATCTTCAACTTCTGTCATCTTATAATTTTCTTACCTAAGGTCAGGTCTTTAAATTTATAACTTCAGGAAATACGGCAGAGCCTACCCTGAAGGAATCTCCAAATAGCAATTAAATGGGTGACGTAAAGATAAACAAAGTCTAGAATATTTTTCAGTTTTCAGGAGTTGTACAAACTTTTTACTACTTTCAAGGTCTAAATCACCCCCATAATCTTCGAAAAACATCTTCATACCTTTTTGTGATGGGTTATGAAAAGTAACAACACAAGCTACATTTTCACGGAATGGTTTTGCTATGGATGTTAATTGCTGGGTGAGAACCCAAACTGATAATCCATGATGTCTTCCGGAGAATGCCAAATCTATAAACTTGTTTGATCGCTTCTTCAGATCATTAGATACAGCACAATCATCTAAAATTATTAATGTATTTGTTCCAGAGAATAAAGTTTGACAATCAGTTAATAACTCATTAATCTCATCAATGTTACTAGCATCTGGTGATAATACAAAGAAACGTTTATCTCCTCGAGCAAAATTATGATAAGTTTTATTCTTAGAATAAGTTGGGCATATTAAAACAATGTAATCAAAAATTTTTCGGAATGGTCCTCTTAGCTGATTAATGAGGTACTTTGTTTTCCCACAATTTGTTGGTCCGGTTATGATACAATGGAATGGTATTTTTTCTCGTAGTTCTTCCATGATTTTTGTATCATAACTAAAGGTTTTTTAAGTTAGTACTTAATTGATCTCAAACCTGAATTCATTATTTCCATCATTGCATCAGCCACAACAAACATATGGCAGGTTATAGTACCAGACCCACTTTGTTTTCTTTTAATTTCTAGTTTTACTCCATCTTGTGTATTGTTTAATGCTAGACCGCCACCATGAATACCATTATCAGGGTGAGTTCTCATATCAACCCAAAGAGCAAACTTATCAGCATAAAAATCCTTTTCCTTTACCGACTGCTTCCCTTTGGTCAGACCAAAACGTTTCTTTACTGACTCCCATAGATCTGATGGTATCATTCCTTTAGAGTATAAGCGATTTGGAACACCATCAACATCTATATTAATTGAGGTTATACCTGGATTGTAAAAATTCTCAGAGTTACGTGCTCCTGCTGCGATTGGTAATGTAAACAAACATAATATTCCTGTCATTGATCTTCTAGGTAGATTAATATGTTGATTTATAACACCATCACCACCTATGGAAAAGGTAAAAGTTTTGTGTAGAGTGACATTTTCATAGAAAAATCCTTTGCCGACCTGATAAGCTGCCTGAGCCTCGCGAGCCAAGTATTCGCTTGAAATGGAAGAATATTCTAACTCAAGGTTTTTGATTGAATATGTTGGAGTCTTACTAGTGTCAGAATAAACAACTATATCATTAACTGGAGCAAGTGTAATCTCAAAGATTAGATGATTATCTAATGCTTTTGGATAAAAAACTCCATGATCGTTTAGAATAGGATGGTTTAGTGGTATACGATACTTGGTGTTATGTACTGATGCAAGAGTCACTGCCTTAACATCTTGGGTTTTCTTATCACCTGCATTTGTCCTGAGCTTTCTCATGTTTTCAGAAGAAATACCTTGTTTTAATCTATCTTCACGTTCTTCATCTGTTAAGAATAAATCATGATATGTTTGAAAAAGATCATATCTTTGAGTATCCTGTAATGTTTCACCTCCAAAAAGAACTCTAAGTCTAGATACAAGATTACTACCTACATTATTTACAAGTGTATTATTAGCATGCCCATCTACATCTAAATCAAATAATAGAGATACACTTCCTGGCACAATCACTAAATTCTCAGAAAGTTTTGGAATATTTATATATAATGTTTCTCCGGGG
Source organism: Ricordea florida (assembly GCA_949710005.1). Lineage (NCBI taxonomy): Eukaryota > Metazoa > Cnidaria > Anthozoa > Corallimorpharia > Ricordeidae > Ricordea > Ricordea florida. The sequence continues at coordinate 28,486,457 of OX453272.1, forward strand.
CTAGCAGATGATGGATTGAGAGTAATTCGGTTCATTGTTGATTCTGCTTTCAAACCAAATGGCTCTCGAGGAATTCTATTTGGATTAATTTTTTTAGACGTCATTGTAATTTATAAGATACTTTGGTTAATCTTTAAATCGGCTTCGCCGGCTAGCTACGCTGAAACCCCTTTGCTTTATTATTCTTTAATTTATTAATATGTTTTAATAACTTTTCTCTCGCACTGGGGATTAAAATCAAAACATTAAAAATATCATCACCATCTTCCATATCTAGAATTTTTTTAATGATAATTTTTTTCATAATGTTAATTTGATATCTTGAAAAATTTATTTTTTCTTCCTCCATTTTAATTTATAAGATACTTTGTTAATTTTTTAAATGAATAACGAAAATATACTTTCAAAAATATCGGCGAATCGAGCGAAGCTCTCCCAGGCGAAGCCTGAGCTGGACCCAACTTTAAGTCGGATATATTATTCAACTGAAGGATATTGGAAAGGATATTCTGCAATTCCTAAATTAGCTGAGAAGGCGAAAGTAAGTCAAGATTTAGCAAAACAATGGCTTGAGAAACAGGCAATATGGCAAATATATCTACCACCTCCAAAATATATTCCAAGACCACACTGGACCGTGGATAAACCAAATCATATTCACCAAGCAGATTTATTATTTTTACCGCATGATAGAGTTGGAAGAAAAACATATAAATACGCATTAGTTGTGGTTGATGTAGCATCAAGATATAAAGATGCTGAACCATTAACCTCAAAAGAAAGTAGGGAAATTTCAAATGCTTTTGAAAAAATATATTCTAGAAAGTTAAAATATCCTAAAACATTAATGGTTGATCCTGGAAAAGAATTTATGGGTGAAGTTTCCAAACTTATGAATTATCATAATGTGAAAATACAGAGAAGTGAAGCTGGAAATCATAGAGCTCAGGCGTTTGTAGAAAACGCAAACAGAATATTAGGTGAAAGATTATTTAGTCATCAATATGCACAAGAAATGATTAGTGATGAAAGGTCTAGAGTATGGGTTAAACGATTACCAGCTATTTTGAAAACTTTGAATAATACACCAACAAGAATAACTGGCAAAGAGCCTGATAAAGCTATAAAAATGAAAGAAGTGGAACTTGAAACTAGAAGATACCAACGGGTTGTTGGTCTTGATGAGGTTAAATTACCACCTATTGTTAAAGTTAGATATTTATTATCACCCGGTGAACTCGAGGGTGGTGAAAAAAGACGAGCCACAGATCCTATCTGGAGTATCAAAGTTTATGATATTTCTAAAAGTGTGATTTCGCCTAATCAACCAGTTTTGTATTATTTATTAGACGGACCAAGACGTGGGTTTGTAAGGGAAGAATTACAAGTTATTCCTTATGATACTGAGTTACCTCCTGATTCTGTTATTAAACTATAATGTCCGTAGGGAAGAGTATGTTTTCCATCTTTACAAATTACTCTCTTATCATCATCAGCAGATAATGCAACTTTATTAACAGTTTCAGTATAAATATTATGTTTATAACTTCTAATTAATTCCATCTCCCTCATTTGCTTTACTTTATTATTCAAACATTCCTTATAGTCATTAAATGATATCTCATTTTCTACAACTGATTTCTTAATTCCTTTATCCTTTTTTATAACTTTGCTATCATCCATCCTAAAAGCATATAGCTTTGCTCGTAAACCAACAAATTCTACTATTATTCTGCCTCCAGCTTCATCTTTAAACTTGCCAATTATTTTTTTGTTTACGCCTGTTTCAATACCTGATGGATGATTTTTAGGGTAATTACTTGTATCAAATCTCTCTCTAACATCTGGACTTATATCCTTGTAAAAATCTTCTGTTTCTATAACATATACTAGACTATCTGTATCTGTCATAAGTAATTTAGCTTTTTCACCATATTTTGCTTTAATATATTTATAATGAAATTCATACATCATTGCTTTACTTATATCTAAAATACACATTCCTAAGTAAATGGGTTTATCGTATTTTATATTTGTTCTATTCATATGAATGGCCATAAGATTTTCAGAAAAAATAGTACGACGATTATAGTTAGCTTTTGATATCAATTTTCTTGCATCTTTCTCATTTGTAACCAACCTTATATCAACCCTTTTTCTAAGATTTTCCATAGTTTTACCAAATACTGAATTATTCATAAGTTTGAAGAACTCTTTTTCAAAATCATTTTTTGCTTTAATCCTAAGTTTAGTATTCAAATCAATATAAGGTTTTAACCAATTTGACTCTTCAAATTTAATACCTCTATGAATTTTTGTTATTTTTAATCCTAGACTTTCATAAAGTTTTAGGGTTTCTCGGTGAACAACATACTTTTCCTTATTTTTTAAGTTTGGAACTAATTTCTCAACATTTTTAATCTTCATTCTCTCAGGGGCTAAAGGATAATCACTATGTAAATCATGAAGACGTTTTGGATAGTCTATATCAACCTCTACTATGCATGGTATATTTCTCCAGTTTTTAATCTCTTTTTCAATCATCCATTTTAAACCATGAGTAGGTAGTGGTTCACTCATTGCTCCCCCATATAAATTATTTGCGTCAGTATATTCTATATAATTTGTTGGCTTGTTAGGATCATATTCTTTCATGTATGGGTTATTAGCAATAGCATATCTATTTGATATCTGTGATATTCCTCCTCTAATTCCTTTCTCAATCATATGTAGCATGTCAATATCAATTATCATTTCCAATTTAACATCAGTTAACTTTAACATAGCATCCCAAGCTAGTCCGGGTGCTGTATAATAATGAGCGGGGTCTAATAAATAGTTATTTTGGCAAACATCCCTAAAATTTTCAAATACATCCGCTAATAGTAGCACATCTGACTTGAGATATAGATCAAGGTAATCTCGCATTGTTTTCATATTAAATGTTTTCCACACCTTTTTAGCATGCTGGTAATCATCATCTGAAATATCTTTCCTGTTAAGTTTTGAGTAAAACGCTTCCTTTGGCGGAAGTTGGGTTTCATTTAGTTTCTCAAAATCATCAAGCCAATCATATGGAAATATGCCCTTTCTCAATAATAATTCTAATTTATCACCATTATAGTGTTTTTTAGTTTCATTTAATTTCTCATCTTTTGGGAAAAGACATCTACTTTCAGATAACACACCTCTACAAACATCACACTTTCCACATTTTGTAAGATTATCAGCTAATTTATCCAGACTTGATGACATAAATTTAAATGAATCTATAAATCTGATATCTCTCTTAACATCTTTCATCAAACCACTTTTTTTATCTTTGTAGGTATCAACTACAATCTCTTTTGAGAAAGAAATATACTTTTCTTCATTACTAGGTATAAGTTTTATTTTACCTTCTGTTTTACCAAGACTATTAATAAATAAATGTGAATCATATCCTGATAGATTGTGAATTATAACTGGGAAAAATTTTGGTAACTTATAGTTTAAATTACATTCTTTGTGAGCTGCACCTCTATACTTTCCAGTAAGATGACAATGATCTATTACCTTATCTTCACCCAATTCTTTTTCACAGATATGGCATTTAGTTGCATCTTTATAGTTTATTTCATCATCTTCTGTCATCATTCTCCTATTAAATTTTTTAAATTTTTTTACATTATGACTAATACAATTTTTATAAATTTTCCTAAATTCTTCTTCTATATATTCTACAAATTTCTGTGCTACATCATCATCAGAAGATTTGGCTGTATATCTATAAAACCTAGATTTACATATTTTTTCATTAAAACTCTTAATATAACATCCAAATGAAACTGGTTTATGTCTCTGATATTTATTAGTAAAACTTTTATTTTTATCTAGTTCACACATTTGTTTTATTTTTATTAAAATACTCTCAAAGTCAACATATGCAAGAAAGGGTATTCTCATTTTTTTTACAAAATTTCTAAAGGAAATAAAACATGGTTTTCCATTTTTATCTTTTAACAGATCAATCCTAGCTTCATTGTACAAAAAACAATATCCTTCATGTTTTTCTAATGATTTTTTTAAGTGAAAAGAGTGTAAACAATTATCACAAAAGAACATCTTACATTTTCTTTTAGTAACTTGTCTAACTCTAAGTGCACTAATATTATTTATTAAGCAATAGTGTTTATTTGTTTCTTCTTCATCTTTTTCTTCATCTTTTTCTTTGTCTGTTTCTTCATCAGTTATTAGAAGTAATCTAACCAATTTAAATCCTCGTTTCCTACTTCTTTTTATAGGATATACTCCTACTTTCTTATCATATCCAAATATAGCAATATCTATTTCATTCTGTTCTTCAAAATTGGTAATATCTTGTAATGAAGCTGGAAAATTAATTCCACTCCAATTAAAATTCATAGAGTTTTCTATCAATTCTTTATTTACTCTCTGTCTGTTTTTCTCCCTTGGATATATAGCTTCAGTTACACACCACTTAAAACATTTATGATCATTCTCATTCTTAGGGTTAATAAGTGCATTCCTGTTTGCTAATTCTGGTGGTAGTGGAATATAAGACCCTCCTAAAAGAGGAACAAAACAATTAAAAAAGATATCAAAGAATAGTACATGATCGAATACCCAACCAGATTTATTATGTAAAAATTCTTCAAATAATTTAAGTTGTTCATTTGTTAATCTATCAAATAATTCTGATAAATCTGTTGATTCAAGAACAATTTCTGATTTTACAGAAGGAAGGGGGTGATCTATGTATTCAACTTTTCCAGTATCAAAATTTTTTTTTCTAAACTTGCATGCAAAGATAAATTTCGTCTTTAATGATGTTTGTGATTTCAATCTCTGTTTAATTAAATCTATAACTTTTGGTTTTATTTTATGTATGAATGTCTTTTCATCATTCTTTTTATTTCCTTCAATCTTATAACTTACATAATTACCTTTTATAGCTGATTCATATTCTTTAGGAGTAAAATCTTCCTCAATTTCGTTTTTGTTAGATTTTTGTTTTTCAGTTTCTTTTTGATTAATTGATTTCTCTTCTTTTACACTTTCATTCGTAGTTTTTTGTTTTTCTTTAGTATTTTTATTTATAAGATTTTTAAGATCTTTGCCAACAGACTTAACTCTATCAACCACTTTTGTTGTCTGTTTCTTTATCCAATTAAAAGTTTTATTCTTTGTTTTTGATTCTTTAATATTTTTAACTAAACTTTTAGCACTATCAACAAAATTATATATAATATTTTTTCTTGGGGTAGGTATGATGTCTTGAGTTTTAGTTTTATTTTTTCTCATAGCGGTTATGGTGGCTTGTTTAGGCGGTGGAGGGCGAGGAGGTTTAATTTTTATTGTTGGGGATGGAGAAACTGGGGGTGTTTTTACCCAAGATCGATCTGGTTGGCCTGGAGGAGGGCTATCTGGATTAAATTGATCTTTTGTATCTGAGGGCTTTGGTATATAAAGTTTGGGTGGTTTAGTATGTTCAATTAGAGTTGGTGTATTATTTAGAATTGGAAGAGGTAAATTTGGTTGATCTAGAGGTCTATTTTTTGTAATACGCAAAGCCGCAACAATTTCTGCAATATTATCAATTATTTCTTGAACATTATCAATTATTTCAGGAATATTACTCAACGCTTCAATTAGGTCTGCTTTTAAAGTCAATTTTGACCTTCCTTCAATATTATACCATGTGACTAAAGGCCTTAATTGCCTAACGCCTAATCTTCGTAGTTGTTCCATAGCTAATCTTCTTAATTCTTCCATTTATTGTTATTAAATTTATCTTTTTAAATCATAATTAATATCATTTTTATTTTATTATAATATTGTGCCAGGCCCTCCCGAAACTTTAACACAAAATTTTAATAGGTCTTAATATAGGCTTAATATAGGCTTAATATAGGCTTAATATAGGCTTAATATAGGCTTAATATAGGCTTAACATGGTCTTTGCAAAACAGAGCCAATGACGCCCTATTGAAAAGCATTCGCCTTCGGCTCATGCTTTCAACACGGAGTGTTTGGAAAAACATTGCAAAATCTGTTTAGACTATTTAGAGAGACTTAGCATGACCTTTGCAAAATCTTGATGAAATTCTCTATGAATCCTTTTGGCAAAATCTGATATAAATCTTGTTATAATTATAATAATATTTTGTATTAGAATTGTGCCAGAAACCCCATAACATATCATCACGAGGTCACAGTCATTTCATGTGACAGTAATTTCCTGTCAGCTTTCAGGTTTAAGATTTTTCCAACGGATAAGAACAGTACGCGTTGGTTGTTGACATTTTCATCAATTACATTCATTTAGCGTAAACCTGCATCTTGGAATCATGTATTAACTCATTAACACAAGCATACTGTTCAACATACACGTCTCCATGAATCGTGAGTTTGTCTCTGTGCCATTTGTATTCCATATTCTTGGAGCAGGAAGGACATCTGTATCAATTAATGCAAGCAAAATGTTGTATTTTATTGAGAGGCTTTTATTAATCTTTTAACTGTCCTTTTTTTTTATTTTGAACAGGCTATGTTAGAATCAATCAATGTTCCCCTGACAAAATTGAAGTTTGTGAGAGGGACTGAGTACCAACTGAACAGGTAAACAACTATTTTTTAACCAGAGCTCTGATGGCTGCTATCAATAAATAATTTAATTATAGATTTACATTCAGTGAACATGTGCTTTGAAATAATGTCCCTGTACTTTTGCTCCTCTTTAAAACATTACCTGACAGCTTTGGGTGCATTTTCCCATGTACTTTTCAGAGATTATATCCTGGATGTTTTTAAGATGTCTACAGTCGTGACAGAGGTAATTATAACTTGGTTTAAGTACAGTTGAACCCTGCTATCTTGTACTCTGAAGGGAAAGTTACAATAGTTTAATATATCCAGGATTCAAGATACAGCAACTGATGATGAATTACTAAAAGGAGACAATGGAAGGGAAATGGATTTGAGTAGGAGAGTATGGCATTCCATCGGGGCCAAAATTCAAGGTTCGCATTCGATATCGTAGTTTTGGTATTCTTGTATATTTTCACAATTGGAGTTTCAACTTTTTATATTTTACACTACTTTTGACAATTCAACTTTTGTGTTTTGAGTATTGAACATTGTACTTTAGCGTTGCAACATTGTAGTTTAGACGCAATTCAACATTCAAGTTCACGATATCCAACCGCAATCCAATGGATCGTGGGCTCACATGAAAGAACAGTTTGCCCTACCCCCTCCCGCAGGGTAGCCTTATTGGATCCATTGAGCCATAGCGGACGACATATCTTTCTTGCTTCAATCTGTTCACGACATTATAAGTAACATAGACAGATTAATAAATGAATCAAATAATCAAATGGATTTCGAGCTAGTGCTCGATAAATTTGATTACCTTCAGCGGTTTGTGGTAAACCTCAGCGTCTATGATTTCATAACAGAAACGATTGGACGAGCATACCGTTTGTTGTGAGCCCGCAATCCATTGGATTGCGGTTGGATATCGTGAACTTGAATGTTGAATTGCGTCTAAACTACAATGTTGCAACGCTAAAGTACAATGTTTAATACTCAAAACACAAAAGTTGAATTGTCAAAAGTAGTGTAAAATATAAAAAGTTGAAACTCCAATTGTGAAAATATACAAGAATACCAAAACTACGATATCGAATGCGAACCTTGAATTTTGGCCCCGATGGAACGCCATAGGAGAGAGAGGGGAGTTTGAAATAACTGAGTTTGAGATAGCGAGGGCCAATTGTTTATATAAATGTAACCACTTCCATAATGAATGAGCCAAATGAAAGATTTTAATATTTTTGTTGCCTATAAAAATTAATGTTTCATTCTTTCTATTGATGAATTGCACAGGATACAGTAACTGTTATGCATTTCTGAATTTCCAAAAGGGGCTTAAAAATTTTAGAAATAATTATAGTTTACTGTTAATATAATTGATTGTTACCCTTTGTTCCCTTTATTTACCAGCATGATGCTAAGAAAGCTGGATCTGAAGTAGTGAAACAAGTTCAACACCCCCTTTTAAGTGGTTTGCTGTACCCAGGGCTGCAGGTGAGTGCTCATAATTAGTAATTTACATGTACATGTATGTGTAGAGTGGTTTCATTATATAAGGTCCAGGCACCAGGCAAATTGACTGGCTGTGAAAACAACTTTGCCCGACAGTTTTCAACATCACAACCCAGGTAACAAGACGTAAGTTTTTGTGAGCTGACTGACATTGAGTATCATAATTATGCCCAGGTGCAAATCCAGATGTCCTCCTACCGAACCAAACACTTATGAAACCCCTGCATGTACATGTACATGTATAATCCATCATTATAACTTGAAATATAGGTAAACTTGATATTATATTATATTGACCCTTTAAGGCCCAATAGTGTCTTTATAGATTTTACTCTGGCTAACACCAGACAATCTTACTCGTCACAGGGAGACCCCTCAGGGCTTAAAGGGTTAAAAACTATCTCCTTAACCCTTTAAGCCCCAATAGTGTTTTTATAGATTTTACTCTGGCTAATGCCAGACGATCTTACTCGTCACAGGGAGACCCCTCAGGGCTTAAAGGGTTTATTAATATTGTTTCTTTCTTTTATCTGTTTACATAGTCATAATTATAGATTCCGTCACATTTGATTTTGACTTTCACAAACCACTGCTAGTGCAACAAGACCTCCATGAAGCAGCCACCATGACTTTGATGCACTTATTGTAGAAACAAGATCTGCTTGATGACCACCCATGTTATGAGCATAGCTTTAACATTGATATTGAAGTGGCACAACAGGAATATTTTGTTGTTCAACATACAGTGCACAAGGCACCTTGCCACACTGCAAGTTTATGGCAGGCTGTTTCTGGGGAACCTCTATTTATACAGTCAACACTAGTACTGTAAGCAATCACTTGCCGTTACCCCGAAGGGTAAAGGCACACACAAGCCAAAGGCCCACACAGCCGGAGCTTAATTATCCCGGTGTCAATAGCATAAAACACCTGGGAGTATTATGACTCCCCCTGGATGGGATGCTAGTCCACCGCAGGGTCACCCCCAGCATTAGATCGCTGGTACCCATTTATACCCCTGCATGAGTTACCCAAAGTTAGCTGCGTATTGGAGATTGCCCACTCTGGTGTTGTATTTATGCAGGCTCTTGATGAAGAATACTTGAAAGTTGATGCTCAGTTTGGAGGTGTGGATCAACGCAAGATATTCACTTTAGCTGAAAAGGTTTGTGTAGTCAAAAATTATTTGCAGATCTTTCATTCACCAAAGTCAAATATTTGCTACAGGAAGGTCAGATACACATGTTCAACTTGAATTCCAAGCCTTTGTGCCAGTCTGTGTCTAAAACTGAATTAATAACTTACAAATGGCATGTTATGAAGCATTATATACAGTACCATCAGTATTCATGAGGGTTCAAGTCCTGTTACAGCCTGTTCTTTTTACAGGTTAAATTGCAACCTTATTGTTTAACATTGCATTTAATACTAATTTAATTTCCAAACACAGTGCAAATACAGTATGTGATTTTGCGGGTGTTCCATAGAAGGATACTCAAATTGAAGCTATTTTAATGTATTAATTTTGTGAATCCACATCCTTGCTCAATATAAACATTTCTCATATATTTAAATTCTCTCCAGTACCTTCCTTCTTTAGGGTACACTAAGAGAATCCATCTCATGAATCCAATGGGTAAGTGTACACTGTATAGGACAGGATAATTAATTTTTGCATCTAGAGCATTGCAACAGTACTAGGCTTAATTGGTATATAAACTTTTTTTTCTTTTTTTGTTAAACAAAATTAATTTATTGTTATTTACACAACTTGCAACACTTACTTACACTATACTTCCTTCTTATACGATACTTACATGTACACTTCAGTACTTTAAGTTATGCTACTTACACTGCATACCAATATTATTACAATACAATTACACTTGTCAAATTACATATCAGTTGATCTATTTACAATGTTGTTAGTTTGTATATTAATTGTTCGAACCTCTGCTTACAATTTTGTTTGTTTATTACTTGCACTACATACGCTGTAGGCACATAAACTGGTGTCCACACCAGTTACCTGTGATATTACAATATTATAATTGTAATATGGCCTGTAGATCATGGTAGCCTTTCTTAGTTAATTTTTAAATGAAAATGTGGCCAAGTGAGTTCTTGAAATAAATGAATGTTCCTAGAAATAACTTCACGTTGTGTTACAGATACAATGTCATGCATTATTTTCTCAATTTCCATACTCTACACTGTTACTTACCATTAGCTCTAGTCTCTTGATCAATGAGCGTGTTAAAATCCACACTGCTCTATTCTACTACAACTGTCAATTTCTGTACAGTATATCTGTCTATCTACATCTACCAGTACATGTGTTTATGAATTTTTGTTGAATAACTTAGCAAACAATAAACTCAATGTTGATTAGTTCCAGGGCTGACGGGAACTAAAATGAGTTCATCAGAAGAGGTGAGAGTAGGAAGCATTGGACACCATTGATAACAAAGTAGTGCAGTTCCTTTAATTACAGCAATAGTATGATGTGCAGCGAGTATACTTGTAGTTACACAGGTTGCTTGAAGCCATCAGGATAATTAAAACTATTTATTCATTATTTTGTTGCCCATCTTATGCCACTACCTGTTGGAAAATGCAGTCCTTTTTACCTGTTAGAAACCTCAGGTCAGCAACACGTTATTTGAATTTTCTTTTATGTACAATAACACCTTAAAGTTTTTTCAGTTATTGTATAGCTGTAATGCTACATCTTATTGAGTACGGTTAGTATGAAAATTTAAACTATCACTAGACTAAAAGCAATCAAACCTATATATATCTAGCTAAACCTGGTTTTGAAATGACATCTATTTGATTCTTGATCCTGCCATTCCAAAGGCCAAAGGTAAGCTTTTCTACTTGCAAGTGCTTTACAATTCCATTTCCTTATTTTTGGTATGGAGAATTTTATTATAGATTGTAATGCAACAACCTTGATTATTCTGCTGCTCAATGATTATTCTTATCATGTGTTTACATTATACCTGACAATGTATTGATAATTATGAGAGAAGTTTCAAATTGACTACTTCTTAAGAGGAAGGATTTGTGTATCATAAATTTCCTTTGTTTTGATCAAGTTTAAAATTACTGTATCACAGACTCTACACTTCTGTTTGCTTAAATTCTTTGTTCCTCTTTTAGGACTCAAAAATTGATCTTCTGGATAGCGCTTCTGCTGTCAAGAAGAAACTAAATAAGGTTTGTTTTTATTTGAATTCAGTGCTGTTGTGACTACATGTAAGTGCATACAGTATGTTGTAGTTGTCAGCAGTTTTCAAGACAGTATTAAGGGGTTAAATTCTGGTGCTGTTTTGGTGGACTTATCCAGAGTCGTCTAAAGTAGCCAGCTGCTGTCGCAAATCGCTGCTTACTTCTTCATATTGGCTGGTTAGTCTGCTTGGCATGCCCCCAACCCCCTTTACCACTTGATCGTCTAGATGGTTACTTTAAAATTTTTCACAACCCTGTGAATCAGATGCATTGATACGTTATACTAAGTAAACATAACACAACAGAGGAGCTGTCATTCCAGGCATCAACCCTTTGTCATGAAGGGCAAATTCGTGAGAAATCCTGGCATTTACTGTACATTGTAGTAATTATTGACTGATTGGCAGGTCAAACTGGAAAGTCAGTGCAGTATTTTTGCTAGTGATGAGGATGTGCCTCATGACCTCGAACTAAACATTTTCTTAACCAGCCCAGCCTAAGTCAGCCAATAACCATAAATTTCATCTGAAATTGTCCCACTTGTTCTCTCTCTTGCTTCGTTTTGTTCGTATATTGTACCCATTTTGTAAGGGCTGCATCTCATAGTGGCATACATGTAGTCTGGTCTATCCACCTATTTAAAGCCCTTTTTGCAATTTGCTTTTCCACAGAAATGCTTGAAATCAATGCAAGTATCTGGGCAACTGAGTGCACCTACCCCTCCCCTAACCTGACATTAACGATAACTTTTTTATAATTTGTTGGATTAGGGGAGGTGTAGGTGCACAGTTGCCTAGATAATTACATTGATCCTAAATCCTCATGGGACTGTATGGTAACTTATCTCGTTTTTTTGTGCATATGCATCAGTGTTTCATTCCAGAGATACCCTCCTTTTTCAAAATGTTTTGGAAAATTAAAGGTGCAGGGTTTCCTTTTATCTAGTTCCAGGGATTTGTGAGGTATAATTATGTACATTGGGGTGGGGCTTTGTGGGGGAAAACCCAGTAGGCAAGGGCCCCACCTAATAGGGGCAGTGACAGGTCTACATGCATTGTATAGAGTCACCAGCCATTTTGTGTCCTGAGCCTTGGAAGTTAGCGCACTATCTCTACATGTATTATATTTTTGTAGTGTATTAACCGTCCTTTTTGCACGTTAGGCATTCTGTGAGGAAGGAAATATTGAAGAGAATGGCGTTCTTGCGTTTGCAAAGTTTGTGATTTTCTCAGTTCTAGAATCAAGACAAGAAACAGGTTTGTAAACAACGTGAAACTACAGTACTTACCTGTCATGGGCGTCCTTAGCCATTTGATGAATGTAATTAGAAGGGTTTGTGTAGGAATAGATCCACTGACATTTTTTAGGTACAGAATTAGGTACAGGTTTTTCGTAACAGTGGTGAAGCTTCTAAAGTGTGCGAGACATGAAGTAATGCTCGTATTATTACTACAACCATTATCATTGGTAGGCAGACGTCGGATTATGAACATGATTTAGCGCACTTGCGACCAGCATTTCCTTTCGTGACTTAAAAGTCCAATTTTGGAACGGCAGACACGACCGCATATACCACAGATACAGTCAGATACTGCTGCTGGTGCTGATGCTGTTTTCTTCGCTACTGCTTTTCTCTTTGCTGTTCTTTCGTCGGCTTCGACTTTCAGCATTGTCTTTCCTACCTGAAGTGCCGGACTGCACACAGACCTCCATTCGCCGCGATCGGCAGCATGTGTCTCCCAGTTGCCTGTTAGCAAACCAGTGGCAAGTATGTCTCTCTTACAGACATCCTTGAAGCGCAGCTTAGGTCTGCCAACAGGAATCGACCCAGATTCCAGCTCACCGTACAGCAGGTCCTTGGAGATTCGCCCCCCACACTGGGATTCAGGGTACTCCCTCTTAGCGAGCTTTTGTAGGCGGTATAGTGCTACTCGGGCAAACAGCTTTCCGGCAATGCACAGAAGTGATATGCCATGGTAGTTATTGCGGTCGCTGCGTTCTCCTTTGTTCTTGTACAGGGTTGTGATTATAGAGTCCCTCATCTCCTGTGGGACGGATCCCTCCTCCCAGCACATGCAGAGCAACTGATGGACATTGTCAAGCAACTGGCTTACACCACATTTGAACTCTTCAACCGAGATGCCGTCCTGCCCTTGGGCTTTTCCAGATGATATATCAATGATAGCCTTCGAGAGTTCTTCTTTGGTGGGGGCGTCATCAAGTTCAAGCAATATGGGAAGCCTCTCAATGTTGTCGAGGACAGAGGGTGAGACGGAGTTCATTCCACCAAAGAGCTCACTGTAATGCTTCACGCAGCACTCCATCAATCTTGATTTGTCAGTAATGGTGATGTCTTCAGTGGTGCGCACTTAGACTGTGTAGGTCCAATTGCCTTCTTGGTGCCCTCAAACTGAAACATGTCCCTCAAATTTCCAGTGTCAGCAACTGACTGGATCTCAACGCAGAGATTCACCCAGTAGTTGTTAGCACAGTTCTTGCGTTCTTCTTTTGCATGTTGTCTGGCCTCTATGAGTACTTCCAGAGAGTTAGGTGAAGGGTTATGTTGGTAGTTCTGCAGGGCATGCCTCTTTCTTCGATAGGAGGTTGGAGAAGCATGATGTTTGCATTTAACCAGTCTTAGCTTTTAGGTTCCTCCTTGCCAAAGGCCATCAATGCTGCATTATGGGTCGTGTCCCTGATGTGGCATCAGTGATCATCTGTATCGAGCTCCCGGCAGTCCCCAAGTTTCGAGCTCAGGATGTCATTGAATCGAGTCATTGTCATTGAATGAATTGAGACGTTTTCAGGGATTGCAGTGACGAAAGTGTTGATGCGAAATTTGATGGGTTGCCGTAGCGCGATGGAATTTCTTTGGACGCAACTGGACCTTCGTGCAGACAAGGGAGTGATCAGTCTCGCAGTCAGTACTGTGGTATGCACTTGTGATACGAATTTTACCTATGATGCAACTTCATGCCAAAGAATATGTTTGTAATGCAGAAATGATGGTAAGTGCAAAGTTCCAACAAACGTGGACCATTTTCGTTGCATTTGCCGACGCCAAAATGACTGAGGCAGTTGGGCCAAGAGCCATGATCTTTGCCCACTTTAGCAATGAAATCGACATTAAGAATCAGTGCTTCATTCTTCGGGATATGTTTGATAACTTTATCAAGTTGGCTGTAAAAGGCATCCTTAGCATCGGAGCTCGACGTCAGGGTTGGAGCATAGGCAGAAAGCAAGTTGATGGTGCCTAAATCAGTGTTAAGTTTCATGTGCATTAGACGCTCTGATTTGGTTGAGCCTGGCTCCGCCATCTGTAACAGCTTGTAGTTGACAGCAAAAGCAACTCCATGCTCTCTAGGTTCATCTTCGTCTCTTCCCTGCCAGAAAAATGTGTACTCCTTTTCCTTAAGGCTTCTGAAATCAGCTAGGCGTGTTTCCTGTGGAGTCTATCCAGCTCTCTGCTGATGACAGCTGTTTTGCGTAGTCCATCATTGTCGCGTATATCCTTGGTAAGGCCGATCAACATCTTTCGGACATTCCAGCTCCCAAGAGTGAGAGCTGGTCTTCATCTAGAAGATCTTTGATTCTTAGGTGAGAGTGTCGCAGTCCACTTGTTAGTCTGTTTGCTCACCCCTGCAAGACAGGTGGACAGTGGCGGGAAAGCACCTTATTGACTGGGGGCTGCCCCGTTTAACTGCCACTCCGCGGTTTGTTTCTGTGCCAGGCGAAGCCGTATGACACGCTGAAGTTGACTCTCTATGTGCTTGCCTGGTCGGTTTGTATGGAGAAACGGGTTTGCCCATGTCCTAGAATTCGGTCTTTCTGGTAGAGTCCGAAGGAAAGGCAGAGCCAGTACGTTCGGGAGCAGGTCGACTGCAGGAGGTGCCAGTCGCTGATATATCATCAGGCTGCCTCACGGAACTCCACTCCGGTTTTTCTGTCAGGGTTTACTACCATAGCCTTTGGCTATCCCTAGCCACCACAAGGCAGTGGAACCGTAACCCTGGTCAAGGGAAGCTAAGGGTGTACTGTCCACCCAGGCTAGTGGAGGGAAGGAGGCGCCTTACTGTTCAATTCTAGACCGGCTCCAAGC
Organism: Ricordea florida; assembly: GCA_949710005.1. Taxonomy (NCBI): domain Eukaryota; kingdom Metazoa; phylum Cnidaria; class Anthozoa; order Corallimorpharia; family Ricordeidae; genus Ricordea; species Ricordea florida. The sequence continues at coordinate 28,501,899 of OX453272.1, forward strand.
AAGGTTTAGCCACTGCCCTAAAACCATTATCATTATTATTAGCCATTACAACCATCATCATCATTATTATTATTATTAAACTGGCTGAACCACTAGTCGAACAGAATCTGGGGCAGACCCACAAGCTCATTATCATTATTATAGTTATTGTTATTATTATTATTATTATTATTATTATTATTATTATTATTATTATTATTATCAAACTGAACCACTGGCCGAACAGATACTGGCGCAGACCCACGAGCTCCCGGACGATCAAGCAATTAGAACGCTGCAGCAATGTGTAACCGTGGAGAAAAGGATGCGCGCCCTGGAGAAAACCTGGAGGAAGGGAAGAATGCCCTTCCAGGACAAAGTGAGAGAGCTGTCGAGCTTGGTGCGGAGAAAGGAGCATCTAGCTGGCTTGCAGTCATTCCAGTTAAAGATGTGAACACTAAATAAGAGAGAATTCAAGGACGCCATGCATTTGAGATATGATTGGCAAATAAGCGACACCCTCTCTACTTGTACGTGTGGAGATGTTTTTGATGTAGACCACGCCATTGTGTGCAGACGTGGACATTATGAGCTGCGTGACTTGGAAGCCAGAATGGTAAAGGTGGTATGCAATGACGTCCAAATTGAGCCGCTACTTCAGGAGATAAACAGAGAAGTGCTGACACCCGGTACGAACAGAGCAGCGAATGCCCAGCTTGACATTCACGCCTGTGGCGTTTGGGAGCGGCAAGGGTCTGCCTTTTTCGACGGTAGAGGTTTGTTACCCAAATGCAGAGTCTTGTAAAGGCCTCACCACAAAACAAATCTATGGCTAGTATGAGACTGAGAAAAAGGCAATGTACGCCAGCAGGGCGTTAGAAGTCGAACGAGGCTCCTTTACTCCACTGGTATTTACTACGACCGGAGGAATGGCAGATGAATGCAAGAGGTATCACAGTAGACTGGCTGAACTCTTATCAATTAAGAAAGGACAGGATTAAATTACTAAAATGCCATGGATTAGCGTCAAGGTCTCATTCGCCCTCCTGAGGTCTGCGCTGTTGTGCTCAAGAGGTTCACATTGTGGTAGGTACGTGGTGTAAGCATCATATAGTGGTTCCCCGTTAGTGAATATATGGCATACATTGCTCTCCATAGCCATACACGATGCTTACACCACGTACCTACCCACATTGTGCGCGAAGAGCTCCGCTGAACATTGCAGACAACGACTTTGAATTAGATAAGGAAAAAGCGAGATTTTAAGATTGGAATTCTTATTTAAACTTATTTATTTATTTATTTATTTATTTTATTTTGTTTTTTTTTCTTTTCAATTTCCCGCTCAAAGGATCAAGCAATAAATACACCAAATGCAAGGACATGAATTCTTTTAAATCCCTGAGAAACATTCGTGTATATCTTCTAAGAACTCAAATTTGGAAGGGACATGACACGTTATTCAGGAGGGTTAACTTAAGGTTAATTATTATTATTATTATTATTATTATTATTATTATCATATTATCATCATAAGGTAGAAACATGTATTTGTTTTATGATAATCAAAGTTCTATGTAAATATCTTTTGCTGGAATTTGAATAAATGTTATTATTATAAAATAATAATATTGTTATTATCATTATAATTACTAATGCAGAATTTGTTGTGGAGAGATCAGAAGAAAACGGTGGAACACTGCGCTTTACAGATTATGCCACGTTGGAAGAAACGTTTGCGAAGAAGGTAACTCTCTTGTGGAGATTTTTTTTCGGGCATGGGAATATTCACAGAATTTGCTCGTGAGGGCTTAGTTACCGGGGCCCAGCCGAAGGCTGGCACCGGTTATAAAATGCAGACGGTTTCTGTCGTTTTTTCAACGTTACATTGTTAAGGATATATCGCTGACTGAGATATATCGCTGGCTCGTTACTTTTGCTTCGCTGGCTCATTGAAATCTTATCCGCCATTTTGAAAAGCACGAGGCATGGAGGACAGTCAAGAGAAAGATTATAGCTTTTTGTACTACGGTGTTCCCCAACCTTTACGATGCACTAGTTTATGAGCGAAAATTTAAGAGTGAATACTTTGGAGAGACAAATTTACGAGCGATCACTTAAGAGTGAACCTTCCATCGTGAAACTTATCGAGAATAAGAGCGACTTATCAAAGCTATCTACATTGAGTGAACCTTCCATCGTGAGAGGTGCGAGAGGTTATATGTATGCAATCCCGTGTCCCACTGGGCCCCGGTAAGTTCCACGTAGTGGTTCTCGTTCTATTTGTAGTCTGTTGTTGCTCCAAAATGTTTGGACGAGGTGACAGGGGCCCGTTTCTCCAGAGAAACCGGTAACTTCTCGTGCCCGGAATACTATTAACAGGATCGCCATGGTTACAAGGGGAATTGAAATTTGATTGGTTTTCGTCGTAATGCATTGCTAGGCACGTGTCAAGTTATTGGGACTTTCGAGAAGCAGTCGTCTGATGGCGTTTCAACACCCAAATGATACACACGCTGTACTGCAGTATAAATCTAACTTGAGCGCATACATTCGTCTCGTCATTCTTTGCTAATAGCGCTGATCCTCCTAGGAACTCCACCCTCTGGATCTTAAGACTGCAGTTGCCAAGTTCATCAACGAGGTATAGCATAAACCTGTAAGACTTGAAACGTGTAACGTGTGTTCACCGCTTGTCTGGATTCAATATTTCCTTAGTGTCATATTTTTAAACTGCCTTCCCCAGTCTTTGAGTTTGTTGGAACTTTCCCGCTTCCATGGCGCGTCATAAACAGCATACATTTCCAACAACGACACGCCCGCCGTGTTTTAAGCATAGGCGCGTATTTCCCGGTAAGTCACACTACTGAAGCCCGTTTGATTGGTCAGTCAGGTCTCTATTGCTTTCCAAATATGGTACTTGAATGTGAAAAAGCTGTGGTTTAAGACATACAGAGGCAGTTCCACGTTTCAAGTCTTATGGGTTTCTGGGAAAAGTCAACTTTTCCATTTAACTGCTTAGAAGCAAACAGATTTTAACATTTGGAAAAACAATCAAGTGGAAGATAATTTCATAGGAAATTACCTAAACCTACGCACGGTATTAAAAATGGAAGGGTATGGTTCACCCTAAAGTGGTCATGTAGCGCTTCATTGAAGCGGTAATACCGTTGGGCGTGGAAACAGCTAACAAGGATCCTAGAAATGACCCGAGTCCTGACAGCAATGAACTCTATTGCGAAGGAGAATGAATGAAAATAGAGGTTGATCCATGGGGCGACATGTCTGAGCACCTCGTTAGAGAATTACTTAAAAGAGATCTTGGACAAAATGTTATCAGTGTTCCCCCAAATAAATGTGGAATTAGTTTTGAACATGGGGAATTCGTATTCGCTGTTTACAGTGAAAGGGAAGCTTTCCTGTGGCTATGTGGATGGAAGGGTCCTTCTGAGCGGTCGACAGTGACGCGCTCGAGCAGACGCTATGTACAAAATTTGTCTAGTTAAGTGTTTGTGTTGTTTCGTTTGAACAGCTACTTGAGCCAGTTAGGAAGAAATTTCAGTCACCAGATCTGCAGAAACTAACCAAACTTGCCTATCCGGAACCAAAGAAAGCAAGTATGTGTGCTCTAGTTATTCAATTCGGCCTTAAAAGTATATCTGATACTGCCTAATTATGCGCTGTTTGATAGATTGATTGTAAGAGGGTATTTTCGAGACATTTTCAGCGCGAATCTTTTTGTCTGCCATTGTTTAACTTCATTCCAACAACAGACGATTTCCTTTAGTGGTATCACTTCGTAGTAATATTTCAGTTACGTGTATTATCGTTTCCTGCGGTTAGAAAACAACGAAGAGTGCAAGTAAGTTTATGATTGCAAGCTCAGTCATCGTTGCTCCGTTTTTGTGTCGTTTTGGTACGTTGTGGAAATTTTCAATTTTACTTTGGTTGTTACATGTACGTTGGTGCACGAAACACTTACTCACAAAATAAGACTTATCTACTGTGTTTATACAGGCCTATACAAACCGAGATGTGTATTGTAGAATACGAGAGCATATCGCATAAATGATATTTCCCCGGAGGGTCAGTACTTACCTGACGGGGAGATGTGGTTCTCCGAACCCCTCGTAGACTGATATGAGCAATACTGGTGCATATGTCGCGCGGCCGCGGCCTGGGTACCACAATATAAAGAAATCGAAGCGCATGTGCTCTTCCTCGCAGTAGTGGCGAGTGAGGCCGCACCGATTGGCAGTACCAGGGTGGGGAAGGAAGATAGCTGCAATGGCTTGGGAACCAGTATTGCTCATATCAGTCTACGAGGGGTTCGGAGAACCACATCTCCCCGTCAGGTAAGTACTGACCCTCCGGGGAAATATAATTTCTCCTTCACCCCTCTCCGACTGATAGTCGCAATACTGGTGCAGAATTCCCAAAGCAATACTGCCAAGCGGAGCAACAACACAAGATAGCATAACCAAACCTTTAATAAAGTTCTAAGAGGCATGCTGGACAATAATTGAAGCCCAAACAACAGTAACAACAAAGAAGTTCTGAAATACAAACAAAATCAGAAATCAGTTCAGCTGTTCAACACTGCCCTGGAAAAGGAACCACTAGAGTGTTCCCTGTGATAACAGCGTTCGAAGGTCTGTGCGGAAGCCCAATCTGCTGCTTCCAGGATGAGCTCAACAGACAGTCCTGCTGCAGCGGCGGCAGAGGTAGATGCTCCTCTAGTTGAGTGACCGGTATATCCTAATTCAATGCCAGCCAGCCGTAAGGCCTTTGATAACCATCGAGAAACAGACTGGCTTGAAATAGCTTTATAAGGGGAAATATAAGACACGAATAGCTTTGAGGAGGTACGCAACTTCTTCGTCTTCTCCACGTAGGCTGTAAGGCTGCGCACAACACAAATCTTGAGATTCCCTGGAAAGGATGGAAGGAAAATCTTGCGGGCTGGGTGACCAGGCCTGGAGGTCTTAGTGTGTGTGGGGAGAGTAAATTCCCATGAACCTTCCTTTTTAAGGGAGTAGGTCAAGTCCAATGAAGATAGTTCATGAGCTCGTGCTGCTGATGTGAGTGCCAACAATAGAACTGTCTTGTAAGAAAGCTGCTTCAATGTCAGATCCCCCAAGGGCTCAAGGGACTCTAAGAATGATAAGGCCGTTTGGACATTCCATGTACCAGCATATTTTGGCTTGGGAGGTTTACTCTTAAACACACCTTTCATAAACCGCGAAACAATAGGCAGGCGTCCTAACTCTGTAGAGCCAACTGGGTCATGAGTCTGAGAAATAGCCGACTTATAGAGGGCTACTGTCCTGTACGCCAAATTCCCCTGTGTAACTAGAGATGCCAGAAAAGCAAGGACTTCTGCTACAGGAGCTGAAATGGGACAGATACTCCGTTGAGAACACCAGCGAACCCATGCCTTCCACGGGCCTGCATACCGCTTCTGGGTGGCTGCTCCTCTTGATGCCAGCAGGATGTCAACAACTTCCTTTGAAAGGCCTGTTGTTTCGTAACGATTCCTGATAAGGGCCAAACTGCTAGATGCAGTGACTGCCACAGAGGGTGGTGCACGGTGGGCTGAAATGGAAGGAACAGCAGAGATGGAGACTGGGGTAGGAGTAGAGGTTGATCCACCAGCAATTGAAGCAGTCCTGGGAACCATGGTTGCCCAGACCAGTTGGGTGCAATCAGGAGAGCTGTTGCCTGATCTTCTCTTATCTTCCTGAGGATTCGAGGGAGAAGGACCACTGAAGGGTGGATTAGACAGGTCCATTTGCTCCAGTCCTGGAGAAATGCGTCCACAGCTACAGCTCCTGGATCCGGGTAACTCAAGACATACTTTGGCACTTGATGAGTTAGGCGAGATGCAAAGAGGTCCACGTCCGGTGTGTAGAACCTCTGACAAACTGATTGGAAGATCTCTTTGTCCAGAGTCCACTCTGTTCTGCTTTCGATCTGTCTGGAGGCAGTGTCTGCTACTCCATTCTGAATCCCTGGAATATGCTGAGCTGTCAGGGACACTCCTGCTTCCAGGGCTACTGCCCAAAGTTGCAGTGCCTGAGTGGTCAGGGCAGGGGAGCGTGGGCCCCCCCGCTTGTTGATGTACGCCACCGCTGTCGTGTTGTCTAACCGCAAGTGGACATGTTTGGGCAGAGGCTGTTGAACTCGCAACAGGGCTTTTAAGGCTAAGGTTGCTGCTCGTAATTCCAGGACATTGATGTGTGCTGTTGCCTCCTCCACGCACCAGTGACCGCCAGTAGATCTCCCCTGGTATGCTGCACCCCAACCCTTCTTGGACACATCGGTCCAGATGGTAGCATCTATAGGGGGCAGCTGAATTGGACAGCCATTCAGGTGTTGGCTCTCCGAGACCCACCACTCCAGGTCGGCCAGGGCTTGCGTGGTCAAGCGGATTGACACTCTGCTCCCATGGCCATACTGAGTCACAGCTTGTAAGTGCAGGCGCTGGAGAGCTCTGTAGTGAAGAGGGGCAAGCATGATCCCGGTTTGAGAGGCATGGCTCAAACGTCCAATCAGTGTGGCCAGATTCCTTACCGGGACACAACTCTGTTCTAGGAGGAGTCGACAATCCCCCAAAATACTGTTTAGCTTTAGCTGAGGGAGAGAAAGTGTCATTGTTGTCGAGTCCAACTGGGCCCCTAGAAAGACAAGACACTGGGATGGAGCAAGTGAGCATTTCTCCACCTTGACCTGGAAGCCCAGATTTTCCAGTAAGGCTACCAGCTGCGCAAACAGGCTCTGCAACACCTGGCTCTTTTGATGAAGAAGTAGCATGTCGTCGATGTAAATTACAATCCGAATTCCTAGTGAACGGAGCACTGCTAACATTGGTTTCAGAGTTTTTGTGAAGGCTCGGGGAGCAGAGGAGAGGCCAATTGGGAGGCACTGAAACTCGTAGACTCTGTCCTGATACACAAACCGCAGATACTTCCTGTGAGATGAGTGAATGGGGATTGCATAATATGCATCCTTCAGGTCCAGTTTCATCATAAAGTCTCCTTTCTGTAGTAGGGACCTCACAACCTGTAGTCCTTCCATTTTGAAGGACTCCTTTCCTAGGAATCGATTTAGCGCCCGAAGATTGGTAACTGGGCGAGCCTCGCCATTTTCTTTTTGTACCAGAAACAGGGTGGAAGTGAACTGGTCGTCCTGTGATTGCACTTCCCGCACTGCTCCTTTTGCTAACAGATTTGCAATTGCCAAGTCCATTTGTTGGGCCTCTGCATGGCTTTTGGTACGGGTGACCCTCGTACGCCACTGCCTGGGGCGACTGAAGAAGGGGATCTTGTATCCCTGAATTGTCTGTAATGTCCATGAGTCCTGGGTTATTTTCCTCCAATTTGGAACAAAAATACTTTAAACGACCGGCTGATTTGTGATTGGGTGGGCTGAGTGTGTCTAGAACTGGCAGTTGATAGTCATCTGTTACCGGCTTTGATACCAGGGGGGTGGGAGGAGATGTCTGTTTTAGCACGCTTGGAGGATTGGTGGTTAGAATTGGAGCCAAATCCCCATTTCCGTTTCCCGCCAAATCTGTTGTTGTCACTGGAGCGCTGATCTGCACGAAAGGACTGATCCCTTCTGTAGGGCAGTTTGAACTGGCGCTTTGCTGGTGGCGCACTGATGAGTTTGCTGTTGGTTGAGCTGTGGTCATGCTCGCTCCTTATCTTGGCATGAAACTTATCCGGAAAGAGGTGCTTATCGGCAGGGATACTTTCTTTCAGGGTACGCTTGCCAACTTCCGTAAGAAACTCGGAAAACCGTTTTTGCCTCCATGCATTTAACCTGAAATTAGCGTTGCCAAGTAGGACCAGAGCATCCTCCAGAAAATCCTTTATGGAATCGAGGTCCACATCCTCAGCCTCCTCCTCCCCACCTACAGCGTCCAGGGCTGACAAGGCTGCTAGAATGGGTCTTGCTACTACTATAAATGCATTCTGGCGTTCAGCAAGCCCATCATCAAAGGCAAAGAGCTCCTTAGTTTTCGTGTATCCGTGTCGTTTCTTAATATCATCTTTCATTCCAGCCTCCATAGTGGGAGAAACAAGCAGAGCCTCCGTATCCTTAATTGGAGGGTATGTAGAAGTCAGCTCTTTCCATTTTTCTTTGGTCAGGGCCCGGGAGAACGCTTTCGTGGTGAAATCCAGCAGGTCTTGAGACAGTTTGGTCTCCTGTTCGCTGCTGTAAAAGCGATCGCTTCGAGAACTCGACGGAAGCGGTTCGGCGGTTTTATCCACCGAATCCATAGGGCTTGACTGACCCGGCAAGGTTGGCGAAGTGAAGAGGCTTTTTAGGACAGCTGGCATAGACTTTGCTACGGCCTCGGCAACCATCTTCTCAAGATTTGGAAGATCTGGTGTTGCACTCCCGCTTCCCGCCAAATGGATCGGGACAGACGGTGTGTTGTCGGTCTAAGGACAACAGAAGGCAGTCAATGACTCGTACCTTCAATCGTGAACATAACCTGCAATAATGTCCTAAGACTCGAATAAACTCACAAAGGCAAACATACTTACATTATCTGAGAGTTGTTCAGTCATTTCCAACAGGTAAGCTGCACGAAGGCAGAGAAATAACGGTAAATGAGCGGAGAAAAGCAAAACGTGGTCGGCCGAAACGAGCCACAAAACGAAGAGGAAGAGCACATGCGCTTCGATTTCTTTATATTGTGGTACCCAGGCCGCGGCCGCGCGACATATGCACCAGTATTGCGACTATCAGTCGGAGAGGGGTGAAGGAGAAACGCCAGACCAAAGGGAGAGTGTTTTTACCTCAGGGTTGTCACTAAGATTTCAAGTTGCCTGGTAATTGTTGTTAGTAGCCGGGGAAGTCGCAAGCGGTCATGTCCCCCCCTCCCCCCCCCCCCCACACACACACACAAAACACGTTTTGGTTTAATTTAAGGACGAAAGTAGCCGGGGGTTAGGCTCCGAGTAGTCGGGGGAAATCCCCGGGCCCCGGCCCTTAGTGACAACCCTGTTACCTGCTCGAGAATTCTACCCCAATGCACCGAGGTTTGTATTAGCCCGTGCAAACACGGTAGATGACTTCAGCTTCTGTTTCCTTTCTAAAATAACAACTCAAATTATCCCGTCGATCTCTGTGAAGAAATTTATCAAACACAAAATAGTGTTTCATCACATATCAAACACTGAGAAGAGTGTGAAGGTGAATTAATCAACATGAAACGAGCATGGGACAAAGAAAAATTCTGAGTCCCCGACAGGAATCGAACCCATGACCTCCCGAACACCGGGCGGGCGCTCTATCCACTGAGCTACGAGAACTCACGGAGAGCAAGGTAATTTGACTGTGTTCATATATGATTGGTGTCCTGCATACTGCTAGGAACAACGCTATCTAAGTCATCGTGATTAGTGATAAGTTAATAAAGATGGCGAATTTACTGAGAAGAGTGCTGAAAATACGACGCGTAGCAGAGTATGTTTATGTGAAAGTCGAGGTGTTTGATATGTGGTGAAACACATGTATCGAGTGTTTGATATGGCTTCTCAAACGAAATTATTTTGGGGAACTTAATGATGCAAAAACGAGCCGTGATTCATCAGATATCCAAACACGTCACGATGCCTGATTTCCCTTGTCTTTCTCTTTTGAATTATTAATGAGTTTGTGAAGGTGACGTCAAAACTGTGTTTGTACAGGCCCACACAACCATAAACCATTGACAGCGTGTGTACTATCTCTTTTTATAACTAATCATCATTTAATTGGCCTATCTGTCACACTTATCAACAGAGGGTCCTAAAGGAGGTGCTGATGCTGCCGCCAATCCAGAAAGAGCCGTAGATCCCTCTCGGCTGGATCTAAGAATTGGAAAAATCATATCTGCCAAAAAGGTTTGTCATCACACAGTGTTTTCTCTACAGAATAATAACGCTCAAGGAGTTTTGAAACCAGATTAGTTTGTTAATATGTCTTGAAGAACCCATTGATTTTATATGTTAAAGTTTGATTCGTGAAGAAAATGGCGGAGATTCCTTAGCCAATCATCTGGCGCACAGTAGCAGTGTAGAACCAAAGCAGCCGCGAAATAATAGTGTCTTCAGCCAATGAGAACGCGCTCTACAAGATAGCGAACTAATAAAGTCCATCCACCCCGCAATTGTGTCATACCCACAAAACAGTTTCCCACCAGAAGCCCATCATATTTGACACTTTTTGCTTCAACCTGGAGTTAATCTTCATTCGCTACACTCGCGTTTTTCGAAGCTCTTTCCCTGACGTCTTTGCATAGTGTGTTGATTTTGTTTCCACAGCATCCTGACGCGGACACATTGTACCTCGAAGAAATCGATATAGGAGAAGAAAGTATGTAACAATTGAACGACACATGATGTTTGATTGGCATAGTGCAAGCTCAAAGAAAAAAAAAAGCACGAAAGATTGCTTGACTTATGTTTCAATAATTCATCTGCGTAGATCCAAGAACAGTGGTCAGCGGGTTAGCAGAGTACGTGGCATTGGATGACCTTCAGGGAAGACTTGTCGTTATGATGTGCAACTTGAAGCCAGTTTCCATGAGAGGTACACAGAATGGGGCCGCCTCTTCGCATAAACTTATACTAAAACATTTCGATTATTCGCTTTCGATTTCTATGCATGGTAGTTGATTAGGGCTTCGTTGTCCACTGTCACGCAATAGAAATCTCGAGTTCATGATTTAATTGTAAAATATATGGTTGTTGGCTGAAACACCCTCACCTTATGCATAACAATGTGCTTCTTGGTATGTATTTGTGTTAAGTCAAAATTTGTATGCGAGTTGGGTTTCTAACAAACAATTAAAACACTCATTCTCTTTTACTATGAGCTGAACAGTCAACTCGGCACCATGCAGCTCTTCGACTATTGACTCAGAAAACTCGAATTAAACATGTAGTTTTCAAAAAGATACTTGACTCACGCAGCTACATGGTGCGGGATACTCGCTGAATTGATTTCCGTCCACCTTTTAGGTTGGGTTGATCTCGTGCTGTGTCACATTTTTCAACCTTTTCATATGCGGTGGTTTTCACAGTTTTCATAGTACCTTCGTGAATGATTTGACGTATGTTGAATTAGTAAAAATCTACTAGTATACCAATGCAAATGCCGCAATCTGATTGGCGGAGCTACTGCATACTACCAGCCATTAGTGTGCAGATCGTTTTCAAAATGGCGACGTCTTTGCGCTTCAGCGAAGTTTCGCAGAAAGATTTAGTATTTTGGTACTTTATTCAGCGACACATGATTCGTTTATTGATTTTTACTAAAACAATTTCATTATTCGCTCTCGATTTTTATGAGCTGATTGTTGATGAGGTCGAAGGCCGAATCAACTATTGCCCAATAGAAATCTCGAGCTTATAATCCAATTGTTAAGTAGAGCTAGTCTTCCTCGCAGCCGTTGTCTGGCTGGTCAAGCAAAGTTTGTCCCCCACACGACTAAAGCAGATCGGAATTCAGACTTCACGAATACCGGTGTGATACTCTTTCAGCTGAGCAAATCCAGCCGTCTTCGCTGGGAGCTGGTCAGCTCTTCCAACCTCATTTTTCAACCGGCAGGGGAAATGATTATGTGATTTATTTTAGATTTTCAAGTTATTGGTTTTACAGTACCGGCAGTGCAATGTGTTTTTAAAAAATCTCCGGTTTCTTGCCGTACTACTACTTCTTCTTCTTCTTTTATTGAAGGCATCAAGTCGGAGGCCATGCTTATGGCAGCATCGATTACCAAGTAAGTCGATCTTAAACGAGCTCTGTCGTAGATTCTAGCAACATTTTTGAAAGTTTCAAGATAAATCACCAGTTGTACAAACCTAAAATTACTAATTCAGCTTAGTTTGGGCGTATCGTATTGTATTATTGGGCGTATCGTATCGTATAGGAAGTGACAGCTCTATTTTCACATGCCAAAAACATCCTCCTCTGCAGTATGCAGACGTTCTTTAGGCTTCGTCACGCATTCACGCTCAGATCCTGTCACGTAGGTGTTGTGTTCTAAATGTCTACTAGTGAATTCAGGAGATTACAGAGGAATTTTTAAAAGTGTATGTCCTGCATTCGTGGGGTGTGGGCTCTGTCGACGAGGACTGTTACTCTCTGGGGGAACTTCGTCAGTAAAGTGTTAAAATAAGAAAAGATGAATGAATGTCTACAATATTGATCCAGTGTAGATGGGGGTTTGATGCTTCTCAAATTTTGCGAGGGAGTGAAAATTCGCTTAGTTCGCATTTTGGCAAAGACTGTGCGTTTTATTTTTGAGCTACAACACTTTCTTGCAAAGGGCTTTTTCCATTATTATCGGTGTCTAGTCAAAGTGTACATTTCGCGGTTTTGTGTAAGCCGTATACTGACTTTTAAGTGATGTTTTTTCTCAGTTCTGACGGCAAACGGACGGTTGTTCCTCTGAGCCCTCCTCCAGACTGTAAACCGGGTGACAGGGTGGTGGTTAAGGGGTATGAACACGAAACAGCTGGAGGTAAGATGACTTCCACAGTCGGCTGTTTTCTGTGAGGAAGACTGGGTAATACTTTGACGGCACCATTCCCAGTGTCTGTGGAAGCCTAGTAGATCTTGTTGGAAATCCTTTCACTAAAGGTCTGAGCAATAATTAGTCTTATTATAAGGCTGGTTCCGCGAGCTTCCACGATAAGGTGAATCCTGAGTTCTGATTGGATACTCGAAAGGACAAGTGTCTGTTAGAATTCGAAAAAAAAACGTAATCGTTGATCGCGCGTTATCGATTTATTTTCGTTCTCATTCTCATGTGCTCGATATATACAACGGATCCAATTTCTGATCACGTGACATATACAAACAACACAAGCGCGTGACTGGAGCGTGACCTTGGATTATATAACACACTGTGTGATTTGTTACAGTCTTCCCACTAGTTTTACTGGGTCGTACAGGATTCCCATCTAACCAGGCAGCTGTCGACAACGTAGCATTGTGAACTTGTTTTACTTTTTCGACATCTAATGGTGTCGTTTTTCCTTCCTTATAGCTCCTGATCAGCAATTGAACCCAAAGAAAAAGATTTTTGAAACGTTAAAGGTAAGTTTAGCATTATTTCGTAATGTCGATGTTTTTCAGTTTCGTGCTGTCCCTTCTTTGTCCACTTTCTTTGGTGAATTGACTTATTTGACTCATGGCAGAGAAGACACGCTCTGATCTTTTAATCGGCAGCATCACATAGTCGACCATTCTATGCATATAACAGTTATTATTTCCTTGATAATAGGACAATCACATGACTTTTGGAGGGCATATAGTTTATTTTGCGGCCCGAGTAGCATCATTTGCGCCCGAGCGCGAAGCGCAAGGGCGCAAATGATGCTACGAGGGACACAAAATAAACTATATGACCGACAAAAGTCATGCGATTATCATTATTATCAATACACAAGGCCAAATCGTACAAATTCATTTAATAAGAAAAAAATGTTTAACAGAGATGTAGCATGAAACTATGGTATGGAAAGTTAAGCGAGCCGTTAATGCATTAACGGTCCGCTAGGAGTCATTTGCGGCCCGCAAAGCGCGTGTTTTCAAGAGGGCGGTTTGCAATTTGGCCGCGTATCTTGATAATAATTAGGTTTGTCAATTTGAAGTCTGCTTCTGTAAGTGAATTGACCTTAAACAATTATTAAATTAAGCGTTCTGTAATCCATTGTCAAAATTCTCAAACCAGAACTCTTGGTATGCTGTAGCATGCGACCCATCAGCCTAATATAGATTACCTATCTTTAGCACGGCGCAATTAGATTTTTCGCGGCTCTGTGTTCTGTGCTTGACCTTCGAGTCCTTAGGAAATAAAAGACCGTCTCCCTTGGATGTGGACCAATCGGAGGTTTCGTTTTCTTTAAGTGTAATTGGCTATTATTTGGCGGGAATTCTATTTCAGATTTAATAAACTGACGGGCCAGGGCCCAGTGACAGCGACTGAGACCTTTCTTCATAAATTCCGCCAGCGTTAACTTTTTGAGTCCATGTTTTTTTTTCTTAACCAACTACTTTGTTTACATTTGTGCTTTTATTTTTCTCTGCTTACTCAGTTTCAGAGCGCCTGCCGTCCCGAAGTGAATAAATCCAAAGAAAATAGTCCTGCCTTAAAATTCTTCAACAGATTCGAAGAAGAGATGTTTATGTTACATAACAACTTGCTCGCTCGCTGAGCAATTCCTTCCATAACTCCTTCGCTTCGGGGCATTATTTTCGACGTTGGAAATGCAAGGGAAACCAGATGTAAACAACCGTTGACACACACACCTTTCGCGTAGTATATTTGGTAACAAAAGGTAAACTGACGTAGCCTTAACATACTTCGCGAATGACCAATGCGTCGACGGTTGTTTACACCTGGCTCCATTCCACTCTAAAATAAAACTCTTGGATATCCCATACCAACCCTTTCAAATCGGGCGCTTGGGTTGTCTTTGCTCTATCTAGGTTTTTGTGTCCTGGAGTCCGTAGTAGCAAAAGGGGTTTTCACTTTAACTGACGCAATGTTATGTTCCCTTTTAGCCCGATTTCTGCACCTCTTCCGAGGGTGTGGCCGAGTTTCAAGGAAGTCCTATGATGACAAGCTACGGTCAGGTCACTGCAACTCTGAAAAATGCTCAAATTAGTTAATGAATTCGTAAAAAATGGAATCGTTTGGATCCATTCGTTAAACATCGAGAAACCTGCCAAAAACTTGTGTTACCTTTGTAGGTATTAAATGAATATCGTCATCTGCAATAAATTGTACAACAAAGGTTAAGAAACTGTTAATCCTTTCACTCCCAAATGTTATCAATATACAGCTTCTCCTTTCAATATCAATACCATACAAAGAAAATGGATGGTGAGAATTGGGCTCGCGATCAACATGACGTTAATGAATTGATTTAACACCAAATTCTCTTAACCGGTAAGTAAGGAGTGAATGGCATTCGTTAAAGAGATTTTGATGCTCAGATCTTGGAAGTGAAAGGGTTAATACTTGCGAAATGTGCTAAGTAGGAATTTGCAAGTTGATGACTTTTATGAAAATCCTGTAATAAACCTTTGTGGTTTTTTCCTTCTGGGATCAACGTGCGTCAACGTCTTTAGGATATTACTAATAAAACACTCAGACATTGTTTAATGCTACGCTGGTTTGAAAATAAACGATAAGAATTCCAAAAAATAGGCAAGAATTGCATGCATGTGGCTACTGCATTTATTAAGTTTATTCGGACCTGTTTGCCATACCTATCGCCTTTCCTCGATTTCATTACTTTTACATATTCTCTTCTGAGATTAAGAATAAATCGATATAAAAGTTACAAAATGTGAACTCTAGTGTCTTTCCTTTATTAACGTCGTCCAAATATAGGCCGGCCCCAGTAAATTTGTTGATCCGAGGCCAATTTACCCCACAATTCTTCGCGGTGCGCGAATTGTATTGTGCATTGTGATTGGCTAAATACTAGGCACGTGCTGATTGGCTCTTTCACTCACTCAATCACTCGTGTTTCCCTCGACATATTGGCTCCTGCATTATTTCATACGCAGCAGACAGAAAAATATATCGACTCAAGGATGCGTGATCTAACTGACGCCAAATTCTTCAAACTAATAAGTGAGGAACTGCATGACTCTTCCAAGTTCCTAGAAAGCCGATCAACGTTACTGATAATAATAATAATTATAATACTAATAATAACAACATCAACAAACTTTACGTAAACGCGGTGGTAATGCCAGTAAATAAAACAAAGGATTTACGTACTCTAAGAAACTATTTTTGGACGCACAGTAATGTAGTGGTTAGAGTTCGAGCACTGGTGCTGGCACTGTGTTGTTTCCTCAGACAAGAAACTTTACTTCACACTGTCTCTCTCCACCCTGGTGTATAAATGCTGGGGATGACCCTACGATGGACCCGCATCCCCTCCAGGGGGGAATAATAATACTCCCAGGTGCTTCATGCTATCGAAACCGGGATAAGCTCCGGCCTTTAAGGCTCGTGTGCGCCTTGACCTTTTTAAGAAACTATTTTACCTGAGGAGCGGAAAATTCTGCTTCGATTGCCCTTCTAAGCAGAAAGTTAGGAAATAGGTGGTCAACGATTATTATTTCAAGCATACTTCCAGAGGCGAAAACTGGGAGATACCAAATAAAGCGAGCGGAAACGACGGGAGCTTGCTTCACCACTCAGACCACCGAAACTTTCTCGAGTCTGTGCTCAAGACGTGCAGTGTATAGAACTAGCTAAACGGATTTTGCCAAGCCGTCTCGATATGGACCAATTTAAGTTTTTCGCGTTATGCTTTACTTGCGTAACAATGTAACCGTTCATTGCATTGGGCGCAGCAAGAATTGGTCGAGCTATGCAGTTGTCTGAGGTAATTTTGATTGCATATTAGTTGTAACACCCTGGGAATGGAATCGTGGTAACAATGAAATTGTTGGTTGTGGTCCTTCTTTGGGAAAAAATGGGGGTGGCCAACCCTTCGGATTTCACCAAGCCGTTCCTAGTCGGGAGGCTCGCTAGGTATCTCCCATTCGTTACGGCTATAGTATGTGGGATGCGAAATCCCATTTTTGTGAGAGACAGTCACCTAATTTATAAGTCTTAGAGGTACGTTTGTTATCCTTGTGGGAGGCTTTTATACCACTCATCTATCGAGACATCATGATCTATGATTAAAATTGTGCCGAGGTATAATCATAAGGATGTGATATCGTTATTTCAAATTGTGTTAGAAATGAATTTTAAATTCCTAAACAGCGCGCATGCGCACCGGGTTAACGCGGAAAATACCCACTTGCTAGTCTGTAAGAACAGATTTCCTAATAAAATCCTTTCAGAATGGGACTGCAGCACCGAGCAATAGGTTTGCGCAAAATCTCTTAACTTCTTAGGAAGGTGAAAGATAAACTAGTGCCCAGGCCTCCTCCGGTCGAGTGTCCCAAAGTCTGCAACATGTACAGTCAAGATGTCATCATTTCTTACTCCACTGTACTCGCCTAAGACTCGATTTTGTTATAGAAGGAGTTATGTTGTAAAAAGCTATAACTAAGGGTACGAAGCTCTTTAGGGGCAATCCTGATTTCCCGTTTAATCGGCGTTGTCACGATAATCATCTTATAAACTGCTTTGCTGAAAAATTTGTCGGCAGGCTTCCAGCTCTCGTTAGCCAGCTGTTTGACTGGATCTTTACCTTTTCTTGGTTACAGTCGTTGTCTGTTTCCGTGGTTTGATCATAAATAGCATGGGATCTTGCGAAAATGGCCAGCTCGATATTACATGACCACGGGGAAGATTAAAAATTTCTCAACGAGTGTGGGACCTAAAATAGTTCACATTTTCCTGAATTAGGTTAATACTGCAAAACTGCAAAATCTTGGATATCACTTACATCCGAGGTACGCAGATATAATCTGCTCGGATATACTTAAAACAACACATTATAATGTTCAACAAAGTTAGCACCAAATTACTGAATTTTTTTTTGTTTTGTTTTTAAAGAGTTTAAGGCGAAGGTCAGTTGAACTGAGGTACGATCTCGAAAAAACCCAACCTTTAACTTAGTACAGATACGATCTACCTGAAAACTCTGTTAATAAACTGGTCTAATATTTATGTGACTTACTAGGCCTACCCTATCATTCCCTTTCTTTTCTTACTTTTCTTCATGTAACCACTTTAAGTTGTGTTGTGTTTTGCTTTTCAAAAGATTTGTAAATAATGGCCGACTGAGAGATTATTTGGAGTAGTCTCGGTCAAAGTTAGGACAGCTCAGCGTGATTGTTTTCCAAGAAACTCAGTTTTTGCAGTTATTATTAAACTGATTTCAAAGCCTTGAATGTAGAATGTTTGCAACTAAAAGGGTTGGATCCCGTTTGCATCTTCCTTTTAAGCAATTCAGCTAATTTCAGAAAACCCTTTTTCGTATATGACATCGGCCTATCTTGACAAATCAGGACTTCCAGATGCAAGAAAAAATTAACAGTCAAGCTCAAACTATACGCTTAAGTGTTTTCTATGATTTTTATTTAACTTCTAACAGAGTCGCTATTTTAAAGTCCAATATTTTGTTTCTCAACCGTAAAACTGATGGAGTTATTTACCAATCAATAAGGGTCACTTTATTTTTAAAACTTTTAACGAAGCAGCTTCCTTACATAGAAGTACAAAAAATCCTTGTAAATGGTTGATAGAACTACAATGAATACAATAACATTTAAGCGTTAACTACGCTCAACAACAGTACCTCACCGCCATCAGAAATTAAGTTTAATTACCATCGTATCACTCTGCATTCTTTATGCCCAACAACACAACAATTCGACTGATTTCTTGGAAACTGAATCAAATTGCATAAACCTATACAGAGCTCAAGATTATCTGGATAGCATCCAGATATCATTGACACTTGGCCGAAATGCAATGGTGAATTTCGTGGAAAGACCCGGGTCATTAAGTTGCTTGCCTTAGCTTATTACTCAGCTCTGAACACAGTATAGCTGGAAGGTGGTTTATTTTGAACAGCCAATATGTCAAAAGTATATCTGTTCTTAACCTGTGTTGCTATAAAATAAGTAGTACGAGACTACATTCAGTTCAGCGCCGTTCTAGACAAATTCTAGTTAAAGTGAAAAAGTGGGTTTCTGGGAAAGAGCAACACCATCATGTTGTTTGTATTGTTATGAAGTCGGGTATTCGAGAAGGCGTTTCATTTTACAACAACTCACGTATCGAAAGGATTGCCCGCTAGTATTTTACTTTAATAACAACTAGATAAATCTAAAACTATGATTTCATAAAAAGTATCATCATTGTTTGCTTAGGCAGTTAGTCTTGTTTTCAGAGCTAATGATTTCTCGGAAACAGGGCACAGCTACACTTCAAGCAATGCTCCAAACTCTGTTTGGTTTAGCTTCTTAGTAATACGCAACCATTTTGAGGTATTTATCACAGGATTGCTTTAGCCCCTTGGTTTGCTTGATAGCAAGATTCAATCTGCATTGAGAAACCGATTTGCCTCTCTTAAAATCATCCCCAATGGAGCTACCGCTACTATGAAGATCGCTTAAGTGATCACAGATCTGATCTAGTAAACTTTTGTGTTCGCATACTGTTTTGTAAACGATCTCTAACATCTCACCAGTGTGCTGTAGCTGTCTCAGAATTGCCACGTATTCCACTTTCCTGGAATGTGCGGCAGCCATGGGAAGGCCAAGCAATGCCGTGCTTACTGCTCCTCTTACAACCCCTGCTACGACTCCTGCCGCTGCAGCAAAACCTTTTCCGACAGGATTGTCGAATTCCTCAGACCAATTGCTCGCCATCACAACTGGACCAGCAAGTATGCCGAGTACGGGAGCATTGCAAACCTCAGCTTCTTCAGCCTCTCGGATGGCTCTGCGCGTCGCAGTCTGTCTTCCTGTGATCGTTTCGTTGGCGTTTCTTAACATGTTCATGACTGTCTTGTGCTGGTCAACAACCACCTTAAAATTCTCTTTCAAAGTGAACATTGTGCTCTCAAAGAAGTCCAGTACGTCCTCGGGGCTAACGGTTGTCCCTTCCTCGTACATCTCAATGATTTCTTCAGCAAAATATTTTGTCCCCCGTACATATCTCCTTGCGTCAGCTGCGGCGTTTTGGTAGA
This sequence comes from Ricordea florida, assembly GCA_949710005.1. NCBI lineage: Eukaryota > Metazoa > Cnidaria > Anthozoa > Corallimorpharia > Ricordeidae > Ricordea > Ricordea florida. Next base: position 28,521,566 of record OX453272.1, read on the forward strand.
TGGTTGCTGCTCGCTGAATCAGTGAATATTCATTGCAGCTATGATCCAAGTGATTCAAGGCCCCTCTTAAGTTCCATGCTGCGCCATGAAAATTGAACTGTTCAATTTGTGTCCCCATCTGGCGGAATTGATAAAAGACAGTGTAGAAATTACTTTGCGAAGCCATCTTTGTTCAAAGACCCCACAATAGGCTTCAGCTTGTTACGACTGGAATCTGCTAACACCGCACCTACATATGTCACATGTTGTAAAATGAGCAAATCAAATGCTTTGTCTACCATATGATTCTCCAATAGAAATCCTGCAATATGATAACTCCAACGTGCTATAAATATGCGTTCAAATCATTTTCTATTCGGCAAATTGCAGGAGCTATATTCTGCGCAACTCATTTCCGTGGTACTTCCGCCGCAAAAAGAAAATTATCACACAATCTCATACGGAAAACAAAGGTGGTGCTTTAAACAATTTATTTGAAACTTCGATCGCTCGGTCTTTACGGGACCTTTTTTTTCCTACGAAAAGTGCCTAGAAAAGTGATTCTCATTCGCACTTCTGGAGACACGGTTGCTTTCATAACTCATTCAGTAATGAAAGAAGCTGTGATTCAATTTCCTGCCACTGAAATGCGTGACATAGTAGTTTTATGTGTTAAATCAGAACTCGCCTGTGACCGCTGGTTAAGTCAGTATACCAAAACCCAAGTGTGATGCACCGCGGGATAAAGTAACCTTGGAAAAGCGCCATTTAAGTGTGGTGTCTGTAGCTGCAACTTATTTCTACACGAGAGCAAGTTTTTTTTATTCCTTTGATAAAAGGGTCACATTGTTGCTAATTTTAATGGTGTTTGACGTCGATCAATAAAATTGCAGGTCGTTAGTCGGAATAGTTACGATGAAAAAATAATTCGACTCAAGGATGCTTGATCTAACTGACGCCAAATTCTTCAAACTAATAGTTGAGGATCTGCATGACTCTTCCAAGTTCCTAGAAAACCGATCAACGTTACCAGGAGCCCATCAATCACCTTGATGGGCTCCTGAAGTTACTAATTGTAATAACACCTCAAGGGTAACAACAACAGGATGGTTTGGATTTAATCTTCTTAACGCAACTTAGTTCACATGTTCGCCATCGTGCTATTCACTCTTTTACTTTTACACATGCGCACTCCTTAACTCGTGCCAGTCCTCTAATATGCTACATCTCCCCCTTTGTAGAGATTGAGATCTAGGGATCAAATGACTTAAAGCTAAATCTGAAAACAAGGTTATGCATGGATCAAAGTTCATGAGTTATCCCATGATGTAGTCGTCGAATCGTTTTGGCCTTGTCTTCGCTCACTGTGGCCTCAGTTCCGGTTCAGGCCCTTCTAGATTGGCTTCCATTGTGTCTTTTGTGTCTTCCATCATTCTGTCCTTTGCCATCATATCCACCTCCTTCTCCTGCTCTGAGATATCTGGAGTGTATTTCTTGATGTGGCTGGTATTTCTGGAATATTGTGCACCACTGGGGCTCTGTACGACTGTACTATTCCCATTCTTGCTTATCACTGTGTGTGGTACTGGGTTAAAAGTGGTAGTCAATTTGTTATGTTTGTCCTGCTTCATCAGCACTTGATCTCCCACGTCAATCGTAGAGGGGCGGGCTGCGCGATGGGTGTCAGCGTAGGCCTTGGTTGTTGCCTTCTGTTCTGCGTCTCTGTCAAAGACTTCTTGATCATACACGTGACTCATGCTCAGGTCTGGGATTTTCCCTCTCATTTTTCGGTTGAATAATAACTCCGCTGGGCTCCTCCCGGTCGTCGTGTGTGTCAGACTTCGGTATGATCTCAAGTATTTCCTCAACTCAGCTTTCCAAGGTTGTCCCTCAGCCTGGGCGATCTTTAGGCGTTTCATGATCGATCTGTTTTGTCGCTCAACTTCGCCGTTAGCTTGGGCCCATTTAGCTGTGACTCTCTGCTGTGTGATGCCGTTCTGTTTACAGTAATGTCTGAACTCTTCTGATATAAATTGGGGACCATTGTCTGACTTCAGAGTCATAGGGAATCCGAATCGGCTGAAGATTTCATCTAGGTGGTCAATTATCTTCTCTGTGGTTGTCGACTGTAAGATGCTTACTTCGTAGTAGCGACTGTAATAGTCAACTGTTACCAGGAGGGAGTGTCCTGATGGTAGAGGTCCTAACAAATCACAGGCGACGTCCTGCCATGGACCATCTGGAAGTCTCGTTGGTCTTAGTGGTTCCGGTGGATCTGGTCGCGCCACTAACTGGCAACCATGACATCCTTTGCAGTGTCGTTCTGCAGCCTTGTCAATTCCCGGCCACCACACCTTCGTTCTAAGATTCTGTTTTGTCCCAACAATGCCAAGGTGTCCCTCGTGTGCCAGTGCTAGGACCTGGGGGCGTAACTTGCTGGGTATGACGATTCGTGTCCCGCGAAGAACTAGCTGGCCTATGACACACAGTTCACCTGACACCACACCATACTGCTTGCAGTTGTCAAAACGGCCTGTCTGAATAGCTCTTCTGACTTGGATCAGCTCCTCGTCAGCCGCTGAGGCTTCTTCTAGCTCTCGTGTAGACAATGCATTCGGTGTTGCCTTGACAGCAATGAATCTCACATATTCCTCTGCACCATGGTTGTGCCTGTCAGGCTTTGGATTTTGGTTCAGCAGTCGCGACAGGGGGTCTGCGATGTTTGTCTTTCCGGGTACGTATACCACATGGAAGTCATACGGCTGCAAACGGAGTACCCACCGCTCGATCCGGGCGCAAGGTTTCGATCGCCGACCATAGATAACTTCAAGCGGCTTGTGGTCTGTCTCCAGGTCAAATCTGATGCCATAAATATATGGATGAAGCCTCTCGCATGACCACACCAGGGCCAGTGCCTCTTTCTCGGTCTGAGAGTATTTTTGTTCACACTGTGTTAGGCTTCGGCTTGCATAGTACACAGGAGTCCATTGCCCGTCCTGTTCTTGTAGTAACACAGCTCCCAAGCCAACTGGGCTTGCATCAGCGATGATCTTGGTAGGTGCCATCTTGTCAAAGTAGGCTAATGTACCGGCCTTTGCCATGTTCTGTTTTAGTGACCGGAAGGCTGTTTTCTGCTCTGGGCCAAAGACATATGGCACATCCTTCTTGGTCAATCTTCGTAGTGGCTCAGTAAGGGTTGCAAAGTGTGGGATAAATCGGCTACTGTAATTGGCAAGTCCAAGGAAGCTTCTTAACTCTGTGACATTCTCAGGCTCCCTTGTTTCCAAAATAGCTTGTACACGCTCTTCTGTTGGGCCAACACCCTTTTCTGATAACAGCATCCCCATGAATACGAGTCTGTCCATATTGAACACACACTTCTCTGCATTCAGGGTCAAGTTACTGTCATGCAAACGTTGTAGGACTTCACGGAGTCGCTTGTAATGGGTGTTTTGGTCTGGGGCGTGCACTATTATATCATCGGAGATATTTTCGGCACCTTCAATGCCTGCCAATGCTGCTGAGATCTCATGTTGATATATCTCACTAGCAGAGCTTACGCCAAACAGTAGCCTCTTGTACTGGTATAGTCCCTCATGGGTTGCAAAGGTCGTGATTCCCCGCGATTCGGGTGACAGTTCCAATTGATGATATCCCCATCTGAGGTCTAATTTGCTGAAGATTTTGGAGCCGTTCATATTCTGTAGCAGTTCATCAACAGTGGGGATGTTATACCGAGTACGGATTATAGCTTCGTTTGCCCTCCTCATATCAATACATAGACGTATGTCTCCCCCAGCTTTTGGAACAACAACGACTGGGTTTACCCAAGGGGTTGGGCCTTCTACTGGTTCAATAATGTCATTGTCCAACAGTTCTTTGATCTTTGTGGACACCTGATCGCGGATGTTGAATGGTATCCGTCTCGGGGGCTGAGCAATGGGCTTGACATTGGGGTCCACGTGGAGGGTTACTTGACGGGACTTCAGCCTCCCCACCCCACTGAAAACTTCTGGGTACTGGGTTTGGATTTCTTTCTCACTAACAGTGGCTACATCTATTCCAACTTTCAATGTTCCTAGTGCTATGGCTGTATCTCTACCCAGTAGTGGTATTCCCTTTCCTTTAATGACAAGAAATTCTGCTTGGGTCACCCCACAACCAGCTTTAACATCACAGGTGAAACTTCCCTTGATTGACAGAGGTTTGTCAGAGGCATAGGCATATAATTTCTTTCCACTGGGGGCTGCACTTGAGGTACACTTTATCCCCTGTGCCTTGAGCTTCTCCCATGTCTCTTCACCAATAATGTTACTGGTGGCCCCAGAGTCAACAAGCATATCCAGGTTCACCCCACCAATTGACACACTGACTGTTGATGCATTATCACCACTCACATGAAATGCATACTCACAGTTTCCTTGGACTTGGTTTACTTGACCTTCACCATTAGCTCCAGTGTCCCTTGACTTGCAAGCTCGTTGAAAGTGATCCTTTCCTCCACATTTCCTACACGTTTTTCCACGGGCTGGGCACTTGGGATCTCGACCATAATGTCCTGTATTTCCACAGCGGTAACATTGTCCTCCCGTTGACTTGTCGGGTGGTTTTTCTCTCTTCTCCTTTTTCTTGAATGACCGGTCTCTCCTTCCTTTGTCGGTGACTCTGTTTACACTCTCCTTTTCGCCTAATCCGATCATCTGGGCTTCGATTTTCTCGCACTGGTTCGCTATTTCTAGTGTTCGAGCGAGGGTGAGTGTTTCTCCTTCCTCCAGTAATTTTCTTCTGAGATAGCTAGACGTACATTTCGTCAGTATCTCGTCACGTATGTGGTTGTCTGTATCCGTTCCATACCCACAATCTTTCGATGCACTTCTCAACCTTGTAACGAACTGTTGTATGGTTTCACCAGGCTTTTGTGTGAGTTGTCGAAACGTATGCCGTGCATATGCAATATTAACTTTAAGGACAAAGTAGTTGTTGAGCGCGGTCACTGCTTTTTCGTAATCTTTGGCTGTTCCGGTGTCCGGTAGAGTGGAAAATATATCCTGGACGTCAGGGCCAGCGAAGTGTAGCAGAAGTGCCCGTCGTCGTTGTTTATTGTCATCTTTATCTTCTTGGATTATAAGTCCCTTTCCATCTGCGTACAACTCAAAAGCATTAAGCCATCTTTTCCATCGAGTTCCCAGCGTTGCCGGTTCGGTGAAGCAATCGAATTTTGAAATGTAGTTTTTGCTGTAATCTGCCATAATCCCGGATTAATTCCTTCGCAGAATTGTCGAGTACACTTTTACGGAGATCCTCGTCGCCAGTGTAATAACACCTCAAGGGTAACAACAACAGGATGGTTTGGATTTAATCTTCTTAACGCAACTTAGTTCACATGTTCGCCATCGTGCTATTCACTCTTTTACTTTTACACATGCGCACTCCTTAACTCGTGCCAGTCCTCTAATATGCTACACTAATAATAATAATAACAACAACACCAACAACAACAACAGCAGCAGCATCAACAAACTTTACGTACTTTACATACGGTTTATCACGGTAGTAAGGCCATTGAATAAAACCGAGGATTTGGAGGCACAGTAGTGTAGTGCAACCTCGTTCCCAGGGCTTTTCCCTAGAAAGAATAATGGCGGACGGGAAAAGACCTGGCATCGGCTGGTCACGTGTTCATCTTAAATATTCATTGAAAAACTAATGTATGAATTCCTGCGGTTAATTCTGCATTTTCATTGGTTGCTGGAAGTTTCTAAAATATTTTTGAGAAGATTGCGAGAATATCTTCTCGTGTCACGGCAAGTCTAGTGTTTCGAATATTTTATGGAGCAGTCAATTCCCAAAAAAAAAACATTTATATTCGACGTTATGTCGAATATGAATTTTGCCGTCTTAACGGCGATGAATACGAGAGCCGTCGCTTGATTCGTTTTTTTGGTAAAGTGAACTCACAACCAGCAGTTATTGGGGCAGATATTATAAAGAAACGTTCCCCGAGATTGCTTTGCAGCTATCACAGATGAGACAGCTACAGCCTGTCAAATGTTGTGCGATAGATTTAGACAAAGGTCTATCCTTGACATGCGAACTCACTGCAAGCCGACAGAAACATTTCGCTTACACGCATTTCGCTTCCTGCCATCAGGGGTCAGTAAAGGTTTCATCAAAGGCGAAGCATTTAGGCTGCTTCGAAGTAAGTCTTCAAAAAGTACTTTTGAAGATAATATTGGAGCATTCACATCACGCCTTTACGCGAGAGGTTATCCAGATACTCTGGTAAATAAAGTCCTCTCAGAAGTGAAATTCGAAGAGAGAAAGTCAGCTCTTCAAAAAAAATAAAAGAACGCAGAATAGAATTCTTCCTTTTGTCACACAATACCACCCAGCGGTTCCTAATTTAAAGAAATCGTATTGAACAAATGGCATTTAGTACAGGATCAACCTTTACTACGTGAGATATATAAAGAGCCTCTCATCGTCTCGTACAAAAGAGAAAAATCGCTCAAGGACAATACTCGTGAGATCCAAACTCTAAAGGCAAAGAAACTACACTTGCGAACTGCGGGAGTCGTGTAGGCCTGTCACAACCTTGTTTTAAAAAATCTGTAAACATAATCTGGATATCTCCTTTCAGTAGGTTCGCACTGGGATTTTTTGACGGTCCATCAGCCTTGCTTTCGTCTGAATGAAATAGGCTGTCGGTCGCTTCCGGCTCGTCTCAGAATAGCTGAAGAACATCGGCAGTCAGATTCCTTTATCCTGCAGCCCTTTCAGTTGGTACTCTAACCTTGATGCAGTTATGTAGAAAATATTCTTATTTCAACCGCAAAACGATGTTTGAAAATCAAAACAGCAAAAAAGCGACGTTGCAAAATATCTTCGAACAAAAAATGGTTCGACAAAGAATGCCGCCACAAAAGACATGAACTGCGGAAACTTTCTAATCAAAAACACAGAGATCCTCTAAACCATACCCTCAGGGAAGAATATCACAACGTCTTACAGCAATATAAAAACCTTTTGAAACTTAAGAGAAACGAATACTATAGCAATAAGATCTGTGAACTTGAAAATACGGTCGAAAATTCGAACAACAAGGGCTTTTGGAACTGTTTGAAGTCAATGGACGACACTATGAAGGAAACCTACACCCCTCCAATTTCTGAAGAAAAATGGATGTCCCACTTTCAAACTCTGCACTCAAATGAACCCCTTAACGAACAGCAGGAGGCAGTTATTGATGAGTTGCAGAATTCAAAGGATATCCCAACACGATCTCACCCCTTGGATTACCTCATCACAGAAAGCGAAATTCGCACTGCAGCTGGAAAACTCAAAAACAACAAATCTTCTTTTTCAGACAAAATCAAAAATGAAATGATCAAATCTAGCTTAAATGAATTAATGCCTGTTTATCTAAAACTATTTAACACGGTCCTCGATTTAGGAACTATGCCCCAAATGTGGTGTGACGGCCTCATTACACCAATTTTTAAATGTGGTACTAAAAGCGATCCATCAAACTACCGTGGAATTTGTATTTCTAGTTGCATTGGAAAACTATTTTGTTCAATTCTCAATCAGAGACTTCTAAAGCACGTTGACTTAAATAATATACTTCACAAGTCTCAAATTGGTTTTCTAGCAAATAATAGAACAGCAGATCATGTCCTCACTCTTCGAACATTAATAGACAAATATGTCCATTGTCACAAGGAGAAAATATATGCGTGTTTTGTTGACTTTAGGAAAGCCTTTGATTCGGTTTGGCATGATGGGCTTCTCTATAAGTTATCTAACATCAATGTCCAAGGAAAGTTTTATAGTCTAATTAAGAGTCTGTACTCGAAGTCTACCTGCTCTGTCAGAATTGGAAATAACAAAACGCGATCTTTTCATTACGCAAGAGGAGTGCGGCAAGGCTGCATTTTAAGCCCTCTGCTCTTCAACTTATACCTTAACGATCTAGCGTTTTCATTTGACAGTGTTTTATCCGACCCTTTAGTGTTACCAAATGGCACCAGACTCAACTCTCTCCTTTACGCAGATGATTTGATAATATTATCGCGATCCAAACTTGGTCTACAAAACTGCCTTAACGTACTATCTTCATATTGCAACTCATGGATGCTTAGAATAAATCCTAAGAAAACCAAAATAATGATTTTTCAACGATGTACACGAAAATGTGAACATAACTTCCGCATAGGCAATGAAGTAATCGACGTTGTCCAAAACTATACTCACTTAGGAACTCGCATCACATCTTCCGGAAATTTTACACTTTCGCTTGAACACCTCCGACAAAAAGCTCTTCATGCGCTCTTCAGCCTAAGGCGGCACACAGATCTGAATAGTCTTAAGCCATCACTTGCGTGTAAAATTTTTGACTCGATGATTTCACCAATTCTAACCTACAACAGTGAAGTTTGGGGTGCTTTTGTTAAATCAGATTTTAAATCCTGGGACAGCTCTGCAATTGAAAAAACCCATTTGCAATTCTGTAAACGCTATTTACAAGTACATAACAAGGCATCCAACATTGCTTGTAGAGCTGAACTCGGTAAATTCTCCATGATCATTGATATAAATAAAAAGATTCTAAATTACTTAGATTATCTGATAGGTAAAGATGAAGATTCTATTGTTAAACAGGCCCTACAAATTTCAATTGACCTTCACCATAGCGGAAAAACTAGTTTTTACTCTAATATCGTGAAAATAGTTGAGTACTATGATCTAAACTATGACTTTTCCTATAATTCATTGAGTAACTCAGTAGTTAATCGATATACTGATCGGCATAATGAAAAATAAGTACGTCTCTTACTGGAATCAGACCCTTCAACAATCACAAAAACTCAGTTTTTATTGTACAATCAAAGACGAATATAGTCCCTCGCCGTACCTAGTTTTAACAAGAAAAAACCCTTCGAGAAAAGCATTAGTTAAATTTAGAATAAGTAGTCATCAACTTAGAATTGAAACAGGTAGATACGAAAAAATCCCTCGCGATGAAAGGATATGTTACTTTTGTACAGGTAACAAAATTGAAGATGAAAATCATTTCTTACTAGATTGTAAGGCTTATTCTCAGATCAGAGACACATTTTTCTCCAAACTAGAAACTAAAATACCTGACTTCAAATCACTTTCACACGATACCTTAATATCTCTTCTTGTGAATTCCTCTGATTATCTGATTAACTGCCAATTAGTTTCATTTATCTCGCAATGCTTTGAATTAAGATCCAAATTAATATCAATGAATGAATGAACTGAATGAGAACTGTAACGTTTTGCAATGCTTTGCATGTAATAATTAGTTGCATCAGTTATTAAATTTAGACTAAGCTTTTGCAATACTGTAACTCATTTATGGTCATGCAAATAAAGCATTCGTTGTTGTTGTTGTTGTTGTTATGATGGAGTTTAAAGGACAAAAATCTATCACAATATTCTTGTCCGCCTTGACTGGCAAAAAATCCGGTAGCAGCTGAAATAGGAGAGACTTACCGAAACCAGTGGGTACCGTAGAATGGCAACAACATCTTACCCTTTCAGCAAATATTGAAAACACTTCACTTGAAGTGGCTTCCAACAAAACGAAGGAAAGCTACAACGATTTAAGGCCGATCCAAGTGTTAAAGCACAGATATTTCTCGAGGCATAGTTTCACGCTTCTTCGCCATCTTGCATTAGCCTTTTTGAATATGCAAAGCGCTAATTTATTACACCCAGAATTTCAGGGTGTAAGACTGATGAACACGTGACCAGCCGATGCCAGGGTCTTTTCCCGTCCACCATTTTTCTTTCTAGTGAAAAGCCCTGGGAACGAGGTTGTAGTGTAGTGGTTAGAGTTCGAGCCCTAGTGCTGGCACTGTGTTGTTTCCTTAGACAAGAAACGTTTCTTCACACTGTCTCTCTCCACCCAGGTGTATAAATGGGTACCGCCGATACAATACTGGGGGTGACCCTGCGATGGACTAGCATCCCATCCAGGGGGGAGTAATAATACTCCCAGGTGCTTCATGCTACTGAAACCGGGATAAGCTCCGGCCATGTAGGCCTTTAAGGCTCGTGTGGGCCTTTACCTTTTTAAGAAACTATTTTAACTGAGTCTGTGGAAAACAAGTAAATACTGTTAACATGGCTTTTAAGGAGCTGAAAAGTTCTGCTTCGATTGCCCTTCTAAGCAGAAAGTTAGGAAATAGGTGGTAAAACATTATTATTTCAAGCATACTTCCAGAGGCGAAAACTGGGAGATGCCAAATAAAGCGAGCGGAAACGACGGGAGCTTGCTTCACCACTCAAACGACCGAAACTCTCTCGCAGTCTATGCTCAAGACGTACCTTGAATAGAACTAGCGACAGGGATTTTGCCAAGCGGTCTGCATATGGACTAAGTTACGTTTTTCGCGATGTGCTTAACGTGCGTAGCAATGTAACCGTTCATTGCATTGGGCGTAGCAAGAATTGATCAAGCTATGCAGTTGTCTGAGGTAATTTTGATTGCATATTAGTTGTAACACCCTGGGAATGGAATCGTGGTAACAATGAAATTGTTGGTTGTGGTCCTTCTTTGGGAAAAAATGGGGGTGGCTAGCCCTTCGGATTTCACCAAGCCGTTCCTAGTCGGGAGGCTCGCTAGGTATCTCCCATTCGTTACGGCTATAGTATGTGGGATGCGAGATCCCACGTCCCTTGCAAGACAGTCACCTAATTTATATGTTGTAGAGGTATGTTTGTTATCCTTGTGGGAGGCTTTTATACCACTCATCTATCGAGACTTCATGGTCTATCATTGAAATTATACCGAGGTATAATCATAAGGATGTGATTTCTTTATTTCAAATTGTTTTAGAAATGAATTTTAAATTCTTAAACAGCGCGCATGCGCACTGGCTTAACGCGGAAAATACCCACTTGCTAGTCTGTAAGAACAGATTTCCTAATAAAATCCTTTCAGAATGGGACTGCAGCACCGAGCAATAGGTTTGCGCAAAATCTCCTAACTTCTTAGGAAAATTGAAAGATAAAGTAGTGCCCAGGCCTCCTCCGGTCGAGTGTCCCAAACTCTGCAACATGTACAGTCAAGATGTCATCATTTCTTACTCCACTGTACTCGCCTAAGACTCGATTTTGTTATAGAAGGAGTTATGTTGTAAAAGCTATAACTGAGGGTACGAAGCTCTTTAGGGGCAATCCTGATTTCCCGTTTAATCGGCGTTGTCACGATAATCATTCTACGAGTGTGGGACCTAAAATAGTTCACATTTTCCTGAATTAGGTTAATACTGCAAAACTGCAAAATCTTGGATATCACTTACATCCGAGGTACGCAGATATAATCTGCTCGAATATACTTAAAACAACACATAATGTTCAACAAAGTTAGCACCAAATTACTGAAAGAGTTTAAGGCGAAGGTCAGTGGAACTGAGGTACGATCTCGAAAAAACCCAACATTAAACTTAGTACAGATTCGATCTACCTGAAAACTCTGTTAAGGGGGCATTACGGTTGGTTTTGGGTAAAATTTTTACAGCTTATTCAAAAAGGCATATGTCACCAAGGATTCATTCAATTACACTCAAACTTGGCAGAATGAAGGGCAAGACCATTGCTAACCACATAACACAGTCTACGTCTGTCAGTTATTAACTCTTTGTTAATTATTAACCATGTGTTAAAGACTACCGATTTTCGAGCTATATTCCTGCCCCTCAATTTGAGAACTATCTTTTAACAAAAAACACATGATATTTGGTACAGTAAATCCTTGCTCGATGAAGTGCAACTTAATTGAGAATTATCGACTTTTGATTATTTTCGTTACTTTGGCAACCATTTACATTTCAATTTAACTAAAAAAACTCATAAAACCAGTGTTTTTTGAGCAAATTAAAATTTCCCGAATTAGGTTGTAGGTGACTACAAGGACAGTGTTTGTGCCAAATTTGGTGACAATTGCTTAAATACTCTACAAGAAATTTAAGGGGGCACCAAAATTACTACGAAAAATATGATTTTTGGAAAAAACTCAAGTAAAACTTTACTTCTGTCTAAAACAACAAAGAAAAGGTACTTAACTCATTGAAATGGCCTGCCACTTGACGGAATTCTTAGGTTTTCCTATGCTTTATGTCGACCATTGACGCTCAAAACCAAGTGTACGGTTGCCTGCTTTGTATCCTGGCTTTTATTTTAAGTTTGGACGTTGGAATGGACTACAGAGGCTTGGGCAATTGAGAAACGTCAATTCAAACAATTTTAAGAAAATTAAACGGCTTCTGGAGATTGATTTGTATGTCGTTGCTATGGCAACCGAAAAACAAACAAATCCTACTTTCTCGGAAGCTTCGTTTTTTAGGCCGAGCAAAAATAATTTTCAATTAAATGCATATATCTTCTAAAAGTAGATAGTTTCAAGAACTGTTAGAGCCAAAGAGAAAAAAAATTACAAATTTTCCATTTTTCGCCAAAATCCAACGGTAATGCCCCCTTAATAAACTGGTGTAATATTTATGTGACTTACTAGACCTACCCTATCATTTCCTTTCTTCTCTTACTTTTCTTCATGTAACTACTTTAAGTTGTGTTGTGTTTTGCTTTTCAAAAGATTTGTAAATTATGGCTGACTGACAGATTATTTGGAATAGTCTCGGTCAAAGTTAGGACAGCTCAGCGTGATTGTTTTCCAAGAAACTCAGTTTTTGCAGTTATTATCAAACTGATTTCAAAGCCTTGAATGTAGAATGTTTGCAACTGAAGGGTTGAATCCCGTTTGCATCTTCCTTTTAAACAATTCAGCTAATTTCAGAAAAACCTTTTTCGAATATGACATCGGCCTCCCTTGATAAATCGGGACTCCCAGGTGAAAGAAAAAATTAACAGTCAAGATCAAAATATGCGCTCAAGTGTTTTCTATGATTTTTATTTAACTGCTAACAGAGTCACTACTTTAAAGTCCAATATTTTGTTTCTCAACCGTAAAACTAAAGGAGTTATTTACCAATCAATAAGGGTCACTTTATTTTTAAAACTTTTAACGATATCTTAAAGCAGCTTCCTTACATAGAAGTACAAAAAATCCTTGTAAATGGTTGATAGAACAACAATGTATATAAGAACATTTAAGCGTTAACTACGTTCAACAACAGTACCTCACCGCCATCAGAAATTAAGTTTAATTACCATCGTATCACTCTGCATTCTTTATGCCCAACAACACAACAACTCGACTGATTTCTTGGAAACTGAATCAAATTGCATAAACTTATACAGAGCTCAAGATCATCTGGATAGCATCCAGATATCATTGACACTTGGCCGAAATGCAATGGTGAATTTCGTGGAAAGACCTGGGTCGTTAAGTTGTTTGCCTTAGCTTATTACTCAGCTCTGAACGCATTATAGCTGGAAGGTGGTTTATTTTGAACAGCCAATATGTCAAAAGTATATCTGTTCTTAACCTGTGTTGCTATAAAATAAGTAATACGAGACTACATTCAGTTCTACAAAAAGCAACAGCGCCGTTCTAGACAAATTCTAGTTAAAGTGAAAAAGTGGCTTTCTTGGAAAGAGCAACACCAACATGTTGTTTGTATTGTTATGAAGCCGGGTATTCGAGAAGGCGTTTCATTTTACAACAACTCACGTATCGAAAGGATTGCCCGCTAGTATTTTACTTTAATAACAACTAGATAAATCTAAAACTATGATTCCATAAAAAGTATCTATCTTTGTTTGCTTAGGCAGTTAGTCTTCTTTACAGAGCTAATGATTTCTCGGAAACAGGGCACAGCTACACTTCAAGCAACGCTCCAAACTTTGTTTGGTTTAGCTTTTTAGTAATACGCAACCATGGTGAGGTAGTTATCACAGGATTCACTTAGCTTTTCGGATGCCATTTTAGCCAGCTTCAATTTGTATTCAGAAACCGAATTGCCTCTCTTTAAATCATCCCTAATGGAGCGACCTTTGTCATGAAGCGTGCTTAAGTCACTACAGATCTCCTCTAGTAAATTTCTGTGTTCGCATACTGTTTTGTAAACGATCTTTAACATCTAACCAGTGTGCTGTAGCTGTCTCAGAGTTGTTTCGTATCCCACTTTACTGAAATGTGCGACAGCCATGGGAAGGCCAAGCAATGCCGTGCTTACTGCTCCTCTTACAACCCCTGCTACGACCCCCGCCGCTCCAGCAAAAACGTTTCCGACAGGATTGTCGACTTCCTCAGACCAATTGCTCGCCACCACAACTGGACTAGAAAGTATACCGACTACGGGAGCATTGCAAACCTCATCTTCTTCAGCCTCTCGGATGGCTATAAGCGTCGAAGTCTTTCTTCCTGTGATCCTTTCGTGGGCGTTTCTTACCATGTTCATGACTGTCTCGTGCTGGTCAACAACCACCTTAAAATCCTTTTTCAAAGTGAAAGCTGTGCTCTCAAAGAAGTCCAATACGTCTATGGGGCTAACGGTTGTCCCTTCCTCGTACATCTCAATGATTTCTTCAGCAAAATCTTTTGTCTCCCGTGATTCAAGGCCCCTCTTAAGTTCTCTGCTGCGACATGAAAATTGAACTGTTTAATTTGTGTCCCCAGCTGGCCGAATTTATGAAGGGCAGTGTAGTAATTACTTTGCAAAGCCATCTTTTTTCAAAGAGCCCACAATAGACTTCAGCAAGTTACGACTGGAATCTGCTAACACCGCACCTACATATGTCACATGTTGTAAAATGATTCTCCAATAAAGACCCTGCAATATGATAACTCCAACGTTTTATAAATATGCGTTCAAATCATTTTTTATTTGGCAAATTGCAGGAGCTATATTCTGCGCAACTTATTTACGTGGTACTTCCGCCGCCAAAAGCAAATTGTCACACAATCTCATACGGAAAACAAAGGTGGTGCTTTCAACAATTTATTTGAAACCTCGATCGCTCGGTCTTTACGGGAACTTTTCGCACGAAAAGTGCCTACACAAGTGTTTCTCACACTTCTGGAGGCACGGTTTCTTTCATAATTCATTCAGTAATGAAAGAAGCAGTGATTCAATTTCCCGCCACTGAAATGCGTGACATAGTACACTGAAATGCGTGACATAGTAGTTTTATGTGGTAAATCAGAACTCGCTTGTGACCGCTGGTTAATTAATTAAGTCATTATACCAAAACCCAAGTGTGATGCACCGCGGGATAAAGTAACCTTGGAAAAGCGCCATTTAAGTGTGGTGTCTGTAGCTGCAACTTATTTATACACGAGAGCAAGTTTTTTTTATTCCTTTGATGAAAGGGTCACATTCTTGCTAATATTAATTGTGTTTTACGTCGATCAATAAAATGGCAGGTCGTTAGTCGGAATAGTTACGATGAAAAAATATATCGACTCAAGGATGCTTGATCTAACTGACGCTTAATTCTTCAAACTAATAGTTGAGGATCTGCATGACTCTTCCAAGTTCCTAGAAAACCAATCAACGTTACCAGGAGCCCATTAATCACCTTGATGGGCTCCTGAAGTTAATAATAATAATAATAATAATAATAATAATAACAACAACAACAACAACAACAACAACAACAAAGCAACAGCAGCAGCAGCATCAACAAACTTTACGACCCGTACTTTACATACGGTTTATCACGGTAGTAAGGCCATTGAATAAAACCGAGGATTTGGAGGCACATTAGTGTAGTGGTTAGAGTTCGAGCCCTGGTGCTGGCACTGTGTTGTTTCCTTAGACAAGAAACGTTTCTTCACACTGTCTCTCTCCACCCAGGTGTATAAATGGGTACCGCCGATACAATACTGGGGGTGACCCTGCGATGGACTAGCATCCCATCCAAGGGGGAGTAATAATACTCCCAGGTGCTTCATGCTATCGAAACCGGGATAAGCTCCGGCCGGGTGGGCCTTTAAGGCTCGTGTGGGCCTTTACCTTTTTAAGAAACTATTTTAACTGAGTCTGTGGAAAACAAGTAAATACTGTTAACATGGCTTTTAAGGAGCTGAAAAGTTCTGCTTCGATTGCCCTTCTAAGCAGAAAGTTAGGAAATAGGTGGTAAAACATTATTATTTCAAGCATACTTCCAGTGTTGAAAACCAAAAGAAACCAAATAAAGCGAGCGAAAACATCGGAAGCTTGCTTCACCACTCAAACGACCGAAACTCTCTCGCAGTCTATGCTCAAGACGTACCTTGAATAGAACTAGCGACAGGGATTTTGCCAAGCGGTCTGCATATGGACTAAGTTACGTTTTTCGCGATGTGTTTAACGTGCGTAGCAATGTAACCGTTCATTGCATTGGGCGTCGCAAGAATTGGTCAAGCTCTGCAGTTATGTGAGGTAATTTTGATTGCATATTAGTTGTAACACCCTGGGAATGGAATCGTGGTAACAATGAAATTGTTGGTTGTGGTCCTTCTTTGGGAAAAAATGGGGGTGGCTAGCCCTTCGGATTTCACCAAGCCGTTCCTAGTCGGGAGGCTCGCTAGGTATCTCCCATTCGTTACGACTATAGTATGTGGGATGCGAGATTCCACGTTACTTGCTAGACAGTCACCTAATTTATATGTTGTAGAGGTATGTTTGTTATCCTTGTGGGAGGCTTTTATACCACTCATCTATCGAGACTTCATGATCTATCATTGAAATTATACCGAGGTATAATCATAAGGATGTGATTTCTTTATTTCAAATTGTTTTAGAAATGAATTTTAAATTCCTAAACAGCAAGCATGCGCACTGGCTTAACGCGGAAAATATCCACTTGCTAGTCTGTAAGAACAGATTTCCTAATAAAATCCTTTTAGAATGGGACTGCATGACCAAGCAATAGGTTTGTGCAAAATCTCCTAACTTCTTAGGAAAATTGAAAGATAAAGTAGTGCCCAGGCCTCCTCCGGTCGATTGTCCTAACCTCTGCAACATGTACAGATGTCATCATTTCTTACTCCACTGTACTCGCCTAAAACGCGATTTTGTTATAGAAGGAGTTATGTTGTAAAAAGCTATAACTGAGTGTACGAAGCTCTTTAGTGGCAATCCTGATTTCCCGTTTAATCGGCGTTGTCAACAACCACCTTAAAATCCTTTTTCAAAGTGAAAGCTGTGCTCTCAAAGTGGTCCAATACGTCTATGGGGCTAACCGTTGTCCCTTCCTCGGCCAGCTCAATGATTTCTTCAGCAAAATCTTTTGTCTCCCGTACATATCTCCTTGCTTCATCTTCGGCGTTTTGGTAGATGGTTGCTGCTCGCTTAATCTGTGAATATTCATTGCAGCTATGATCCAAGTGATTCAAGGCCCCTCTAAAGTTCTCTGCAGCGACATGAAAATTGAACTGTTCAATTTGTGTCCCCAGCTGGCCGAATTTTTGAAAGACAGTGTCGTAATAACTTTGCGAAGTCATCTTTGTTCAAAGACCCCA
Organism: Ricordea florida; assembly: GCA_949710005.1. Lineage (NCBI taxonomy): Eukaryota > Metazoa > Cnidaria > Anthozoa > Corallimorpharia > Ricordeidae > Ricordea > Ricordea florida. The sequence continues at coordinate 28,538,988 of OX453272.1, forward strand.
CAATGGACTTCAGCTAGTTACGACTGGAATCTGCTAACACCGCACCTACATATGTCACATGTTGTAAAACGAGTAAATCAAATGCTTTGTGTACCGTATGATTCTCCAATGAAAACCCTGCAATATGATAACTCCAACGTGCGATAAATATGCGTTCAAATCATTTTCTATTGGACAGATCGCAGTAGCTATATTCTGCGCAACTCATTTCCGTGGTACTTCCGCCGCAAAGAGGAAATTGTCACACAATCTCACACGGAAAATAAAGTTGGTGCTTTAAACAATTTATTTGAAACCTCGATCGTTCGGTCTTTACGGGAACTTTTCGCACGAAAAGTGCCTAGACAAGTGTTTCTCGCACTTCTGGAGACACGGTTACTTTCATAATTCATTGTTAATGAAAGAAACAGTGATTTAATTTCCCGCCACTGAAATGCGTGACATAGTAGTTTTATGTGGTAAATCAGAACTCGCGTGTGACCGCTGGTTAAGTCAGTATACTAAAACCCAAGTGTGATGCACCGCGGGATAAAGTAACCTTGAAAAACGCCATATAAGTGTGGTGCCTGTAACTGTAACTTATATTACTTACTAAATATTTATACAGGAGAGGGAAAGGGTCACATTGTTGCTAATGTTAAGTGATTTTTACGTCGATTAACCAATCTGAAATGGCAGGTCGTTAGTCGGAATGGTTACGATGAAAAAAAATTTAGTAACATCGTGCTAGCAAAAATGAATTAGTGAAGTCTGTGACGTGAACTGCGTGTTTACTGTTGCACTATAATGCACGCGTGACGTAAGCCGCGTGCTTAATGGTGTTACAATAAACGCGGATTGACCAATCAGAGCGTGTGTTGTATATGTTTGATTTTATAAACTGTTTTAGTATAAATCTACTAGCGTTCTATCACAAATGCCGCGCTCTGATTGGCTACGCTACCCACTATCTATTCTGTGATAGATAGTGAGTAGCGTAATGGCGGCCGCTTCTTCACGTTTTCGAAGTGTCCGTGAAGAAGATTTAGACAGTTTACTGGTCGAGGCTGTTCCAGAAAAGACAAAGTTTTGAACGACTAGTAGATTTATATTAAAACAATTAGATTATTCGCTCTCGATTTCTATGCGTGATCTCGAGCTCGTAATCTAATTGTTTAATAGAACAACCTCGTTCCCAGGATCTCTCTTCTTCCCCCCCACCGCCCCCCCCCCCCCCGAGTGAGAGAGACGTTTCTTTCTCTCTGCTCTCTCCCTCTCCCTCTCTCTTACTCAGGGGCGGGAAGAAGAGAACAAGACCAATCTACTGGTTCTTAATCCAGAATTAGACGATTCTATGGCATTTGACTTTACTACCATTATTTGAAGTAAAGAGATATGATTATGAAGAGAATATTGCCTTTGTTCCATTATATCAACGATAAGCCTAGTATTTTCGCCAATAAAATCACATTTGATCTGGATTACCAATGCCAGGTACTGAAAGGGTGAAACCATTAGATATGGCCTCGGAGCCAAATATATAATCAAACTTTGATAGAGACGTTGTTCGCCAAGTTTTGGAACAAATTAGATTATTCACGTTTAACTTAGCCTAGTTCATTGCCATTGTGGCTAAATAAAATCAGTACTGATGACTTACTAAAAGATGTCGATACAAACTACTGCCGCTCTATAGTAGGTTTAAGTCTCTTAAATTATAACAGCACTGCTGAGAGAGACTAGTTTATCCTTGAGGAGTGGAAAGTCATAAATGGCAAGGAGGTAGCCCTAGGCTTGATTTGTGACGGTCAAGAAAATATTATAAAGCTCAAACTTTCATGATACTAACAAGATCGGAGAACCACGATTTCAAGCCGAAGCATTAGCAATAAGGACAATCTGAATGTGCCTCTCTGTAGAACAACAGCACAGCGATCATTCAAATACATCGGCACCTCCCTGTGGATCATTCTTAATCCATTAAAAAACAAATCATGAGCTGCGCATTTCATGCGTTTTTGGAAAGGTATGCGATGATTACAATGCGAATCTTGCAATATACTTTTCAATTCGTCGGTGTATTCTAAGCATATTTATCATTATTTTTGTTTATGATATTTTTCATAGTACTCTTATTGCAGTTTGTTTATTATTTTAAGAAAT
>OX453272.1:28543629-28573629 GCA_949710005.1 Ricordea florida
GGGGGGGGGGATCAATAAGGTTCGAATGTGCTACATTCCTCATGCATGGAAGCTTTACCGCGGTAAAGGCCAAATGCGGGCTTCTCCACAGCGTATTGCAGACCTGAACAATCTGGTTCGATTCGTTTGGAATTGAAAAGACTGAAAGGAATTTCAAATGCTAAATGAATTCCCGCCCACTAAAACAGTTAGAACACGTATCCAATTTGAGAAAGTGGTTCAAAATTATGTTGAAGACCCTATACTATTTCAGACCCCAAAAGCCAAGCATCGAACCCCTGTGTTACCACCGAACGAAAACTTTGATGCTCGACATATCCCTACAGCTAATCACATAACAGAGAAATCAGCCCTCCTCACCCCCCGTCGCGCCCTCTGGGGCGTGACAATAACAGATCAAATTAAAAATACTTCACATCGAAGCCATGTGTTTGATAATCGCCGGTTTCGTTAAGGCCTTTTCGTTTGGCAGGAACCTGTGCTCCTGGGCTGTGATTTCTCAAAATAATTGTGTAAGGAATTTGTAGTAAAAGGGCAAAGCCGTGTGGATTGCGTGCCAGAGAGTAATCGGGATTAACGTAGCTTCGGTCGCGGTATTGAATGACGGGAAATACGACCAGACCGAATAACTCGGTGAACTGATCATGTCGGAGGGAATGTTATTGAACTGTCGTCCTGTTTAGACGTTTGGTATGATTTCGATGAATTCCTTGGGAATGCTACCCTGTTTAAGGAAATTTAACACAAAGGAACGATTTTAGAAGTGTTTTTAAAAGATTCCTCTCGTGTGTTTTTGTTTTTGGAACACAATCATTGTATCCCACCGTGTAGACTAACTATTAAAGACGCGCATGGCTGAGAATTCGAAGAAAGGAATAAAGTTTAAAGAGCTGCATTTACACCAAAAACTCAGAAGCGTTCAAGTAAAAACCAAAATACAACCTTTATTGCATGAAACGTCTAAAATGTTTGACTTTCTTCCCGTAAAAAATTAGCTGCTCGGTGACAAGTTAGGAATGCGCTCTATTCTTTTGTCTTAAAATTACTAGCGTTTAAAATTGCAAACAAATTACAAATCCAGCAAAAAGGAGTCACTGGAAAAATTTAATAAAAAAGTTTCTCTTGGATGACAAAATCAGACTAACTTACTTGCAAAACAGCACCGAAATATTCATCTCTACTAAAGCCGTTCCAGTCCAAAACACGTTATCTAGATATAGTCTGTAAAAGTTCCCGACCAGCTTGTCTGTTCTGCTTGTTCGATTACAGCTGTAGCTTCAGAGACCGCAGATTCAGTCTTCACCCTCCTCAGACCTGTCCTCGTCGGAAACCGGTTCCTCAGGTTCCCGTCCTGGTTCTTCTGGCTCTAGCTCTTTGGGTGGTTTCGGTTCGCGCGCCTCTTCTTGTGCCACCGGATATCGTTCGGTGATCTTCTTTGGCTCTGCTAGCTCAATGCCTGTGATGTCCTCCACTGCGTCTTCCATCTCCTGTAGATCATGTCTGATTTGATCCACTTGTCCCTTTACATTGTCGTATTCTTCCGTTAGTGACTCCAACAAATATTCCTGGGGCTGAATCCGTCGTTCGGCCTCCTCAGCTCTGGCTAAAGCCTCCTTGAGGGTTTCTCCCAAGAACTCCATTTTTTCCGTTAATTCTTGTTCGCGCTCCGCTTCTTCTTCATCAACAGCCTCCATCTCTCGCAGTTGCAGACCATCATGGTTGATCTGCTCCTCCAGTTCAATATTTCTACTCTCCAGTTTTTCCAATCGCTCTTTCGCCTTTTCCAGTTCGGTTACAATGACTTTATACTTCTGCTGGATTTCTTGAAGTTGCTCGTCCGATTCCTTGGCGGATTGATCTGCCACTGAAACGTCATCTTCCATTGCAGTTAGGCGCTCGTCGCTCTCACGGTCGATTCCCTCAAGCTCTTTGCATGCGACTTCGTGCTCACTAGAAGCGCTCAGAACTTCAGCTAGCTTTGCCTTTTTCTCTGCCAAAGTCTCTGTAGCTTTTATCTTATCTGCTTCAACGAGTTGAATCCTTCGCCTGAACGAGTCGGCTTCGCCTTCGTTTTTCTCAACTTCTTCTTTCTTCTGGCGAAGTTTGTCTAGGGCACAATGCTCTCTATCCTCCGCCTCTTCTATTTTATCCTTAATCCCCTGAAGTGTGGCCTTCACTTTGCATAAACCCTGACTCATGGCGAATTAGAGTGCACCAAGAAACCTATGCGACTCGAAGATGGAGGGAAAAGTGTTTACCACGGCGAGAGAATTCACGTAGTGTGTGTATACTATAGTGTGGTATTTGTAAATGCAAATTAAAAGTGCCAGTGGTAGGTGTGGACCACTCAACGATCAGAGATTGGTCTTTCCTGCTGCCTTATCAAACGGAGCTCAATTTCCTTTTCCCCCTTTTTCTGTCTCTGTCCGAAGAAGCGTCCCTCTTCAAAAGAAGTCATCTTATTTCTCAATCGACAAACAAACCGTATTTCAGTTAATCGGCTGTCCTTTTTCGTTTTACTACCTTCGTTGTAAAACCTCAGTAGCTCGCAGATGTTTCGTCAGCCTTCTTGCCGTGAATGAGTCAGTCATGGGGGTTATTTACTTTGTTTACGGGTTACTCGTGCCTGTCGGCGATTTTGCCCCGACTTGATTAATTGTTTTGTTTGAGTCTGCTCTTCCCGGGGCCTTTCAAGATATTTAACAAATTATTATTTTTTAACTAATGGCTCACTTGGGTAGTATTCAGTCAATAATACTTCTTAACTTGCATGTTATATCATTTCGCTAAAAACTAATCAAGACAAATCCTGACAGAACGGATTAGTACGATTCGATGTACAGGAAGGCGTGACAACTCAGTCACCAAAGTCTGTTGTGCGTATTACCATTCTATTTGGCTTACAAAAGGAAATAAAATTATATTAACTAAATTTAAGGTTCAGCTATATTCTAACATAGCTTTATCGCCTATCTACCACCTGCAACCGGATTAATACATGGCGAACAGCCCATACAAAAGGTTCGCTCTAGGAGTACAAACATCACGCAACTTAACCACACAATTGATAGATTTACTGGAGATGAGGTCATCTATCTTTACTCAACCAAAACCAAAATGAATAACCTCTTATTGCAGCTTAGCATGTGGTACGAATTCATTCTTCCGGTTAATATCGTTCGAACGAAGAATATGAGAGTAATTCTATTGATGAAATCGAACTAAATAATCTATAGATGGTAACTCCTTGAAAGTATAGACACGCAAAGGGGTGCACTACAAAAACAATTATTAAATAAGTACAAACAGGAGCCCATTGATGGGCTCCTGGTACATACGGGCAAGACGGATAAGTTTTGGGCTAAATAAAAGGGGGGCATATAGTTACACAGGATCTGTGCGTGACTCCTTCTTACCCACCCCACCCCAAAGACAAAAATAAATGGTTAATCATTTCTGAAGTTGATATACCTTTTCATACTGAGGTGTGGGGGTATGAGAAAAATCGCTACCCTAAAACCCTTTTATGTATTTACAAACACATAAAAGTCTCGTTTATATGAGATGAAGAAGTTATGAAATATATAACACTCGTCATCACGGTCTGCATAATCGGCATTTCATATGCTAAAATGTTGTTTGCCGATTTTCTGTACTTGTCATCTTCCGTTACGGGATCTCTTCTTACCGCAGCTACTGTCAGGCATGAAGAACGCAGTAGCCACACTAACACTAGCGATCTTTACTTGAAATGACTACCGTCAAGAGGGCATCTCTTGGTACCGTGGTGCAAATCAGAAGGTGAAGCAGGTTTATATTTTTCATTGTACTACCCCGCAGCTCTTTGATATAATTTTATTTGATCCATATATGCGGCAGTTCTTATTTTTTCACGAGGGAGGGGGCATTGTTTCAGTGAAGTGCTTATCAAGCGTCTCTTTAGAATTCGAGGTCGCGGGGACACAAAGTTATGAATGAATCTAGAACGCAGAATCTGGCTCTCATCTTTACCTGAGGCAGAGAAGCTCACATTTTCCCACGAAACACGAACTTTTAAAATTGTTCCGCCTTTCCTTCGCACTTGACGATAACATCAAGGCTTGCTCGTTCTCTATACTTTTTCCTCATCAGGCTTTTTGGCACTCCCACAAATAAATATCGTTAGAAGAAAATAGTCCATATTTTTACATTTTAGTTGCAACTTTACGCCGCAAAATTTAACCGGTCTAGACTCCCAGTCCTTGTGAGACAGCCATATAATAATAGAGGATATTACTGCCGGAAGAAAAATATATACTGGACTCTGGACAACAGTGGAAAGTTGCAGTTATGCAACATGCGTTCGTTTTGGTGGTGGGTCAGCTGTTTTTGCCCTCCAAATCTCAATATTTAAATATTTACTGGCCGTAGTTCAAGTCCAAGAAACAATGCAAAGACAAAAATTTCTGCTACGCTGATCGGTAAAATCGAAGAACTTTCCATTGCTGTTTCCCTCTACTCCCATTAAGGAGTGGAAAAACGAAACGAAACGACACCAGCTTCCGATTTGAAAGAGGGATAACTGGCAACAAAACAGGGGCACCCAACGAGCAGAATGAGCCAGACAAGCCAGAGAGGTATTTCTTGGCCCCTTGTAATGTTTAAAGACTGTCTGAAGAGATGTTTTTATCACCAAGAAGAATTTGTTCGGATATCTGAGCCTTCTATAAACTTCCCAAGGAACCATTTATTCATCCGAAATTGCTACTGAGGTGACCTTATCAAGTGACAAAATTGCAAAAATAGCCTTTCCGAAAACGTAAGGGACTACTTTTCCCTTGTTGCGAATCAGATACACGGTTCGAAAATTCGAGGGCCTTTTTTTTCCATATTCGAAAATTCTTGCTCACCTTGTTTCCGAACAGATTTTTACCGAAAATAGTCGTTGATTGCCCTTGACATAATATATTAGTATATATCACACAAGTGAATACTGCCTTTCGTGCGTTCTGATTGGTTTACTCGGAGGCGATTAGCAAAATACTATTCACCTCCGAGCGGCACATACCTAGCAATGATTAACTCAAGTAATTTCGCGTTATAAACTTCTGTACTTGCAAAGTGAGAGAACACTGGCAAATATCGAGTTTAGGACCAACCGCAGAATACCCCTGCACTCGAAGCGAGGGTGTGAAGAATATATGACTACAATTGTTACATTGCTATGACACACACTGACAATGAACAATCGGAGTGGCAGCCCGAGCTTTTAAATTCTGTTAAACTGACACCAGAAATCGCAAAAACTCAGTGCTTGAATAGATGTGTTGTGCTGTCAACAGACGCATTCTCGATGAGTACATTCTTTCTATCTAGCTATGTGAAGTTAATGTAACTTAAGAAATGGAACGTTCGTTGTTTAACAGGGCCTGAATCGTCGAAAAACCAAATTTGATATGACTGATTGTTGCCGGGAAATCTTATTGCCTGCATCAAGCCCTGACCGAGTATCTCAAGAGACACAAGAGTTTTTGTTGACAGCCGGATAACGTCTAGTATCAGTTTCCAAAATAAGCCCGCTCCTTTCCTCCAGGCAAATTCGAATTGCCCGGTATGATACATTTGCAGTTGAGACAAAGCATTTTGGTGCACCATTAATACATAACGGCAGGAAGGTAAATAAAAGGCGAATAATTACAGTGCTTCGTATTTCTGGAGACAAACTGCAAATAGTTTTTTTCCGAGAAATGACACATTAGACGTTGGAGTTAAAAGCAAAACAAAAAAATTTTCAACGGTCCAGTCCAGACCAGTCCAGTCCAGTCCAGTCCAGTCCAGTCTATTCCAGAGCCCAGCCCTCATTTCCCAACACATATATTCTTGGACAATGATGGTGATGAAGTATTGAAAGGTTACTACAATCTCCTAAAACGACTGTAGTCCATCCTAGCCAATCAAAGTCAAGGAAAATTTCATAAGTGAGCAGGTTGACAGGTGCAGTTTGAAAACAAACATGGACGAGACTTTTATTCAGATATGTTTTCCTTGGATTTTGGCGCATTACTATTTCCCGAGTTTATCGCATCTTGTTATTGACACAATTATATTGGTAATCGGACCTCGCGTCGCACAATTCGGGGATAATCGTGCTCCTAATTTCAAATCCCTGGCCCAATTACGCCTTTTATACTACTTCATGAGAAATTTCTGTTATTTGATTGGCTAAGAGCAGTGGTATTTCTGCTTAATTTGAAATACCTTCATGTGAAAATTACAAACCTTTTGCCAGTAGTAGTATAAACAAATAATAGCATCATCTGTACGTGATATTTGGCATAAATACCCCTCGAGATATTTCAAAATTGTCTCAAATTTCACTCGCCTAACGGCTCTTGAAATTACGTACAACAATTTTGAAATATCTCTCGTGGTATTTATACCAAATATCACTACAAACCATGCTATTACCTATACGAATTGTACTCCACTCAGTCCTATTGCCATTAATTATCGAGGCAATACATTTACATTTTTACCGACCTGCAGCTGTGATAATGTTTGACATCGTAAATAAACTCAGTCTTGTGATTTTAAATGACCCCTCACGTCAGCGGGCGCTTCTTGAGTTTTGTCATAGCTACATTTCAACCAACGTACTTAGCTGAAGTCACTGTTAGTAACGAACTGACTTTGCCTTAACTCATCAATTAAAGGACCTTAAAAAATCAATTTCTTAGCTTTAACGAGTACAAAAACAAACAGCGCTAACGAAACTGTTAGTGTGGAATATAGTCGATTAGTTTTCTTTGTGTTCTCTGATGCCCAAAAAACGAACACAAAATTACAATCAGTTCATGTCTAAGTTGACCTAAGATTTCAAATAGACGCGAGGGTACGACAACGAAATTTCCGACGCGGTTCGCGGGATTTTAAAAAAAAATTAGAAAACTCACTTGTCCGAATAAATCACAAATTGAACCCGAAATCGTATGATTACCATTACATATTGATATAGCGATGCAACTGAATGTACTTGAAATGAAAGTAACGAATGAAATAATTAGGTATTCTTTTTCTATCAAGCAAGCGTCTCTTGGTTACGAGGGCCCTCGTTACGCCTACTGCTCTTATTATTTCTCTCTCATTTTGAAAACACAATGAAGTATATTTGAGTACCATGAGGTAAGAATCGCTATCCATTTTTAACAACTCGGTTCAAAAGAGAATAGCTGAGCCTGGAGCAGTTCATGCAAGTTCAGGCGACGGAACAACAGCTAATCTGCACAGTTCAATCTAAAATTTGTGCCGTTATTAATTGAGGCAGGTAAGCAGCATTCATTCATCGCTTTTCTTTACAACAAACAAAAAGCGATTTTTTTCAAACCTGAGTCTTAGGGGAGACATCAATCTGTGCTCTTGCATGTTTCTCGCAAAGACAAACGACGACAAGCGATGGTCGATCTTGGGTCTATATTACCCGTTATTTTTTCTTTCAGCAACGAATTGGTAAACCTGACTTCGGCGAACCACGACCTGATCGAAACTTGACCAGGCAGCTGCAGGTAACAAGATGAACTTTATTCATCTCCCAACACTAGAGACCAACATAAACTTAAGTAATAACATAGCCGATCATGAACTTTTCTGGCACGAGGACTTTCTCGCTAAAGGAATGAAGATCACTGCTTTTGTAGTTCTGCTCGGCATTTCCTTGATCGGAAACTTATTGTTGATCGCAGTTGTGTACAAGAACTCTAATCACAGGATGAGACCACCGAGTAACTATTTGGTCATCAATATGGCATGCGTGGACATCTTATTCACCGTCTACTGTATTCCTCAATACATCGCCTTGACCGCAAACGATTCACAGTGGCTTATGGGAGGAGTGGCCGAGGAGCTGTTCTGTCGCTTGTTCATCTTCGTTGCTTACATGTCAGTGTTGATGTCAACTGAAACTCTTTTCATTATCGCTCTGGATCGTTTTTTACTTCTTTTCTTTCCACTGAAAAAGTTTATTACCTTACAAATCGCTTGTCGCATCATTATCGTTATTTGGACTGCTGGAATCATTTTTACCCTACCGCTGTATAAAATAGCTTCGTTGACTACACTCTATGATCGATTTTTGTTTTGTCACACAGATATATCAGCGGCCGAATCAATTTTTGTTTATTTTGTTATTCACTTTTTCGCTTTTTTTCCAACACCGATTTTGGCGACCATTATTCTCTACGCAGCCATTGCCATAAAACTTAAGAAGACCAAATTACCAGGCGATCAATTTCCTTCAAACCAAGACAAACGAGAGCGGATGAACTGTAAACTGCTAACAATGCTTGTTCTCATAGTAGCCATGTTGGTCCTTTGTCGTTTTTCGTGGTTGATTGGAGCTGTTGTTTGTTACCAAAATGCCTACAGCGTGTGTTCCTCTCCCCAAATTATCTTTACTGCATGGTTTTTTACCTTAGCCAACATTGCGATAAACCCTTGGATCTATTTTATTTTCAACGAGCAGTTTCGTCACATCGCAAAGGAGCTTCTTAGAAGGATAATGCCATGTTGTATCGTCTCCGCATATAAAGTGAAAACAGAGCAAAGCATTGTTATGGCTGAAAAACAGCTAGCATTAGAACACAATAATAAGATCCATAAGAGTAATTGTGAAAGGAAGCTCTAATGAATAAATAGCTTTCAATAATGCAAGAATGGAGTATTCTTTGATTGATAATCTTAAACTGATTACATGTACATGCAGCGAGTTCATTAAGATTCTGGAGCCTCTTTCTCGATGCGGGTCCCGATAACCTTAACAGGCAAGCATGACACTCCAATTTTTCGGAGCCTATAGAATATTTGTGTAGTTTTTGACGAACACACCAGCCCAACAAGTCAGTTAACTTAAAACCGCCTGGCTTAAACTTGAAAACAAACAAAATTGCATGAGTAATTCCCATGGTAAACATATTGTTATCATAAAATAGCTTTCCGGGTTCATTATCGCGACTTTCGAGAAACCTTCGAGAAACGGGTCCCAGTGCCCGCCTCTCGAAAGTCTTCACTGACTTTATGGGTCCGGAGCTAAATTTCTAGGTCGGAGTCACGAGTTGCTTTTGTAGTTCACAGTGTAAAAACCTAGAATTGAGTTGCTCATCCTCAAAAAACGACAAATTTGAAGTTCCTGTTCGTAAACATTATGATCATAAAGGAAATTTCAGGACCCAATCGGGCCTTTCGAGAATAGGGTCCAGACAGGAGCATAGAGCCATAAAGCCATTGAGGGGCTGCAAACCACCTATAAAAAAATCTCAAGATATTCTAATAACGGGCCCAAGACGACCGAGTTAAGAGCTCATGCAACGTTTAGTCAGTTCCCATAATTGTAGATAAGAAAAGATATCTTATTGTTACTTGTTACTTATTTTCGCGGGAACTTCATTTCGCGAAAATAGAACGGGCATATTTAGCTGGACTTAAATTTAGCGATTTGTCCAAAAAATGCGTTATCAGGGAACTAAAATTAATTTCAACAAATATTATTATTTGGCTGGTTCCGCGAGCGGGCGAAATGAAGCGAATGATCCTGAGTCTTGATTTGCTACAGGCCTATCTTAGGGACGGACCATTAGAAAAGTGATGGGGAGGGGGGGGGGGTGGGGAATTTTCAGCTTGCAGGAATTTTTTTTTTCGCTCACTGCTTTTGCAGGAATTTTTTTTTTCTCTCTGCACGAATTTTTTTTACTACGTGTGAAAAAGTCACAATTGGACCTTCCTTCTGCATGAATTTTTTTTTTACCTTCTTCTTTGCATGAATTTTTTTTGGCATTTTGCCTTGCATGAATTTTTTTTTGTTTTTTCCCCACCCCCCCCCCCCCCCCATCACATTTCTAATGGTCCGTCCCTTACCTGCTCGGGATTTCCCGCGTTGTCCCGCAAAACAAAACAAAGCAAAATGGCCATATTATCAATCCTTTATTGAGGAACCTTGTTCGGTCAAGATGGCTGGATATTGGCCTCGTTCGTTTTTGCACTTTTATTGACCGAGACTGAGGTCACTAAAAACGCAAAAAAAAAAAAAGAATGAGGACAATATGCTGGCGGTATAGTTTTCGCGGCGGAGCCGTGATCCAAAAAAGGGAATGGGGACGAGGCATTTGTATTTCTAGCAGGAATTCCGCCGCCAAATCCCATTCGACTTGTACACAAAATCACGTACAATACCGCCAGCTACGCAGGCTAATAGGAACCTTAAGTAAAACACGACGACGGCGTCTACAATAGCACCAAACAATAGCGTCGATGAACGAAACAATGAAACTGCACGTGCAAAATACAGTCTGGTAGATTTCTTTGCCGTCCTCTGCAAAACAACACCGTGAAATGACCATTTTTCAGGTTTTTTAGAACACGCGAGTGCACAACGATCGACAAAAATGCCATAAAAAATTTGTAATGAACTGTGAACGGATTAGGTTGGAACAATCGGTGGTTTGAAAAGTTATGGAAAGAAAATGAAACAAGCCTGCCGCCATTGGTACAGGAGAAAAAGAAATCCTTTCTTTTGAAGTGCCTTCCTCCGCGTGTTAGTCGTTCTTGCTTAAGCTCCCTAATGTCTTAGAAATGGCACGAGTTACTTCCACTGATAGTTTCAATTACAGTGACCGAAACCACATAGTTTGACATGCTCCTTTACGACAAAGCAGACTACACGGTAGAGCTATACCAGAGTGCCAAGGGCGTGACACCGTCGACTTGTGCTTACATCTGAAGGACATTGTCTATTTCTTCAATAGACCCATTTCAGATGTGACGTCACGTCACGTGACTTTGCGAACTGGAGGACAACCTTTCACGTTTGTTTACGAAATGGCGGTAAAACAGACGACAAAGCGAGGGCTCTTACCTGGCTATTTTGAAGGGATACAGCTTAAGGAAACGAAAGAACGATATTTAGATAAATTAGCAGATATAGGTGGACAAGATCCCTATGAAATTCCGCGAAACGAGTGGATGGATGATGTGGATTCTTGGCCAGATGTAACGTACATCCATGTGGGAAGGTATCTATTATTTTCGTCGAGTCCATACACTCAAGATCAACTGATGAACTACAAGAGCTTAGATTGCTACCAAAATTTTGCGAATGGTTGGGTTCGAGAAGTATTTAGCAAGACGTTCGGCGAAAATCGCCTCTTAATCGCAAAGGTAAGGTTGAGGAAGCCATTGCTGTTTTGTTTGTTCATGTTTTTGTCTCGCATCTGTTTTGGTTTATCGTCCGATCGATCGCTGATCGTTATATTTAAGGTTATATTTACTATAATGTTTCATTTTTAGGTTAATCATTCTCAGAGGATGTCTGAAAAGCCTCTTACTCCCTGGGTCGTGTGTGAAAAGTCCGGGAAAGTGCTTTATGCCCATTGTGACTGTATGGCTGGCCTTGGCGAGAGCTGCTCACATGTGGCTTCACTTCTGTGGGCCATCGAAGCTGGATGCAAGCGACGGGATTCTCTAACAGTAACTGAAAAAAGGCCTTTTGGTTGCTGCCGTCAGCGGTGAAATCTGTACAAAAGCACGAGATATAACACATTTTCCCTTGTAATTCTCATGTTTTTAATTGAGTTTGCTGTCAAGGTTGACAGTAAAATATTATTGTTGACAAACTATTTAATTATTGTAAAGATTTCTCAGAATTAAAACTGTCTATTCAAATGGCACAACTGAGTCACACAGATTAACAAGTGCACAACAGCATGTCACAATCTTATCTAGGGTAGTTACATCCCCATTTCTAACAGTTACAAAGTCAATGGGTTGAGTTGCACTTAGAATACTGTACTTCTTTCGGATATTCCCAATAACCCGCTCTACATGAATTCTAACATTAGCAATTCTGCGGATTTGCTCCACTTCAATACCACTTAGCTGTTTTTTCCCCTTAGTGAATGCAGGGATCTTGATAGCTGAACAAAATAATCCCACTGATTCTTGAATGTCAAAACCCCTGTCTGCCAGAATAACATCTCCTGGGGTAAGGTTATCAAGAAGCCCACTATTCTCAGTAAGGTGTTTATCACTGACTCTCCCACCCCACCCTTCAGACATGAAGCTTACAGTACCTTGAGGGGTGATACCTATAAGATACTTGACAGTATTATGGTGTTTATATGATGAAAATGTTTGGGCTCTTGCAAGGGGATTCAAAGGGCGGTCCAGGAAAATTTCAAAACAGTCAATAATGACAACACAGTTTGGACAATGTTTACGAAAGTCCATTGGAAGGGTCTTCTGAAGGGCATCCCTGTCCGGCCAGATGATCAAAGGTTTCAGCCTGACATAAAGCACATCTACCACTTGAAGAAATGTACGGGATACAGTTGCCTCACTGATGCCCCCAAACCTGTACCCTAAGTCCCTCCCTGACAAATTTAATCTCATGCGAATTAAACCCAACAAAAATTTCTGAAAAGGACTTAAAATCCCTTTGGATGATTTGAATTCTAGACTTGAATTATTTATAAAATTAAATACACACAGCAACAGTGACCAATTTGGAAGGCCAGTGTAAAACAAAACCTTGTCATTGTTCTCTCTAAATGAATCTTCATTTAGTGAGTTTAATTTTAACTGTTCCTTGAGGAAAGAGTTTTCCTCCTCCAATCCAGTGATGTACTCATTAGTTACTTCGGTCTGGCAGTTTTTGCTCCTGTACTCCTCAACATCAGGTAAAGCATTTGAATGTGACATCTGTTCAGTGCATTGATTGGACAGTTCAAGTAGGGCACTAGCACAGTCACTCCTTCTTCGCTTTTCAACCCTTTCCTTCGATCGTTCATGTCTTTTCTGACTTGATTCTGAAACACCTTGGTAATTATACCCAAGTTTCTGACTAGGTGCCCAATCTGGGTTAGTCATGTCGTAAATTGAAGCAGGTTTTCCTAAGAAAATGAGGCAATGAAAAACTTCTGTAAGGACAAAACCATATAAAGCTAAGGGAAGACGTGTTCAACATCAATAACTTGTACGTACGTTTCACGAAATCGACAAGAAAGTGATCATTGTAGCTCGAGGACCGAAACACTAAAACATGCAGTGCGCTACCTACCTGATATGAAATGGTCACTGCAAACTCTTACAAAGTCCCCGGGATCAGCAGCAAGATCTTCCCTTCGAATCCTAGCGAGCCAAGTCGCTCGACGTTCGATGCTCAAAGCTTGCTTTTTTGGGTTCAATCTTGTGACTATCGCGGGAAGACGGTAAACGCCTTTGTCCTTTTCTCTGTTTGAACGATTGGAACAGCCAAAAACAGCACAGAAGTTCACCATAACGCCACAGACACACGTGCGATTTGTTTACAAGCTTGTCCTCCAGTTCGAAAAGTCACGTGACGTGACGTCACATCTGAAATGGGTCTATTGGGCACGGTATTAGTTTTCTCGTGGTTAATTTTTTTTCGAGAACCAGGCGAGAACCTTTCTTTCAAAGGAAAAATCGAAAATCGCGAAACAATAAGTTAAACGAATTCTCTACTTTCTCATCAAAACCATGACCTTGTAAAATCAAAGGAAACTATGAATAAGTCGTGGATAGATTACGTTTGAAGCTTACCAGTCGTTTCGTACCCACGACCAGTTCGTACTCAGACGATTCGTACCCAACTCGGACGATTCGTACGCAACAAATTAAGACGTTTCGTACCCATCCTATTACCAAGTTGTTTTGTGTCAAACAGTATCTTCTTCTTGTTAAGTATTGTGTTTTTACTTATTACATTTGACGCAGTGCAAAGTTAAGCAACTAATAAACTGGTACTGTTTAGGAAGTCAAGCTTTCTTTACAATTTGTAAATTGGCTTGTCTTGATCACGAGCGACTCAGAATCGAAAAAAAAGCTATTGACTTGTGTTGCGCGCGCTCAGATTTAACCGGAACCTGTTAAATCTAAGTTAAATCTAATCAATCAGTGACTTGACTTGACGTCGCTTAAATAATTATGCTCTTTTAAAATAAACAAAAGGGGTTTACTTGTATCCTACTCGTTACATCTTTAATGACATGTCGCACGCAACAATCGAGTAGCCGGTCACAGAAATAATTTGTGAAGCTTGTGTTGCGCGTGCTTAAGCCGGTTTTCTTTGTCAAAATGCACTTATGAATCAAGGAGGATAAACAGTCAACATAATTCAAGGTAACTTCGGTTGAAGATGCTTTTTGTCATGAATGTTGACCATGGTACGAATCGTCCAGAGGGTTGGGTACGAACCATCCGAGATTGGGTACGAATCGTCTACATTTGGGTACGAATCGTCTGAGTACGAACTGGTCGTGGGTACGAAACGACTGGATACCACGTTTGAATGGGTTTTGAAAATAATTAAATTTCTTTTGACGTCAGTTTGTGGTGCGTCTGTCCTGTTATTGATCATGAATTAGATCAGATTAGGTTCCTTCTGTCAACAACAGCCTATGCAGTTTATTGGTTTTAATAAGGTACGGGGTCTTCTTTGATATCTTTTAAGTACATTATCTGACTCTATATCGGTTGACTTGTCTGGTAATTCTTTGATTTTTTCAAGTGTTTTCAACAAAATTGTTCTTTCCTCTGGATTAGATGTGTTGATAAATTGAAATTCTCTTGATGCTCTCCTCATAGGCATCCGTGTAATACTAAGTAAACTGCTTCCTGAGCACTTATTTCAACTGCATTAAGAAATTTATTACCAATATGTCTGACTTTGTTAACAATATCTTTATTTTCAGACTTTGCTTCCTGTGATGCTGTCTCTATAAGTTTGCTCATTCCTCTTTGACCCTTTGTTATGTAAGAGAGTATATAAACAGCACAGGGATAGGGATCCAAAACAAATTGTAGATCCATGTTAGCTCTCCAGCCTTTTAAAAGGTTAGGGTTGTAATTGTGTATTCTGATTTCAAAGGGAGATCTCTTAAGGAACAATGTTGGGCGTTTCAAGGAGTATCTAATGGCCTTTAAATACTGATGTTGTGTAAGTCTTAATTTTTCAAGAAATGTCTCAAATGCTATATCTTGACCATATTTCATCTCATCAAGAAGATTTTTAATTTGATCATACTGTTTTTTCAATTCTTTTAGCTCATCATCTTTAAAATGGGTTTCTTTTAAAGGTTCTAGGATCATAGACCTTGGCATTGGAGGAAGAGGGAAATTAAATCTACAAATTTTGTGACCACCTTTTTCACCAGTTCTCTTATTTCATCTGAGTGATCATTTTTGCAGGTTATGTACTTATCTACAAAATGTATAATCTCTTCATTAGTATTTTGTTCATACTGAGGTGCATCTCTCACCCAAAATAATGCATGTATATGAGGTGAACCTCTTTGTTGAAATTCCACTCTGTAAAAAAGGTCTACTATTTCCCCAACAGGCATTGCATCACTTTTCAATACATCCCTCATAAACAACTGAACCATGTGTTCAAAGTTTCTAGCACAGGTTACAGGGCCCTTTTGTATAAGATCTGACTTCCTTCTCCTGGTGCAAAAGTAATTATCTTTTCAACACTTTCAGTCATATCTGGTTCTTGTAACAGAGTATCTGTGACACCTGAAGTTCTCTCCTCAACTTCACACCATCCATCATCACCATTACAGTCAGTGACTAATAATTATTCAGTGTAATTATCATGTCTTTGAGAAATAGTAGTTTCAGGATCAGTAGTAGTAGCAAAGTGACAGTTCTGGGACAGCGTCTTCAAGACAAACACACAAAAATCCTGCACGCGTGCAGGATCCAAAATCGATCCTATCGTCTTAAAGAATTGTTACTATACATACAAACACTCATCATGTCAAATCAAAATCAAACTGTCAAAGAGCTCCGCGCCATCGCCAAGGAACGCAAGATACCCAAATATTACAAGATGCGTAGAGACGAGTTACTAGAG
Source organism: Ricordea florida (assembly GCA_949710005.1). NCBI lineage: Eukaryota > Metazoa > Cnidaria > Anthozoa > Corallimorpharia > Ricordeidae > Ricordea > Ricordea florida. The sequence goes on from OX453272.1 coordinate 28,559,531, forward strand.
GCGCTGGGGATGCCTGAAGAGGTACCTAGTGTTAGTAGTGGAGGGAAATGTCAACATGGTGTACGTAAGGTTCAGTGTAAGGATTGTATGGGATCACAAATATGCCCTCATCTAAGACAGATAGCATTTTGCAAAGAGTGTGGTGGTAAGGGTATATGTACTCATGGTAAAGTAAAGTACTATTGCAAAGATTGTGGTGGGTCCCAAGTATGTTCTCATGGTAAAAGTAGGTACAGATGCAAAGAGTGTTGGGGAAAGGGCATATGCGATCATTATAAACGTAAGGATTCTTGTAAAGATTGTCGCGATCTTATTAAGTTATAGTAATATAGTGTGCATCTTTGTAACGCGAACCACGTTACAAAAATTATATCGAGTCCATCAACGGAACAAAGCCCAAGCCAATCCACCAGCTATGATTGTCAATGCAATCATATTATTTTCATGTTGTGTGGTGTCAGGCTCTTTGATTTCAGATTTAACATCCATCATTGGTGTTTTCACCTGTACAGCTTCAGTTCTGGCAGCTACATGTGGTAACTTAACTTTTGAAGAGCCTAAGTTATGGCTTATCCCTACAGTTTTGGTCTCCAGGTTTACATTTGAGTTAACTCCGAACTTCATATCACCTGTAGCCTTCATTAGGTTGTTGTTATACCCAACCACACTCTCCGTGTTTATGATCATATTACTGGGCATTAGCCAAACTCCAGGCGCAATTGCCAGATCCAATCTTAACTTCGCTTCCTGAGTTGCGAGTTGGTACCTTTGTACTGAGCTTGAGATATCGTTCTCGATCACACTACTTTCAAATAGAGCCAAGAACTCTTGTTGCGTTTCAATTGCCCCGCCACCCGTGCCTACAATCGAGTTTCGTGTATTAACTTGTGATCCCAACACACAGTAAACGAATGCCTCAGCAGATCGATTCAGTCTACCCAGCCCAGCCTTGGTGAGTCCATAACCACTCGTTGGAATGAACCAAGCATATTTGTACCCAGCAAAGTCATCATTACGAATGAATGAGATGAGGTCACCTTTTTCCTTCTTACCACCATCATCTGAGAATTTACCACCATCACCAGGCCATTGGTTTGCATCTTCATCATAGTTTCGAATCACATGAACATTCTGAAATCCACCACCTCGTCCATGGTAACCAGCACCATAATCAAGGAATATATCACCCAGACCATGGTTTCGCCCGCCTTTCCATCTGAAATCAGAATCATTACCGATACCAAATTCAGCGCACAATCTTTGGTAAGCAACCTTACTGTAAGGGTTGTTAGCTATGGCAAATGGTTGTTCGTCAGGCAGAGGCACACTCAATTCATACAATATTCGCCTTATGGTGAAGTAGGTGTGAAACTTTACGAAGCCAGCCACCACTTTGGGGTAGTTTAAACTTTCAAAGGGGCTTATACCACATCCAGAGGTTGCACACCATACTGCAAAATTAAGTTGTTGAGGCCAATAATTCATATCAGGTGCGTTCAACCACTTTCGGCCTTGCTTTCCAAACTTGAACGTGACAACTTGAGATGTGAACAAGTTTCGCATTTTGGCGGTGAATTTTTTCGTATTGGACACGTATATATCCAATGAGGTCAGCATACTTGTGGTATCACTTGTGAAGTCATCAAAGTCAACGGCTGGTATTGGGTACGAGCGATCGGTCATAGTCAAACTCTTTGGGAATGAACTCAATGCATTATCATTCAATCCTAAATCTAACCATAGTAGTATTTTCAAACCGGGTTTGAGGTCTTCAGTCCATGTCTTACCAGTGGGGTCATCATAAGACATGACCGTCATCCCATTATGTTTCCACCTAATGTAACCTCCATAGATATCGCTCACAAATGTGAATTGGTTCAAATCAGCCTTTGGATACCTATGCCTAAAGTCATTGAGTAAGCCCATCTTCTATCCAGTGTTTGGGTAGAAGGGTTATAGTGTTTAACTCAATAATACACCTTATCATAAGTTATGTTTAGGACCCTCCTTTGAGTTCTTTGAGAATCTCTTCTCGTACACTCTGTCTCAGTGCCACAGGATCGCTCTCCTTCACTGAATTTTTTTGAGCCTTGAGTCGGATCTCAGCCTTGAGCTTTTCAAACTTCTTGAGCTCCTCGATTATCATGGAGAACTCCTCGTCAGAGATTTCATTATCGCGAAGCGCCTTGGATACCAGGTCCTCGATTGTGTTTATTTTGGCCTTGGCCAGCGTAACTGTACTTTGGTGCTTGACCGCTTTCTTTGCCAGGCTCTTGGAGATTTGTCCACACGCTATAGATGTGCAAACAAGTATTCCACTCGTCACTCCCAATGGTATAGCTACCACAATTCCCACACCACTCAGAGATGTACCCAATCCACCAGCCGCCAAAATACAAGATAGGATACCACAGGTCGAGCTTGCGTTTATGAGCGCGCCTTTGGACCGGTTGTACTTTTTGAGTACCATCTCGTAGTGATTCAATTCAGCCTTCAGCTTATTCAAAATTTCACAACATTGTTGTAATCTGAAAGTAGCGCCATCAGGAGGAGGCGCCGTCGGAGGTAAGTTGGGGTAGATTCCTTTGTACTCACCCATGTTTAGTTACGGATCTCACGTATTTTTAAAATGTTATCTGAATCTCAAACTGAAGGTGATTGGAGACCCATTCAGATTCAATTTGTTCCATTCACTGTCGAGGATGCTCAGATCAAAGTGATTTATGGGGGTTTTAGATTTATGAACGGGAATGACTGGATAATCCTGTGATGGTATGTTGGCGAGTAGGTGTGAGGGTGAGATCTTCACTGGTCCTGTAAATCGAGCATTATTCATATAGGATGACTGGTTATTCACTAGACTGCACACAAGTCTCAGGGGCTCTTTGATCCTGAAAGTTATGGGGTGAAGTTTACCAGATCTTATGATTTCAGGCACACCTAAAGCAATTTGTAACCCTTTCGTAAGTTTAACGTCGAAGCTCTTGTGGGAGTAAAGATAGTCACCAGTATTGGTCTCAATGATATTGAGCTTGTCCCTATCCTTATCAGTCATAAATATCTCGTTTATATTGCATAGTGAATATGTACCAGGTTGGATTTGATTATCCTCCTTCTTGATTACGTTCTGGCTATCCTTGAAATTCACCAATCGTTTGGTTTGTATACTACAATCAAGGAGTTGTATCTCTCGAACACTGTCCAGGGGAGGATCCAAGTACACCCTGGTTTCAGACTCGTACATTGTTATGCTCAACATTTACATTCAACGACGCCTCTTCTTTAATTCCTCTACAAAGTACACAACAACAGCGAGGATCAATAGCCAAGCGTTCTTCCCTAGGAATGAAATGACCTCCCCAGCGGTCTTGAACAGGAAACTCACGATCGCCCCCACCATACCGGGCAATATCTCACCGAGTTTCTTACCGATGGTCTTCAGCCCGTCCCCCACACCTTTACCCAATTTGGATAGGCCTTTTGAAAGATTAGACACGATAACGCCAATGACCACACTAACGGCACTCACAACGGCAAATACTGTGAACCCATATTTCTTGAAGATCGCTTTCACCCGGTCTCGCAATGACATTCGCTCCTGGATTTGCTCATTCTCCCCCTCCAAGTTAGCTATCTCTTGCTCTTGTTCACCAATTTGTTCCTCGATAGTCTCTATTTGACTTACTTCTTCTGGGGTTTTCAATGCCTTTTCTCGATGGAATCTTACCGTCTCTTTCAATTTACTAATGAACCCTTTTTTCTTAGTTGTCTCATCATCATTGACTTCCACAATTTCTTCTGCGCTTGGGCCTAACAATTTTGTAATTGTTTTGGGTACTCTTTTATCCACATCACCATACGCATCGAATAATGGGCGCCATACATTTCTGTCTGGATCTTTACCATCAATTTTTACAACGATTCTACCCCATTCATCGTAATTGAAAAGAAACTTAGGTTTGGCATTTGGGAATTTATCTACAATCTTAGTCCAGACTTCATCTTTGTTTTCTTCCATAGCCTCCATTTCTATATCTTCACGTGGTAATTGAACATACCCTGATTTACGTCTAGCACCCTTAGTCGTGGATGTTTCTACGACTTTGTCTGGTGTGGGCTGTCTACCAATTAGTGGGGTATTTTCAAAATCATCAGGATCTTCTTGTTTGTTTTCTTCCCCCAACCCGAAAGGATCGTTTTCATCAGGATCAGCAGTTGCCATATTTGATGTCGAATATGGGAACTTCTAAGTTAATTTATCACACCCACTTGCTAGCTATATATCCCAGGAGTAACATCCCAACTGAGACATAGACCATCTCACCCATTCTTTGGTCTTCATTCGGTCTGTAATAGTCAGAGAATTTGGGAGGATTGCCCATTTGATTGTACAATTTCAGCGCTTCATCCGTCTTTGATATGTTCTCAGAGGCCTGGTCAGCATCACTCTTCCTCTTATTCATAAAGTCAATATATGCCAAGCGCTTCTTTTGGTACGCAGCATAGTCTTTCTGGTATTTCTCCATTGCTTTTTCATGCCTTTTCCTTTCGAGTTTGAGATCAGCGGATGATGACCCCATGAGGAGATGTGCTACATAATTCCCAGCAGTGAATAAAGTTGCATTGAAGAATGCTCCTCCAAGCATGATCGCTATACTCGCCATTTATGAATCTATTGTAGTATTTCTTAATACATTTCACTCAATCGTGAAGTGCTCCAACTTGGGAGTGTTCTTCAAATGATCGACTACAGCCATACCGAATCCTTTCTCGTCAAAGGATATTACGGACCCATTGCTATCTTTAGTTATGAAGTCCCTCAAAATGGGCTCATCTCCCAGATGATTATCCAACGCCACTTTGAATCTTGTATGATCAAATTTCACTGTACTCATTACTCAAAGCTCTTTGGTAGTATCTTTTGATCTTCTAAATAAGTTTTGAGGTACATACTCGCGGACAAAACAACGACCCATTTGCCATAATTCATAATACTGGACGATGGATCTCCAATGAACGATTCTCTCAGGGCCTTTTTACCCACATAGCCCACAGCAGCGGCGAGCCCCACGAGAACTGCAGAATCTGTAACAGTCTTTACAAGCTTATTTTCTGACATTTTATGTATTACATCAACTCATCATTTAAACTATTTTCTCTGTTTGGTTCGCTTTTGACCTCATTCATGTTCTTGACAGGAGGTGGTTCGAAGGTTGGAGTAGGTATGCGTAAGTCGGCTATTTTGTCCTTATATCCCGTGTATAAGGAATAAGCAGTTATTCCTATTATAGACCCGATTACAAACACATTCTCGAAGGATAAACTGGGTATCCAGGCATTAACATCCATGGAAGATCTTTCATTATCCTCTTTCTGATTATTTACCAATGCATCCTGCTGCTGCTCTTTTTCTTTCTGGTTATTATTTATCAATGCATCCCGCTGCTCTTTTTCCTTCAATGCCTCCTTGGCCTTCTTGTGGTAGTCAGCCAGTTTCTTCCCGGCCTCAACTTTCTTGGGGTCCTTCACTCTATCCTTGACAGTGGGCTCACTTGTGATTTGCTCAACAGTTTGCTCAGCCATTTATGTATCCCTGTCATCACTTAACTTTAAATCTCCTAATAGGGTTTCTATTAGGGGATTTTTTTTGAACTAACATCTACCAAAACCAACGACGTTTGTTATACAACCAATATAATCCAATTCCGACCATCGCACCTTTCAAATATGAAGATGCTTTATTAATGAACTCATCAAATTCTATTCTTGCCTCATCTTCATGTTCTTGTATTATTTCCCGACACTGTATATCTATATTTTTTCTACAGTACTCTTCACAATATTCATCCACAGTCGCTCTATCAATAATTCCTGTGTTAGCCATGTTTGTATCCCTGTTACCACTTACCTTTAACTCTCCTAATAGGGTGTCTATTAGGAGAAGTAAGTCTTAGTTATTCAGTGTTCTATCACAATTTCATCTTCTGATTCTGATTCTGATTCTGGTTCTGGTTCTTGTGCCTTATTGGGGGGTAACATGCGAAAACGAGTCATGTTGTTGTTGTCATATGGAGTGAAATTCATCTCATAAACACGAAGACGAGCTGAAGCGCCATAGCTGGACTGCCCATGTGATCCCCAGAATATACCATCCCAATGGACAACAGGATGACCAAAACCGGTTACATAATTATCAGGCTGCCACATGTATTCAAGTGGGTGAACAATTTTATCGTCTGGGCCATATACAGAAGTTTTGAATCTTATGTCCTTACCCTTACCCCAGGTCATGAACTTTAGGTAGGCACGCTCTGGACTGGACTTATCCTTTGTCTTCTCACCTGTTAGTTGGTTTGTGATGTTTGGGTAATCGTATATGGGTTTTACAGCATAAGACCAATCAGTTTCACTTTTGGAAGTTGTGTATGCATTGAAAGTGGCGGGTGGTACTAAACGCTCGGACTTGGGTTTTTTGCAAAACGTTTTGAGTGAATCCAATGTGATCTCCATTACTTTATCTAATGCTTCGCGAGTCTTCATCTCTTCGGTTGTGGGGCTATCCATAGTCTCAATCGATGTCATTGGGTAGAAGATCTGGAACCCCTCCAATGTTTCAAGCCTGCGATCCTTTTTCTCGGTTCCAAATGGCCATACGCCAGATATGCCTGGAAAGAATTGCTTGGCCAGTTCAATGAATACTGGGCGTCTCGGACCGTTTGGCCATTCTTCTACATAAACATCTGAACTAATCCATTCATTTGGTACTTTACTTTTGCCTTTGGTGAAAGAGTTCTTCTTAGGTTCGGACACAACGATGGTGTTCCAGTCAAAATCAGAGTCAAGTGAAATGAAGATTGGATCAGTCATCATGTTCAAAGTACCTTTCGGTTATGATATAGCACATACCTATCTTTAAGCCTCTTAGTAGGTCTTCTACTAAGAGGTTTACAATAGTGTTTCATATGGAAGTTGGGTCATTACGCCCATAATCGCTCGGCTTCTCTCTTTTGCTCGTTATCGAAGCACCAATCCCACACACGATCGGGGTGCCACGCTATAGGCATTAGTTCATCCCACAGACGTTTGTAGAAGTTTGATTTATGGTAGTGCCTGTCTGCATTCAACATTTTGATTGTAATGTATGAAACTTCAGACTCCATATCTTTTGCAAACTCCTTGACCATAGCGCCATACAGACCAGTATCTTCCAAACCCTCCTCTCCATCCCAATCCCCATTGTACTCTGATCTGTATCTCTCCTCGTGGTCAATACATCTATCAAACCGTCTATCATAGAGGTCCTCATGTATATAATCAAAACGGTATTGAAGTGCATCCCTGAAATTATATCTTAATCTCGATCTCAAAACTCTCACAGTACGTTCGATTAGGGTATCTGCAGAGTTAGTCTCATCATCATCATCATAATGGTCTACTATGTATTGATATGGGTCTCGCTTAAAATTAACTTGAAGTCTTGTGAAAGTAGGGTTGATTCCCTCAAAGGCATTAACAATCTCTGGTCTTACTCTCTCGAAGAGCTTCTCAAAGTCAGAGTCATTCTCACCATATATGGTAAATACGTGAAACTCAAGTTCGTTTTGTTGCATCTTATTGTTGTGCTTATGCTTATGGTACAACCAATCTTTAAGACACTTTTCCCAGAATTCATTTAGTCCTCAAGTTGTGTTGGAGTAGTGCTCAGGTCTTGCTCAAGTTGTGTTGGAGTATTGCTCAGGTCTTGCTCAAGTTGTGTTGGAGTATTGCTCAGGTCTTGCTCAAGTTGTGTTGGAATAGTGCTCAGGTCTTGCTCAAGTTGTGTTGGATTAGTGCTTAGGTCTTGCTCTTTTAACTTGAAGTGCTTTGCAAATTGAATAAATGCCGAAAGTAATGCCGTGAGTCTTCCACCTTTGAGTACAAGTGACCCGGATATATTTGAGATCTCCTTCATTATCAATTCATCGTTCTTACAGTCTCTCACAAGAGCGTCTTGATCATCTATATTTCCGAACTTGCTCAAACCCCGATCTACAGCCTTAGCTATCAATTGAAAAGAAGAGTCCGCCAAGCCATCGGCAATCTTCTTGCCCGACACTATTTGGTACCTTTTGTAATACTTCTCCACATCCTTATCCGATAGTTTGGTTGTATCAGATAGGTCCATAACCACACCCGTGTATTCTTTCGTCGAACCCAGGCACGCCAAGATTGAAAGAGATTCCCTCTTTGACTCCAAATCAATGATTGGTGTTGTTTCACCAACTGATGCTTCACCGTTCAATATATCTTCAGGGTTAGCCATCTTTATGCCCCAGATGCGGGTATCTCTAAATATTTTTCAAACGGGTGGCGTAGTGAAAAGCAAAGTCTGGCGTATTTTTCATTTTCGAGTAACTTCTTGTACCGTTTGCGTTTATCAACATCCAAAGCACCACCATATTCCTCAAATAACATTTTCATCGCGGTTTCAGACGGGTTGTAAAACGATACAACACATGCGACATTCTCTCGGAATGGTTTCGAGATCGATGTGAGTTGTTGGGTGAGAACCCACACAGATATGCCAAGATGCCTCCCGGAAAACGCCAGATTGATGAATTTGTTTGTCCGATCCTTCAAGTCTTTCGAAACAGCGCAATCGTCCAGTATTATGAGTGTGTTCTCACCCGAGAATAACGTTGAGCAAAGCGTTAGCAAATAGTCAATCTCGTACTGATCACTAGAGTCTGGTGAGAGTACCCAAAATCTCTTGTCCCCTTTTGCAAAGCCTCTGTAAGTCTTGTTATGGATATAAGTGGGGCAAATCAAGACAATATAGTCGAAAACGCCCCTAAAGTGTCCTCGAAGCTGGTCCACCAGGTATTGAGTCTTTCCACAATTCGTAGGTCCCGTAATGATACAGTTGAATGGTATTTTGTCCACTAACTCATTCATACTTTGATTCTACCTAGTACACTATATTTTTTAAATTTGAATTCTTAACTTCCATGACGGCGTCAGCAACCACGAACATGTGGCAGGTAAGAACCCTGCCTCCTCTCTTCTCCCTGTTAATCTCGAGTCTTACACCATCACGAGTACTAGTTAGCTCCAAACCGTTCCCATGAACATGATTATCCGGGTAACTCCTCAGATCAATCCACAAAGCAAACTTGTTCGTATAGAAGTCAGCCTCCTTGATGGAATCATTGAGACCAACTCGTTTAATTATGGCCTGCCATAAATCAGTTGGTATGATGCCTTTCGAATAAAGTTTGTTTGGTACTCCATCTTTGTCAATCTTAACTGATGTGATCTTTGGGTTTGTAAAACTCTCAGAGTCCCTAGCACCTGCTGCATATGGAGCTGTGAAAATACATAGTATGCCAGTCATGGATTTCCTAGGCACGTTAATATGCTCATTGATCACACCATCAGTATTCTCAGAGATTGGAAACGTTTTGTGAAGAAGTATCTTCTCATACGAGAAAACCCTTCCATTCTGATACGAGGCAATAGCTTGACTGGCTAATCGGTCACTTGATATGCAATGATATTCCAGCTCCATGTTTGTTAATTTGTAATCAGGTGGTGTTTCAATGTTTGAATAAACGACGACATCAGAAACTGGAGCTAGAGTTATTTCAAATTTGAGTGGATGTGGTAAGGCTTTTGGATAGAAGACTCCATGATCTTTCAGTATTGTATGGTCCAATGGTATTTCGTACCTGGTGTTATGGACTGCACCTATAGTATTTTCTGCTGCATTTGAGGTAACTTTGTCACCGGCATTGGTTCTAATTTTCCTCACATTCTCGGATGATATGCCCTGTCTCAATCTGTTATTGCGATCGGTCTCTGACAAAAACAAATCGTGATAAGTCTTGAATAAATCAAACCTATTAAGGTCCTCTATGATTTCACCTCCGAATAGAACCTTGAATCGGGAAACGAGGTTCCTTCCCAAGTTGTTAACAAGTGTGTTGTTCTTGTGGCCTGTTACACTCATATCGAAAGTGATGTACACGCTGCCAGGCACAATCACCAGGTTGTCGGTCAGTTTTGGTATTTCAATGTATAATATCTCACCAGGATTGGCTGATGAGGGATTTAGCGTGATCCGATTTAATGAGGCTTCTGCCCTCAAACCTTTACGCATCCTGGGAACACGATTAGGATCAAGAACGTATGATATTCCAGCCATTTAAATGCACTGAATCTTGTTGTAAATGACTAATGACGATGTTTTAAGTCGATTATACTACTCTACTGATGGATACTGGAAAGGATACTCGGCCATACCAAAGTTGGCGAGTGCAGCCAAAGTGACCGAAAGTGTTGCTAGAGATTGGTTGGAGAAACAAGCATTATGGCAAATATATCTCCCACCCCCGAGGTATATACCCAGACCACATTGGGTCGTTGGCAAGCCAAATCAAATTCATCAGGCGGACTTGCTGTTTCTTCCTCACGATACAGTGAGAAGAAAAACATACCGCTATGCGCTGGTTGTGATTGATATTGCTTCTAGGTACAAGGATGCTGAGGCACTGACCTCGAAAGATAGTGGTGAAGTGGCCAGGGCGTTTGAGAGGATTTATGCTCGGAAGCTAAAGTGGCCGAAGACATTAATGGTAGATCCAGGTAAAGAATTCATGGGTAATGTCACTCACTTGATGAATAAGCATCAAGTAGACGTACAGCGAAGTAAAGCTGGTAATCATCGGGCTCAGGCTTTTGTAGAGAGGGCTAATAGAACGATTGGTGAGAAATTATTTAGTCATCAATATGCACAGGAGATGGTTAGTGATGTTAGGTCCAGGGTTTGGGTGAAAAGGCTTCCCGCTATTATGAAGACTTTGAATTCTGAACCTACACGTATCACAGGTAAAGAACCCGATGAAGCGTTGGAATTGAAAGAGATTGATATTAAGCCTATGGAATACAAGAGAGCTGTGGGTTTGAATGAGAAGAGGTTGCCTCCGGGAGTTGAGGTTAGGTATTTGTATTCGCCCGGTGAAGATGAAGGTGGTGATAAACGAAGAGCCACTGATCCTATATGGAGCCTTGAGGTTTATGATATAGCGAGAACTGTGATTTCACCAGATCAGCCAGTGGTGTATTATTTAGATGGAGTATCAAAGCGAGGATTTGTGCGCGAGGAACTTCAAGTTGTTCCCGATGATACTGAATTACCACCTGGTAGAGTACTTAAGTGACATTGAGATGTCAGCCATTTCACGAACTGTCTTCATCAATGAAATCTCCGAAATTTTAACTTTACTTGCAAAGATCCTCTTTGTCATGCCTATTTGATTTTTATACTCCTGGTTCATACATAAGTAAAAGAAGACAATACTCGCTGCAATTATGCTGCTAGTACTGCGCTCAAGAATCTGTGATGTTGTTTAAAAGTACTTGGCAATGTATAAAATACGTCTGTGATGAGATTCATCAACACCAGTAAGTTTCATTATCCAGGGAATAAGTTTCTCTGATGTAACGTGGTTGGTTCTCACCTCTGGGAATGTTTCCAAGTACATTTGTAAACCATATGTCATGGCTCTTTGCTTGAGTCCAAACAAATTTCTAATGTAATCTAACGCACGATATTCACCAAATTCTTGGTATGTATAAAACAAGCATGAAGCCACCAAAGACGTACGAATCTGACCGCGATTTTTACACTTAAACTTTAGAATCTCTTGATACTTGGCTTCTATGATATCAATCATCATAGAAGACACATTCAAGTCATGTCTCTCGAATACATTACGAACCCCCTTTAGTCTTGATCTGCGAAGATCACACCTACTAGCTGAAAAGTCGTACACCCATTCTCGTTTAGAGTAGTCCATCGATTCTAGTTCAGTCTTACAGAGGCTACAAAGAACAATCCCTGAGTTATCCCTATACACACTTTCATGCTTACAAACCTGTTCGTCTTGCTCATCAGCTTTCTTGAACATAGACTGAAAATGATCGACAAGGCTGTGATAAGTTTCATCTGAATCGTAATCCATACCAGCTTTGTCTAGTTATATATGTATTAATAAATCCTTAAGTTTTTACCGAAGTTAGCGTCCTAAAGTGACCATATGCATATGTGTGTATCCCATCCTCCCTTACCACCCTTTTGTCGTCTTCGCATGATAGTGCCACCTTGTTCACAGTCTCTGTGTACACGTCGTGCAGATGACTCCTGATGATATTCATTGTCCTCCTCTGTGATTTTTGATTGAAGAGGCAATCCTTGTAGTCGCTGAAGCTTATGCTCTTTCTCACGACAGCCTTCTTCACACCCTTACACTTCTTTTCCTCCTTTCCCTCATCCATCATATATGAATATAGCTTGGCCCTGAGACCCACGAATTCAATGATCTGTTGACCACCCGCTTCATCCTTGAACATGCCCCCGACTTTCTTGTTCACGCCCACCTCAATGCCAGATGGATGATCTTCAGGGTAGTTGCTGGTGTCGAACCGGTCTCTCACATCTGGGCTAATGTCTTTGTAGAAGTCATCCGTCTCCACCTCGTATGCCAGTGAATCAGTGTCTGTAAATAACAACTTGGCCTTGCTACCATACTTGGGCTTGATGTAGTTATAGTGGAAGTCGTACATTATAGTCTTGCTTAGTTCCAGGACTGAAAAGCCTAGGTAAATGGGTTTATCCAACACCAACTTTGTCTTCTTCATTTGTACTGCAACTAGATTCTCACAAAAGATCGTGCTGTGGTGGTAATTCGGCTTCGATACCAACTTCTTGGCTTTTGACTCATTCGTGACCAAACGAACGTCCACCCTGTTCCTTACGTTCTCCATAGTTTTCCCAAAGACTGAGTTGTTCATCAACTTGAAGAAATCCTTCTCAAAGTCGTTTGTTGCTTTAGTCCTTAGTTCGGTATTCAAGTCGATATAGGGCTTCAGCCACTCGGACTCTTTGAATGTGATGCCTCTATGTATATTGTAGACTTTCAGCCCGAGACTTAAATATTGTTTCAGTGTCTCGTGGTGAACAATGTATTTGCTTTTGTGTCTTAGGTTTGGAATTAGTTTATCCACCCCATTCACCGTAACTCTCTCTGGTGCTAATGGATAGTCATTATGCGGTTTATGAAGGTGCTTTGGGTACATCATGTCAACCTCTAGTATGCATGGTATATCTTTCCACTTCAATACAAGCTCTTCTTCAGTCAACCATCGAAAATCATGTGTTGGTAAAGGTTTACTCATTGCACATCCGTACAAACCGTTTGCATCCAGATATGTGATGTACTTTGTTGGTAATGATGGGTCATAATCTTTCATGTATGGATTGTTGGCTTTACCATACCTAGTGGAGATCATGGAGATACCACCTCGAATACCATCCTCAACCATGAGAAGCATGTCAGGGTCATTCAAAAGTTCCAAACTCACATTGGTCATTTTCAGGGCCGCGTCCCACGCCAATCCAGGTGCAGTGTAGTACCAAGCTGGATCCAAGTCGTAGTTCTTCCTACAAACATCTCTGAAGTTCTCGAAGACATCCGCCAACAATAAGACATCCAGCTCAAGGTAAAGATCGTGGTATTCCCTGAAGCATTTAATCCCAAAGGCTTTCCACACGTTCTGAGCATGTTGGTAATCCTCGTCCGATATTTCAGCGTCGTAGAGCTTAGAGTAGAACTCATCCTTTGGTGGTAAATGAGTTTCACCGAGCTTATCAAAACCATCAAACCAATCGTACGGAAATACCCCCTTCCTAGTGAGTAACTGCAGGTCTGTGCCATCTTCCATCACCCTTTCAAACCAACTCGTTACATTCACCAGAGAAGATTGTGGTAGATTGTCAACCAACCTTCTGAGGCCCGCTGCCATAAACCGAAAGCTATCAATGAACCTAATTCCCCGTTTAATTTCAACCGTTTTCCCTTTCTTGTTCTTGTAAGAGTCGACAACAATCTCCTTCGTGAACGAAATGTACTTTTCATCGTTGATTGGTAAGCAATCTGCCTTAGCTTTCGACTCCCCTATATTCCTCACAAATAAATGACCATCGTATCCGGATAGGTTATGGAATATAACTGGTACAAATTTAGGCACCTTATAATTCAAGTTACACTCTTCATGCGCGG
>OX453272.1:28581129-28583629 GCA_949710005.1 Ricordea florida
TTGGCGTCAATCACTCGAAATACAGAAGGATTGATGGACCAGTCATCTTTGTCAATAAATATGCCGAGAAGATCTGCCCTTTCGTTAAGCATGTTAACAAGACAGAGATTAAAAATGCCCATAGGCAGAGCCTGGAGATTACTTTTGGAGTTTCCGATAGCAACAATTCTGGCGGCGCCCTGATTATCAGTAAAGATCTTAACTCTGTTGTATTTCAATTGAGCAACGTAGAAAAGCAACACGAAATAAATAGCTAACAGTAGAACTTTGGCCGATATCCTTGGGTTGCCACATGCCGCTAACTACGGTGCCGTCTAGCGAAGCTGAAAAACCGGCAAGATTTCCGCACAGGTCCCTACTTCATTATGCATGCTGTAGCTCAGTTGTTAAGGATAAAGCACGTGAAACATGTTTGTTTTTGAAGAATAAAACAGTACAACTACAGCATGCATAATGAAGTAGGGACATGTGCGGAAATCATTCCGAAAAACCTTCAAATGCTACATCACTTGCATCGGAAAACACAACGGTATGGGTCGCGGTAAGATTTCCGCACAGGTCCCTACTTCATTATGCATTCTGTAACTGTACTACTTCGTTCTTCGAACACAAAGAATATTTGCACGTGCATTACACCAGACAAGGCAGCTTCAGCATGCATAATGAAGTGGGGACCTGTGCGGAAATCATTCCTGGGTCGCTAATGGTGGCCTTATAGAATAACCGTTGAAGCAATCGATGTTGCAGTACCAAAATTTAGCTCAAGAAGAAGACTGGGAGAAAAATGAATGGTGTCCCATGCTGACCTGGTTTCAATGGCGAAGTACACCTGCCTGGTCAAAAGACGAGAAATCGGGCCGACTGCGAAAGCAACCGAGATGATAGTTCCAGCGATTCTCGCTAAATCACGAAATGAAGAGTATCCCGCCTGAATCGCAGAATCCAACAAGTCCTTAAGTTTGGAGACTTTCCTCTGTGGCATTCGGAATGATATGATAATGCAACAGAATTGATCTCGAAACCGAGCCACTCGCCAATCTGCAATAGGGTCCAGTGCGACTTTTCCTCGTTACAAAGAAGACCAAATGAAAAAACCTCTTTGCGCTGAATTAAGCTAGCTGCTGTGCCAGAACGTTTATCTGGTTGACTACCGAAACCGTCGTCTAAATAAATGAAACTGATGTGCCCCATAGAACGCCAGCGTCTAACTAACGGTCGCGTCAACTTAGTTAAACAAAAGCAGGCAGTACTAAGGCCGAAAGGAAGAACTGCAAAGGTAAAATATCTAACAACGCTGGAAAAAGGCGAAGCAAAACCGAGATACTTTTGGTGATCAAGACAAATATCAACATGATGATAGCCGCACTTAAGGTCCCAGGTGAAAAACCAGTGCCCTTCGTCCAGAACTTGGGATAGCGAGCGCAAGTCTTCATATTTGAATCTGGGTTTAACTAAGCAATTGTTGACGTACCTAAAATCAATAACAAGGCGCAACTTCTTTCCTTCCGCGACTGTTAAAGGATTCAAACAGAACGGAGGAACGACAGGTTCAACAATGCAACCATTACTAAGAAGCTCGGTAATTGCTTCGGCCACAAATTCTGGATGCTAAAACGCAGATCTGTTGTTCTTTAGAAAGCAGTGTGAGGGACAATGGGCAAATGGTAACCTGTAACCACGCCTAATCATATCAAGCACAAAATCTGAAGCATCTAATGTTTTAATCCAGAAGTTAAGCGAGAACTTCAAGCGACCTTTGACGCCATTGCTACCGCCTTTAACACTAAATTCGTTGCTACAGGAAGACAACAAATGTAAACAATCGCACTCAACTTGCGGAGCATCAGCATCATCAGTGGTCAACGAACCGCCGTCTAGACAATCACGGCGAGCGTTACTCTTTGAAGTGTCCCCAGATTTCGCGCATGCCAAGCTCAAATGACCAAAATCTCCACACTCAAGAAAGGGGAACACAACAGCATGAAAATAAAATCCACAATGTAAGAATAAAGGAACAGTGGAGTAGCGTGTGGCGTTAGCAGACCCGAAGGAAGATCACTGACTGACAACAGCTATATATACGACGCGCAATTAACGCGTATATTGCGTACTTGAAACACCTAATTGTATAACACAATAAGAATACCAAATACAGAACGTGCAGAAACAAATATCTGCTAAACTATGTACCGCTGATATTTTAATATTCTGCACTATCCTAATTTATAGAATGACATACAGCTAAACAACAATTCATGGAGAATATTGGATCACTGATGGCCAGTGTGTAACGCCATAATCGACGAAGTAAAGAACAAAGCCAGTATAACGAGAAAGAGTAGGCTTCTTATCTTAAAACAAGGCCCCTAACGACGAGCCGGTCTAGCTTCCGAACGAGAAGCCAAATCCTTAGATGAGAATCTCGACGAAGAAGCCGCGCGGAATGCAGAAGAGGAACCGCTTCCTTTCTCGTCAGAACGGACACGACGACGTTTCTCTT